>JAQISU010000061.1:2947500-3225000 GCA_029339505.1 Unio delphinus | reverse complement strand
TATAATAACAAGACGAATACTTGTAATGTGTATTTATAATAACAAGATGAATACTTGTAATGTGTATTGATAATAACAAGATGAATACATGTACTTGTACTGTGTATTTATAATAACAAGACGAATACTTGTAATGTGTATTTATAATAACAAGATGAATACTTGTACTGTGTATTTATAATAACAAGATGAATACATGTACTTGTACTGTGTATTTATAATAACAAGACGAATACTTGTAATGTGTATTTATAATAACAAGATGAATACTTGTACTGTGTATTTATAATAACAAGACGAATACTTATACTGTGTATTTATAATAACAAGACGAATACTTGTAATGTGTGCTTATGATATGGAATGAATATTTGTACTGTGCATTTATAATAACAAGATGAATACTTGTAATGTGTATTTATAATAACAAGATGAATATTTGTACTGTGTATTTATAATAACAAGAAGAATACTTGTAATGTGTATTTATAATAACAAGACGAAAACTTGTAATGTGTATTTATAATAACAAGATGAATATTTGTACTGTGTATTTATAACAAGATGAATACTTGTAATGTGTACTTATGATATGGATATGAATACATGTACTGTGTGCTTATGATCTGGATATGAATAAATGTCCTGTGTGTTTACTATATGGAAGAATACTAATGTACTGAGTATTTATAATAACAAGATGAATACTTGTAATGTGTATTTATAATAACAAGATGAATACTTGTACTGTGTTTATGATATGGAATGAATACTTGTAATGTGTATTTATAATAACAAGATGAATACTTGTACTGTGTTTATGATATGGAATGAATACTTGTAATGTGTACTTATGATATGGAATGAATATTTGTACTGTGCATTTATAATAACAAGATGAATACTTGTAATGTGTATTTATAATAACAAGATGAATACTTGTACTGTGTTTATGATATGGAATGAATACTTGTACTGTGTATTTATAATAACAAGACGAATACTTGTAATGTGTGCTTATGATATGGAATGAATATGTGTACTGTGTGTTTACTATATGGAAGAATACTTGTACTGTGTATTTATAATAACAAGATGAATACTTGTAATGTGTATTTATAATAACAAGATGAATACTTGTACTGTGTATTTATAAATAACAAGATGAATACTTGTAATGTGTATTTATAATAACAAGACGAATACTTGTAATGTGTATTTATAATAACAAGACGAATACTTGTAATGTGTATTTATAATAACAAGATGAATACTTGTACTGTGTATTTATAATAACAAGATGAATACTTGTACTGTGTATTTATAATAACAAGACGAATACTTGTAATGTGTATTTATAATAACAAGATGAAAACTTGTAATGTGTATTTATAATAACAAGACGAATACTTGTAATGTGTATTTATAATAACAAGATGAATACTTGTACTGTGTATTTATAATAACAAGACGAATACTTGTAATGTCTATTTATAATAACAAGACGAATACTTGTAATGTGTATTTATAATAACAAGATGAATACTTGTACTGTGTATTTATAATAACAAGACGAATACTTGTAATGTGTGCTTATGATATGGAATGAATATTTGTACTGTGCATTTATAATAACAAGATGAATACTTGTAATGTGTATTTATAATAACAAGAAGAATACTTGTACTGTGTATTTATAATAACAAGACGAATACTTGTACTGTGTATTTATAATAACAAGATGAATACATGTACTTGTACTGTGTATTTATAATAACAAGACGAATACTTGTAATGTGTATTTATAATAACAAGATGAATACTTGTACTGTGTATTTATAATAACAAGACGAATACTTGTATTGTGTATTTATAATAACAAGACGAATACTTGTAATGTGTATTTATAATAACAAGATGAATACTTGTAATGTGTATTTATAATAACAAGATGAATACTTGTAATGTGTATTTATAATAACAAGATGAATACTTGTACTGTGTATTTATAATAACAAGATGAATACTTGTAATGTGTATTTATAATAACAAGGCGAATACTTGTAATGTGTATTTATAATAACAAGATGAATACTTGTAATGTGTATTTATAATAACAAGATGAATACTTGTAATGTGTATTTATAATAACAAGACGAATACTTGTAATGTGTATTTATAATAACAAGATGAATACTTGTAATGTGTATTTATAATAACAAGATGAATACTTGTACTGTGTATTTATAATAACAAGACGAATACTTGTAATGTGTATTTATAATAACAAGATGAATACTTGTACTGTGTATTTATAATAACAAGACGAATACTTGTAATGTGTGCTTATGATATGGAATGAATATTTGTACTGTGCATTTATAATAACAAGATGAATACTTGTAATGTGTATTTATAATAACAAGAAGAATACTTGTACTGTGTATTTATAATAACAAGACGAATACTTGTACTGTGTATTTATAATAACAAGATGAATACATGTACTTGTACTGTGTATTTATAATAACAAGACGAATACTTGTAATGTGTATTTATAATAACAAGATGAATACTTGTACTGTGTATTTATAATAACAAGACGAATACTTGTATTGTGTATTTATAATAACAAGACGAATACTTGTAATGTGTATTTATAATAACAAGATGAATACTTGTAATGTGTATTTATAATAACAAGATGAATACATGTACTTGTACTGTGTATTTATAATAACAAGACGAATACTTGTAATGTGTATTTATAATAACAAGATGAATACTTGTACTGTGTATTTATAATAACAAGATGAATACATGTACTTGTACTGTGTATTTATAATAACAAGACGAATACTTGTAATGTGTATTTATAATAACAAGATGAATACTTGTACTGTGTATTTATAATAACAAGACGAATACTTGTACTGTGTATTTATAATAACAAGACGAATACTTGTAATGTGTGCTTATGATATGGAATGAATATTTGTACTGTGCATTTATAATAACAAGATGATGAATACTTGTAATGTGTATTTATAATAACAAGATGAATATTTGTACTGTGTATTTATAATAACAAGACGAATACTTGTAAAGTGTATTTATAATAACAAGATGAATACTTGTACTGTGTTTATGATATGGAATGAATACTTGTAATGTGTATTTATAATAACAAGACGAATACTTGTAATGTGTATTTATAATAACAAGATGAATACTTGTAATGTGTTTATGATATGGAATGAATACTTGTAAAGTGTATTTATAATAACAAGATGAATACTTGTACTGTGTTTATGATATGGAATGAATACTTGTAATGTGTATTTATAATAACAAGATGAATACTTGTACTGTGTATTTATAATAACAAGACGAATACTTGTAATGTGTATTTATAATAACAAGACGAATACTTGTAATGTGTATTTATAATAACAAGATGAATACTTGTACTGTGTATTTATAATAACAAGATGAATACTTGTAATGTGTATTTATAATAACAAGATGAATACTTGTAATGTGTATTTATAATAACAAGATGAATACATGTACTTGTACTGTGTATTTATAATAACAAGACGAATACTTGTAATGTGTATTTATAATAACAAGACGAATACTTGTAAAGTGTATTTATAATAACAAGATGAATACATGTACTTGTACTGTGTATTTATAATAACAAGACGAATACTTGTAATGTGTATTTATAATAACAAGATGAATACTTGTACTGTGTATTTATAATAACAAGACGAATACTTGTATTGTGTATTTATAATAACAAGACGAATACTTGTAATGTGTATTTATAATAACAAGATGAATACTTGTAATGTGTATTTATAATAACAAGATGAATACATGTACTTGTACTGTGTATTTATAATAACAAGACGAATACTTGTAATGTGTATTTATAATAACAAGATGAATACTTGTACTGTGTATTTATAATAACAAGATGAATACATGTACTTGTACTGTGTATTTATAATAACAAGACGAATACTTGTAATGTGTATTTATAATAACAAGATGAATACTTGTACTGTGTATTTATAATAACAAGACGAATACTTGTACTGTGTATTTATAATAACAAGACGAATACTTGTAATGTGTGCTTATGATATGGAATGAATATTTGTACTGTGCATTTATAATAACAAGATGATGAATACTTGTAATGTGTATTTATAATAACAAGATGAATATTTGTACTGTGTATTTATAATAACAAGACGAATACTTGTAAAGTGTATTTATAATAACAAGATGAATACTTGTACTGTGTTTATGATATGGAATGAATACTTGTAATGTGTATTTATAATAACAAGACGAATACTTGTAATGTGTATTTATAATAACAAGATGAATACTTGTAATGTGTTTATGATATGGAATGAATACTTGTAAAGTGTATTTATAATAACAAGATGAATACTTGTACTGTGTTTATGATATGGAATGAATACTTGTAATGTGTATTTATAATAACAAGATGAATACTTGTACTGTGTATTTATAATAACAAGACGAATACTTGTAATGTGTATTTATAATAACAAGACGAATACTTGTAATGTGTATTTATAATAACAAGATGAATACTTGTACTGTGTATTTATAATAACAAGATGAATACTTGTAATGTGTATTTATAATAACAAGACGAATACTTGTAATGTGTATTTATAATAACAAGATGAATACTTGTACTGTGTATTTATAATAACAAGACGAATACTTGTACTGTGTATTTATAATAACAAGACGAATACTTGTAATGTGTGCTTATGATATGGAATGAATATTTGTACTGTGCATTTATAATAACAAGATGATGAATACTTGTAATGTGTATTTATAATAACAAGATGAATATTTGTACTGTGTATTTATAATAACAAGACGAATACTTGTAAAGTGTATTTATAATAACAAGATGAATACTTGTACTGTGTTTATGATATGGAATGAATACTTGTAATGTGTATTTATAATAACAAGACGAATACTTGTAATGTGTATTTATAATAACAAGATGAATACTTGTAATGTGTTTATGATATGGAATGAATACTTGTAAAGTGTATTTATAATAACAAGATGAATACTTGTACTGTGTTTATGATATGGAATGAATACTTGTAATGTGTATTTATAATAACAAGATGAATACTTGTAATGTGTATTTATAATAACAAGATGAATACTTGTACTGTGTATTTATAATAACAAGATGAATACTTGTAATGTGTATTTATAATAACATGATGAATACTTGTACTGTGTATTTATAATAACAAGATGAATGCTTATACTGTGTATTTATAATAACAAGATGAATACTTGTACTGTGTATTTATAATAACAAGATGAATACTTGTACTGTGTATTTATAAATAACAAGATGAATGCTTATACTGTGTATTTATAAATAACAAGATGAATACTTGTACTGTGTATTTATAATAACAAGATGAATACTTGTACTGTGTATTTATAATAACAAGACGAATACTTGTAATGTGTATTTATAATAACAAGACGAAAACTTGTAATGTGTATTTATAATAACAAGATGAAAACTTGTACTGTGTATTTATAATAACAAGACGAATACTTGTAATGTGTATTTATAATAACAAGATGAATACTTGTACTGTGTATTTATAATAACAAGATGAATACTTGTACTGTGTATTTATAATAACAAGACGAATACTTGTACTGTGTATTTATAATAACAAGACGAATACTTGTACTGTGTATTTATAATAACAAGATGAATACTTGTACTGTGTATTTATAATAACAAGACGAATACTTGTAATGTGTATTTATAATAACAAGATGAAAACTTGTACTATGTATTTATAATAACAAGACGAATACTTGTACTGTGTATTTATAATAACAAGATGAATACTTGTACTGTGTATTTATAATAACAAGATGAATGCTTATACTGTGTATTTATAATAACAAGAGGAATACTTGTAATGTGTATTTATAATAACAAGATGAATACTTGTACTGTGTATTTATAATAACAAGATGAATACTTGTACTGTGTATTTATAATAACAAGATGAATACATGTACTTGTACTGTGTATTTATAATAACAAGACGAATACTTGTAATGTGTATTTATAATAACAAGATGAATACTTGTACTGTGTATTTATAATAACAAGACGAATACTTGTACTGTGTATTTATAATAACAAGATGAATACTTGTAATGTGTATTTATAATAACAAGATGAATACTTGTACTGTGTATTTATAATAACAAGATGAATACTTGTACTGTGTGCTTATGATATGAAGATGAATAATTGTACTGTGATATGTTATGTCTGCTCCATGTATAATTAGTCATCTATGTAGGTACTAGTTGGGTATGGTTAACCCTGGAGATCATTAACCAACAGATCTAAATGACCAAAGGATCACACTATCCATGCACTGATCTTATATACAGAAACCGTTACTTACTTGTCAGACTTACTATTACTATGACCTCTGACCTCTGATCCCAGATTATCATGTTTCTTGATTGCTATAAGCGCAAGGCACCCATATGGGCCATGAAACTTCCTCAAAAAAAGTTATTCTGTAAAACCCATTTAATCCACAATGACCCTGACCTTTCCAAAATCTATAAACTTCTTCCGGTAACTTAAATGCAAATTCATCACAAAAGTCTGATCAGGAAAACTGATCCAGAACTAAAGTTATTATGCATTTTGTTTTAAAAATCTTCTTTCTTACAGTGACCTTGACCTCTGGCCTCCTAAATCAGTAGGATTTATTTTTAATGATTATGTAAGTTATCCACAAACATCGATGAAGATACACAGACAATACCTGAAATTTTGTAAAGAAATATTTCTTCTTTCAGTTGCACTAACCCTCACCATACACATATGATCCAAAAATCAACACGCGTTTTCTACTCCCAACTTTCTGCCATATCGACAAAGCTTTGTTCTGATCTCAGATGCAGATCTATTGCTACCATGCAAAAAAAAAAAAAACGCTTTTCTTCTTTTCAGAGTGACCTTGATACTAATGTCCTTTTGAACCCAATATTAATAGACTTTTTTCTTATCACCAATGCAAGATATTCACAAAAATCGGCAAATGTATGTGTTTGTGCATAAACTGATTTTATTTAGTCAGTCAGTGACCATGACATTTGAAGTCTACATCTGCTAACTTCATCCTTACCTCAAGTGCAAGCGATCCACAAAGTTTGCTGACTGTAGATGGCAGTAACGTACTGAGGGTAAATGGTGCCGAGGAGGGTTCTTGAAAGGGGTGAATTAGCCCCCTTGCACCAGCTAGGGGTTTGAAGGAGTGCTTTAAACTCCCACAATGGGAAACAGGGTGGACCCATTGCCACCAACAATTTTCCTGCAATTTAATGCCATTTGGTGGCTTTTCCTGGCATCTAAACTCACATTCACACAAGACAAGCACCATTTTATGTATGTCTGTCATTTCACATTAGGCTCACTAATTTTAATTCAAACATATTACTGCTAAGGATGTATAAAAATCATAAATTTAAAAAAAAATTATTTATGGACTGTTTGTTTACAAAACAATAAATAAAAAAAAAACATACCCCTTCTCATAAATCTGACTACTAGTGGATGTCTAACGGATTCAAATGTAGATGTATATTTTAACTCATTCAGTGTACCCAGGCAATACTATTAATCAATGACTGGATCCCTCTCAGTCAATGTGATGTGAAAGAAAATTAGTGATGTGTTGTGGTGAGGGGCAGTTAGATAGAGTAGCACTTTGTTCATGCAGCACATGCTGGTAGTAGAAATGATTTTGCAAACTCTTGTTACATGGGCATGTTATGTAATCAGCTGAAAGAAAATGATTCAAGATTATTGAAATTAGAAGCTCACAATTTTTAAAAAATTATTTATCACCTGTTTTGGCACCTCAAGACTTTTGGTGTTCAGGGCAACTGCCAAGCCTTCCCCCTGCCCCTCCCTCCCCCTAGTTAGTACACTATTGGTAGCTGGTGTAAACTCAAGTTATTGTACTGGCATAGGATTTTTTTTCACAGCATCTATAACATTCAGTAACTGCTGCAGTCAGTGAAAAACTCAAGCTACTGTATAGAAACCCATTTTGTGACCTTGACATTTAAACTTTAATCCCTAAAAATCTATGGTCCTTCCTTCATCAAGTACAAGCCAGTCACAATGTTTGCTAACTGCAGATGCTGGAGAAGTGAGTAACTGTTTGGAAATAAAACTTAATTTATGTAAGGACATTATTGTAACTTAAATATAATCACCTTCTTACAAGCATAAAAATACTGAGATTCACCTTAAATATGTCTACAAAATTCTGACCAACAATATCAATATCCTGAATACATCTGTGTTTAAAAACATCAAAATTACCCATGACTGAAAGTTAGGAAATGCCTATAATTGAATTTGACAATCTCTTTGGGATCTTCACATTCAAAAATTATTGCTTCTGAAATGCCAGAGAGGTGAAGATAAAATTTCACATAATAAAAAGGAACCTGTCAAAAATGTCTTTCTCTATCTTGTCTGGTGAACATTAGGCAAGTTACTCTCCTTCTTGATGCAAGCTTAACACCAAAGGGTCTTTGACCTACTCTGTGTGTGTGTGTGTGTGTGTATATATATATATATATATATATATATATATATATATATATATATATATATATATATATATATATATATATATATATATATATATATATATATACTCATTTGCAAATCCAATCCAACGGCAAACTGCACAGATCCATACCTGCCATCACATAATACACCCACAGATCTAAAGAAAAACTGCAAGCGCATTATATTACAGCAGATCAAGATCTTTGTTTTATAAAGTTTGACTAGATAGATAGATAGATAGATAGATAGATAGATAGATAGATAATAGATAGATAGATAGATAGATAGATAGATAGATAGATAGATAGATAGATAGATATGGTAATCCCCTCATCAGCAGTAACTTTTATTATCCAGTCAAAGTCTGGTTTTTCTTCTTGTTGACACATAGGCTTCACCATTGTCTATTCTAAAATTGACAGTTGGTGCCAAACATGCCCCCTCCTCCATATGGAAAATAGAGCAGAAAATGTTCTGAATATAGAATAGATTTAATAATGGAATAAAAACAGGGCTGGAAAAATTACCATATATACTCGATTTTCAGTCAATTCAAACTGTAACAACAAAGATCCTCAACTGCCATAGCATAATGTACATCCTAATGTGAGTTGAGGTCGTGTTTTGTTGATTCACCAATCAAAATTATAGCTTTCATATTTCTGGTAGTGAAAAATTCATTCAGAACAAATCATTGCCAACAATAATTCCAAAATCAAGTGTGACACTTTATCTGATTGACTACTTATAATAAGCTGACAGGAAATTCCAAAAGTCAGAAGAACATAGTATTGGTGCATGCATGATCACTGGAAGGCCACACTCCAATTTTACTGGCTTCAGATTGGTGTAAAACTGAATAGCAATGGGCCATATATCATCAATTTGCCAAAGCTGCTTTTCAAATGTGGTTTGTGGATTTAAATCTGGTGCAGGATCAAGGAAAAAACCCTGAAGAAAAGCTGATACGTGTGAAGTTACATGTAAGCCTTCTCAATGTTAGCCAAACAAAACTCTAACAAACATGGACAAAAATGAGATGATAGTGATCTGGACCACTCAGCCACCAGAACCCTGCATCTTCAAAAGTAAAAGATAAACATTGTTGGTTGGTGTTGGTATTTACATTTTGCCAATGAAATGAAAATTAAAAGCCTTTCCGAATAACAGAAGAAGGCGGGTGATCATGACTATCCTGGGTGGGTTATCAAACCAGATTTAAAAGTCCAACATTCATGCTGCAGCAGGTCCAAGGAGAGAGAAAACAAAAGTTGGACAGACAATGTTTCAAACACAGAACACAACAATGCCAAAAAAAAGAGAAATTTTAATATTGTCTATCAGAATGCAAAGAAAACAGATGTTAAATATAATCTAAAATATTTGGAATGGTGCCTAATCTTAAATGCCAATTAGATAAGCTGTGAAAATGCCATTATGATCAACCTCAACTGACAGTCAAACCCATCATCATTATGATCAACCTCAATTGACAGTCAAAATCATCTTTATTATGATCAACCTCAACTGACAGCCAAACTCATCATCATTATGATCAACCTCAACCAACAGTCAAAACCATCTTCATTACAATCAACCTCAACTGACAGTCAAACCCATCTTCATTATGATCAACCTCAACTGAGAGTCAAACCCATCTTCATTATGATCAACCTCAACTGACAGTCAAACCATCTTCATTATGATCAACCTCAACTGACAGCCAAACTCATCATCATTATGATCAACCTCAACCAACAGTCAAAACCATCTTCATTACAATCAACCTCAACTGACAGTCAAACCCATCTTCATTACAATCAACCTCAACTGACAGTCAAACCCATCTTCATTACGATCAACCTCAACTGATAGTCAAACCCATCTTCATTATGATCACATATATAAATTACATGCAACACAACATCTGAATACCGGTATGTATATCTTGTATAGTTTTCTTTTTGTGCCAATTAGCATAGTTCTGCAATGATAAACCAAAGCTTGATTATACAACATTCAGGGCAACTTTTATGATCATAAAAGCAATATTTCATAACAAGCCATACAAGTTCTCATTGTCTGATCAATGATACTATGAGGTACAAAAATGCAAATCCTCCTAGGACACAACAATTCTGTCCTGTCATTTATGTCCTACACAGATCAAATTTTTGCTGACACCTCGAATTCCAAAATACCATCTGACTCCATGACAAATTTATTAATCTTTACTATTCAATCCTGCTGAGTTCCATGTACAAGACAAGAGGAAAAAAGTATTCTCAACTTCAAACTTGCACTGCACAAATTGTTATGTATTGACTGATTAAAAAGAATTCTAAACATTGAGAAGATATCTAGTTAAATTACTTGAATTCGAATATTTTTGAGAGAATTTTTTATAGAAAAGATATTATCATAACATAAACACTAATTATCCTGTATGGATTGCATGAACATGTCATACTGATGAAATACAGCACATGTTCCTTGTTTTTTTTGTTTGTATGGTTTAACGCCATTTTTCAGCACAAGATAGGCTATACATGGCAGCCAGTATTAATGGTGGAGGAAGAACAAGGAAAACCCCAGAAAGAACCACCGTTCCACGAGAAGCTACTGGCAAGCTTTCTCACATACCCACATTGGCCAAATCCGAGACTCGAACCCATGCAGACAGAGGTGAGATAGCAGTGATCGGTAACAGACAGCACTTTAGACCTTTCTGCCACTCGGGGCCCATCAAAACATGTTCCTATTAAAAACCTAAACTCCACCGAACTGTGTGATTTTCTTTATATTGTACACAATACACACTTCACATCTGTATAAGCATGTGTATTTGGATGATGCTATGGAACATGTATTTCCAATAAATAATTTTGAATTCAATCTGTCTTGTCCAATAACTGGCTCACATCCCACATTTCATCCCATTTACAAGATATGCTCCCTGGTCTTGTTCTGGGAGAAATACTGTTATTACCATAGAACCTTTCTTGAAAGACCACCCCATCTGCTAAAAAATAATGGTCTCTCAAGACAGGTTGTCTATAGCACTATATAATGATCAAATCTGTGCATGGAGATTCTGTTCTCTCAAGACAGGATTTATTCAAAGTACATATATTGTATAAATGTGATAGTCCCACATTTCTCTTGTCATCAAGTTTATAAAGCATGGTCCCTGGACTTATAATGGGAAAAATACTGTAATGACTGGTAGGGAGGGGGTTAATCCCCAAACCTCACATTGCCTTTAGAAAAATAAGCATTGAGCAGGTTTATAATCAATGTCAGATGCTGTAGCTGTTAATGATCCACAGATTTACCCAATTCCCCCCTAATGCATATATATCTACAATTTGTCAAATTAAAATGCTTCAGAACTAGATGGATTACCTGATATACTCATGTAAGTGTACTCCTAATTTTTTAATATTTGTTTTATTTCATCACTCATATTAGAGATATAAGAATTTTTCATAATGATATAAAGTTACACAGTTTTACACTTTTGATTGTAAATTAGCAAAACTTAACAACCGGATTATAATCGTTTTCTGCACACCAGAGCCAAATACGTGTAATATAGATGTAATTTTATGGACACAGCCATGTCAATGACTTTCAGTCTCTTTGACACTTCAAAGTTTTAGCGCAAAATTAAAACCCCGAAGTCAAATTTAAAAAAAAAAAAGATTCATTATGACCAAGTTACAGTGTCCCAACACAACAGGTCATATGAATACAAAACTATAGGTTAGTTGATAAAACTGGAGGGCCTTAAACCACTCGGCCACTTCGGGGCCCCATCACATTTGTTTTACATAGCTGTCATTTGAAAAGATGATAAACGACTTGAATTAGCATCATAAAATATACACAAGATTTACCATATATGGTCAACCCAGTAGACAGCAATTCAACATTTCAGCACCCTGCATTACAAACTGGGGCTTCTTGGGAGAAGTTACAACAACAAGCAAATATGAATTCTATTTGTCTCAAAAATTTGTTCCTCGGAAGTGTGCTATGGTTATATATCTGACAAAATCTGCTTGAAGTAGACTTGAAGATGATGGCTAAGTTGTTGTCCTGTCATACACTACTAATGTGGCTCATTTTTCAATGTCATAGTGAAGGTAACCAGTCCAAACAAGGTAAACTAAAAAGCTGAATAATGTACGGTCTCCACAAAGTCACAGATGATTACAAAAGTGATATGTTATTGTATTTTAGTCAAAGAGATGCTCTGAACATACCACTGAATATAGCTACCTTTGAAATCTATAATTCCATCATTGTCATACTGGGTAATCCACTATTCGTTCATTCAGCTACCTTGGCATTTTATCGTTAATGCTCTTTTATTACAGAGAATATACATTGCGATTAAACTGTACTGGTTTTTTGTGGGTTTCTTTAGATACATGTCGCATTGAAAAATCCATCCGAGTTCAAGATCAGCAGCATACTTGCATACTGATGCAATCTGACTAAATTAAATTAAATCAAAATAAATTTTTTAAATATCTACAAATTACACACCCAAAAAATCAAAGCCCATTCTAGTCTTGGTCATTCATCCATTTCACACATTCAAAAAGAATCCCATGTTGAACACTGAGTGCAGAATCGCAGGTTCCCTTCTATTTTTTTTGTCCTATGTCCCCAAAATATTGACCCTGTGCACCCTCCTGGGCTTGTTTTTTTTCTTCTTCTTCAGGACTTATTTACTAAATATGCATGCAATTTTTGTTTAGTTGATTTTCATCCACATCTATCGTGGCACCAAAAATGGCTAAAGTCATTAATGAGAATCAAAACTGTAAGATGGCAATGAATATTTATTTTTTAAAAAATGTTCTGGGATGAAAACATTAAACGTTTGTGGTGGTAATCTGAGCTGCATTTTAATGTGTTTGACGGCCATTAATGTATTTCTGAGATTAAGGTTACACCTACAGCAATGAAGATTTCATTTATTTTGATGCAAAATTAATGACAAGTCTAGTCTATATTTATGCAAATACACACTCTTTCATTTAATTCATGATTTATTCATTTGAAATGTGAAGTAATTAAGAAAAATGCTGACAGATAATATTTTAACACAAACTTTATTGGGAGCAAGATTCAGAAATGGTACAGCTCATTTCAGGTGTTCCGATATTCAGATACATTTTGGAGATTTGGCACATACTTCTGTACACACAAGAAAGCATTGGTATAATAATACGCTTTTGTGTGTACAACAAAGTTAAGGTATGATAATACACTTCTGTACATACACGAAAGTAATGGCATGATAAAATACTTCTGTGTGTACAACAAAGTTAAGGTATGATAATACACTTCTGTACATACACGAAAGTAATAGTATGATAAAATACTTCTGTGTATACAACAAAGTTAAGGTATTATAAAACACTTCTTTGCATTCAACAAAATTAAGGTATGAAGTATAACACACAAAAGTGTATTATCATTTCTAAATACTTGAGGGATTAAATGATGCACAATTTTATTGCATTTGTTCAATTTTTCAGCACATTTCATTCTTTAAATTTGCATGAAGCCTGCAATGGCAGTCCAAAAATGGAACCTGCCTGTCACTGCATAACTACAAAAAGACCATGGTGAACAAGGTTTCACTGAGCTTAGTTACAATCAACATATTGCCAGAACAGAGATAACAATACATACTATTGCCAGGGCAGAGATAAACCACACACTATTATCAGAATAGAAATAAACCACACATACTATTGCCAGGGCAGAGATAACCATGCCTACTTGTATCTGTCAGAACAGATAAACCAATGCCTACTACTGCCAGAACAGATAAACCACACATACTATTATTATGCCAACTATTGCCAGGGCAGAGATAAACTAAACATACTATTGCCAAAGCAAGAATTATCATGCATGCTATTGCCAAGCCAAGATAACTATTCATACTATTGCAAAGGTATGATAACAATACATCCTACTACCAAAGCTACAACCATACCTGATATTGCCAAAGCAGTGATAACCATGCAACATGCAAATTTGTTTTGTTTGACAATTTCATGAATGTGAAATGATAAAGCATAAATGCCAAGTATATACTGAAATTTTCATAATAAGGATTGAAAAGGGACGAGGTTATATCCATTTGAATTTTTTTGGACATACCATCTACACTTACACGTATAATCCAAATGCAAACTGCACAGACCTAGATCTGCTGTCACATAATGTGCCAGCAGATCCTGCTCTGTGCAGTTTGAGAGGATTAAACAGAATAACAAACAATTATAAGACCCTAATCTGCATGTGCAATATGCTATGACTGATCAGGATCTTTGCAATTTGCATTTCAACAAGACTTGTGTGCGAGTATAATAGTACTTAATAAAAAAACAGACTGCAATGTTGTCAAGCTTCTGCCTGTGATAGTATTTAATACATTTTAAAGTGACAGTATTGGTCACTAATTGTATCAGTACAGGACTGAATAAAAGTGACCCCGAGTGGCCGAGTGTTATAAAGCACCCTTCCTTACAGATCACTGCAGACTCGCCTCATTCTGCGTGGGTTCGAGTCTCACATCAACCAATGTGGATTTGTGAGAAAGCTTGTCAGTAGCTTCTCATGGGTCAGTGGTTCTTTCTGGGGGTCCCCCCCCCCCACCTCGTGTTCTTCCTCCACCATTAATACTGTTTTGTCTGTTTGTTTTTTTATGGTTTAACACCATTTTTCAGCACAATATAGGCTATACATGGCAGCCAGTATTAATGGTGGCGGAAGAACCCGGGAAAACCCCCGGAAAGAACCACCGACCCACAAGAAGCTACTGGCAAGCTTTCTCACGTAACTACATTAGCCGAATCTTAGACTCAAACCCACACAGACAGAGGTGAGATGGCAATGATCCGTAACGGACAGCACTTTAGACCATTCGGCCACTCGGGGCCCCACACACCATCACCACCACCATTATTATACTGGATGCCATGTATAGCCTATCATGTGCTGAAAAATAGCGTTAAACCCTAGAAGAACTACAGGACTGAATGACATTAGACAATAGGTTCCTAAATAAGTTATAAGATGCATGCAAATTAGGCCATGGAGAATCTGGGTCTATGCTGTATGGCACATGTTTTATGTGAGAACGCACAGGACAAAAATACTGCCTTATTGTCAGTGGCCTAGACTGCTCAGTAAATAAAAAAATTCTGCATATATGACAAAATCTGGTTACAACTATGATAAACAGCTGATATGAATGACATGAAAAAACAGGCTGTTTTAAAACAACAATGATTATAGTGTATTTACTGAACACCATGGGAATTGGTATGGTATCATTTTTACAGCACATCAACACAAATCAGCTATTAAGTGACAAAGTCCAAGTTATATATTAGGATCGACAATTACGGAGGATTTTATTTGAAAAGACTAAAGTAATTCTCTTAAAGCAAATGGATCATTGACGTGGCAAAGTTATGAGAATGTCCCTCCACTTCAAAACATTGAATTTTCTGTTTTAAACAAAAAAGAATTCAATGTTCATCACTGATGTTAATATTTAAAAAGTAATTCTCTTAAAAACAAACGGATCATTGACGTGGAAAATTTTTTAGAAATGTCCCTCTACTTCAAAACATTGAATTTTCTGTTTTAAACAAAAAAGAATTCAATGTTCATCACTGATGTCAGTATTTAAAATAATGTTTATGCAACAGGAATTAACAGAACATACCAGAAATATTTGGTGGTTGTAGCTTTTTCCTTATCTTTGAACAAAAAAATATACAGCGAACCAAAAGCCCTCTACTCTAAAATCTTAAATTTTCAGCGAAAATTGCATTTTTACTATAGAAATTAATCTTAAAGTTGAAACTTTTTCAAAATGTGTCATAGCAGCAGGCAGTTGAAGTCAAACAATAGTCCACATATAGCTTTGGGCTATGCCATGCCATAGCACTGTTAAGCAGTCAAGATACATCTGGCTTAAGTACTAGCTTTCAAAGCTAATTATATGTAATATATTACCAGTGGTATTGATAATCACAGCAGATTAAGCTAATTGTAATATATTACCAATGGCTGTGTATATATCATGAGATTAAATTAATTTTAAGTAACATATTACCAGTGGATGTGTATATCACACGAGATTAACCTAATTGTAAGCAATATATATCCAGTGGTTATGCTAATCACAGACGATTAAGCTGTTTAAAAATATATTACTATTGGTTGTTAGTCAGCTAATTGTCTATACAATATTACCAGTAGTTGTTTTAATCATAAGAGAGTCAGCTAATTGTCTATAAAATATTACCAGTAGTTGTTTTAATCACATGAGAGTCAGCTAATTGTCTATAAAATATTACCAGTAGTTGTTTTAATCATTTGAGAGTCAGCTAATTGTCTATAAAATATTACCAGTAGTTGTTTTAATCATAAGAGAGTCAGCTAATTGTCTATAAAATATTACCAGTAGTTGTTTTAATCACATGAGAGTCAGCTAATTGTCTATAAAATATTACCAGTAGTTGTTTTAATCACATGAGAGTCAGATAATTGTCTATAACATATTACCAGTAGTTGTTTTAATCACATGAGAGTCAGCTAATTGTCTATAAAATATTACCAGTAGTTGTTTTAATCACAAGAGAGTCAGCTAATTGTCTATAAAATATTACCAGTAGTTGTTTTAATCACATGGGAGTCAGATAATTGTCTATAACATATTACCAGTAGTTGTTTTAATCACATGAGAGTCAGATAATTGTCTATAAAATATTACCAGTAGTTGTTTTAATCACATGAGAGTCAGATAATTGTCTATAACATATTACCAGTAGTTGTTTTAATCACATGAGAGTCAGATAATTGTCTATAACATATTACCAGTAGTTGTTTTAATCACATGAGAGTCAGATAATTGTCTATAACATATTACCAGTAGTTGTTTTAATCACAAGAGAGTCAGCTAATTGTCTATAAAATATTACCAGTAGTTGTTTTAATCACATGGGAGTCAGATAATTGTCTATAACATATTACCAGTAGTTGTTTTAATCACATGAGAGTCAGATAATTGTCTATAAAATATTACCAGTAGTTGTTTTAATCACATGAGAGTCAGCTAATTGTCTATAACATATTACCAGTAGTTGTTTTAATCACATGAGAGTCAGCTAATTGTCTATAAAATATTACCAGTAGTTGTTTTAATCACATGAGAGTCAGATAATTGTCTATAACATATTACCAGTAGTTGTTTTAATCATAAGAGAGTCAGCTAATTGTCTACAAAATATTACCAGTAGTTGTTTTAATCACGTCTGAGGACATCACTGATTGCATTATATTCAAGGCTATGGCATAACATCAACCCATCATCAGTTGGGGACCAAAATTTCTATCAAACAACTTTTTTGTATTGTACCATTATGTTGGGGTGTTAGGAACAATTGCTTGCTATGCTAAAAATGGAAGTGAAATTTATCAACCTTAGTAAAGCAAAACCCACTGAAAATTCATGGGATTTCATTACTGTGAGGTTTCAATGTACTCCAACATTATTTTTAATACATCTCTATATTTTCAAAGAATAATTTGAACACGTTTTTTTTTATATTTATTTACTGTCATTCTTCTTTGATTTTATTAACATGTATTCATTATTCTATACTAGGACTCTATACTACTTAAATATATTAGTACTCTCAACTACTACTATAAATAAGTACTCTATATTACTACTGTATGTTAGGTACTCTATACTACTATTATATACAAGTACTCTATACTACTATTATATATTAGTACTCTATACTAACTACTATTATATACAAGTACCCTATACTACTATTATAAATTAGTACTCTATACTACTATTATATACAAGTACGCTATACTACTATTATATACAAGTACTCTATACTACTATTATATATTAGTACTCTATACTACTATTATATATTAGTACTCTATACTACTATTATATATTAGTACTCTATACTACTATTATATGTTAGTACTCTATACTACTATTATATATTAGTACTCTATACTACTATTATATACAAGTACTTTATACTAGTACTATATACTATTACTCTACGTTATGCTTTATACTAGAACTCGATGCTGGTACTATATTCCAGTACCATATAAAAGTACTATCTGCTAATACTATATACTAGTACTTTATATTAGTACTTTATACTAGCAATCTATACTACTACTATATAAGAGTAATCTATATTACTTAGATACAGCAAAACAAAACCTCGAGCTATGCAATCAGTGCAGTGAGATGTCAACAAATTTATTGTATATTAATAATAAATTGTAAATTCACCCACCCACCCACCCCTCCATTAATTCAACTTGTTTGGAACAGTGCAGTATTTTTCAATACAGCAATAGGTTATTCTGCACAAGTTCATAACACTACACCAAGATCTTGCTGCTATGAAAACAGGTATGCATGTACTTGGTTGCATTTTTATTTGTAACTGATTTGGATGCAGCTGTGTGTTCCTTGGAATTAAAACAAATTAAACCAGTTACCTTTTCTTTATTTAATAATGAATGAATTAAAATGAGGTATCAATTTCAATTCCTGTGTTAAATATTCCAATACAAGTGACAACAGTAGAATATAACTTGATAGAGTTACTGTAATGTTGGTGACACATGCTGATTTATGACAAATATATTGTCAAAGATAAATGCCGCTTTTTGTCCACATCTTGTTAAATTCAATCTAAGATGAAAAATCTTGAATATGATAAATATTTTACTATATTTAAACAGAAAAATATAACACCATGTTGTATGGTGTATGGTGTAGAAATGAAGTTGGTCTTTTTTCTGACAGAAATGTAATGAACCAAATATCTGGTAACAATGCAATTTAATGGAATAAAACCAGAACCATATACAGATGACATATCCCACTCCCCAAAAGCTCTATTAAGGTACCATATACCTCTTAAAAATCTGTCTTACACAACTTAAGAGACTAACCTACAGTTCTGAATATTTATGCCACAGTTTGTTTTTTCCATGGTAACATTAATTGTAAAAAATTATGAGCATGGAAAAATGCAAATATGAAAAGGCAACTTTACATAACCAGCTCAATGTGTACAATTTTTTTTTAATCGAAATACCTTGATTAGTTTAAAACGAGGATTATTCTGGACAGACAGACAAAGCAATATAAATATCCCCCACCACCACCACCATTTCATATCTAAGGACTAAAAATATTTTACAAACTGCAAAGTAAAAGATGAATTTCAAAATCAAGGTTTAATAATTTTCAAGAATAATTTGACAGAGTCAAAGTTAAAATTGGTAACTTACATATAGGAAACCTAGACCAAAGAAAAATGTGTCCAGTTGGCTAACCATCCTTGTTACTCAATGACAACCCTAGAATTTCTTCCCCATGGTAAAACAAATCATAACCAAATACCATTAAAAAAAAATAGATAACTTTTTAAAAATATTTATTTTTAAAAAAAGAGCCTACCAACCCTAGTTTCAAAACCATTCCAATATGAGACACGTATATTTCTTCGCCTGGCCATATAGGCCAATAAAATCCCTGGACCAGCATTTCGAGTCAAGCTTCCCAAAAAATCTGGGCAGGTTAAATTTACCACTGTTTACTGAAATTTTTTAAAATATACAATATTTTTTTTAAAAATTAAAGGTTTAAAGAGGCAAGCAAACTTCAGGAAAAAAATCACAATTATGATCAAGTAAAACAATTTCAGATTTATCCAGCATTGTTGGTGTCTCCACAATAAAAGTTGAAATTTAGTAACCTGTTATCTTTTACCCCAGAAGTCCCCCTCATGCCACTGGAGCCTCTGTTATTTGAAAGAGATAAATATATTTCAGCTAGTGGCCCTAATGATAAATAATCAACAACCAGCCAATCAGAAGATACAGATTGTTTCATTCACAAATTTCCTGGTACAGCTTTCTGACCTGGGTCTCGCGGTAGACAACAAGATAACTCTTTTACAGCTGTCGTGTTACTTAATATTCAACTGACACACGATGGGATATATGCATACGTATGTGGCTGCAGCATAAAATTTTCTGATATAGAAATATGACTCCCACTGCAAAAACTTCCCCCATTATTTTACCAGGCTAATGAATTTATTACATTTATCAACACGAACAGAGAAACTATAAAGCTAACGTCAGCTGGGAGCCATGGAACTTCACTGGCTTTGGGCTATATGACTCCAGCCGACATTTTGAAAACTTCTTGATTACATCTTGTATAAGAAGAGTGTTTTGGCCTGGACAAATAAATTAAATTTTGTATGTACAATTACACATGTTTTTCAGACATGAATTATCAACATAATAATGGATATAATGCATGAAATAAAAGTTATGTTAATGGTAAAAAGTATTTTTTAAAAATGATACAATATGTTTGAAAATAAACCCTTCCAATTAAAAATAAACCCATGTTCCTGCAAGACAAAATAAAATGGGCAACAATATTAAAATTATTTAAAATGTATATAAAAAAAATAAACAATAATTATAAAAAAATAATACGGAATATGCAAAGGAGTCAACATTTTATTACCGGTATATAAACCACATTCTGTTAGAGAAGAACAAAATTTTCTGACCATACATAAAAAAAAACATAAACTGAATTGATAAAAAGAACTGTGTTCATATGAAGGATATACACTCAACATGAATGGACTCTACCGAGGTAATCTGGGTATATATAATATATAAAATAATCTCACCTTTTTCGACTGCAGGAACAAAATAATCTTTTGCATCTTTTATGTTTTCAGCATGCTTTTGTTTTCCAATTTTATATTTTTTTGGCCTTTTTTTTAAAATATTTTTTTTTAGTGTAGTCATATCATTATAGATGGTGTAAAACACTTAGATCTTCTAAAGATTAGGCGCTATACAAAGTCCTCATTATTGTTATTATTATATACAAAGTCCTCATTATTGTTATTATTATATACAAAGTCCTCATTATTGTTATTATTATATACAGAGACTGAAAGATATTCTGGTGTATGAACAGTAAGAAAGAACTTGAACGTTCAATTATCAATGTAAAAAACTGCACACAAAAAAATTATTATCGATAATTAGTTTTGAATCAGAATTAGCAAAACTTTATTTTGGAAATCCAAGTAATATACAAAAGTCCTTGATGAAGAATTTATTCAGCTAAGTATTTTGCACCCAAGTTGAGAATAAGAGCATTTTTTTTTAAAAAAAGTTCACCGTGTTAAAACTCAAATCAGGCATAACATTGTCCTAATTAGATGTAAATTATACCATGATACTTTTAATTTAAAATTTAAATGGCATAGTGATCAAGACTAAATTGGAATGCTACTAAATACATGGCTCTTTTTGAGCGAGGGTTCTTACAGACATTACCAATAATTTTTTCAAATGATGATTATGTAACTGATTCATACTGAACATGTCCCAATAGCACACTTGTTAGACATCTAGTATAGCACACTTGTTAGACATCTAGTATAGCACACTTGTTAGACATCTAGTAGACAACACAATAAAACATGAACAGTGTTAACTGCATCATCACTGAGCAATAAATACACTAACAGCATTAGAGAAAATTATTAAAATTAAATCATTTTTCATATTCTGAGTGCATTTAACAACTTCATACATTATTAGTTGATTTGTGTAAAATAGGCAAACACACAGCTTATCAAGAGTTACAAATATACAATTTTCCTTGTAAAATACCCACTATGCTTGAAATTCAAACCTTTATCCAAGCCATAACCTGTTCAATTTCACTGAGCACATTTCTTACAAATCATTCTTAGAGTGATCAACTGACAGGTGTTCTAGATACACAATAACCCAGGTGAGAATGAAATGACACTAATAGATCAGTGGAAAGCTATTAAGATAGTTATTTGCCATTTAGTGGTAAAGAACATGTGGTTTTTTGTATTGTTCAAAACCAAAACAGCTATTTAACTTGTGGCTTGACCTTGAAGGGCAACCAAGCCAGTATCTTTATCATTTACAAGACCAAAATGGTAAAAGTGGGAAACATGGAGAACAGGTATTAATGGCATGTACCTTTCTTAGTCCATGACTCATTCAGCCAACATGACAGAATTGCCCACAGTAAACTTTGATGAACAGCTCCATACCTGCTTTGTGACAGGTGTCTGTAGCATGATTGGTATATATTCTATGAATGCCAACTTCAATTAACTGCTACAAATGCATTATCATCTATAGTCCTCAAAAGGCATTTTTACACTCACATATATTTAAATGAAATTAAGGGAAAGTGACACAATATTTTCAAGGTTCAGTTAAAAGTTTTTACTTGTTCCATATACTTCATAAATCATGAGATCTTAACTTTAGTTTTCATAGTTATAATTTAACCACTCCATTACAATTTTTATTGGGGCCCTGAGTGGCCGTGTGGTCTAGAGTGCTCACTGTTACGGCTAACTGCCATTTCACCTCTGTGTGGGTTCGAATCTCAGATTAGGTCAATGTGGGTATGCAAGAAAGCTTGCCAGTAGCTTCTCGCGAGGCGATAGTTCTTTCGGGAGGTGGGGGGAGGGGAGGGATTGCTATATATAGCCTATCATGTGCTGAAAAATGGCATTAACCCAACAACACAACCACTCCGGTGGCCAACTGGTTAGAGCATCCATCGCAGAAGCGGGAGTTCATGGGTTCGATCCCCAGTTGTCATGTTACGTGCTTAGGCTCGAATAAGCAGCAACACAGAAAGAGTGATAACTAACAATTTTAGAGAATCAAATCCAACATTAATCCAATATAGAATTCACAAAAATAATCCACTAATGGAATTGTAAGAGTCCTGATAAATAAATGTTCTAATAGTTCCAGGTTCGAATCTTGACAATGTAATCCAAAATGGCTGACAATGTCACATGGTACAGTTCTTGTTTTTAATCATCCAAATGAATATCATAAACATGTCCTTTTCCCAGATAATTCTTCTTTTCCAACGAATTGACACAAAGTCCAAAATAATTAAACTCAAATAGATAATACACAACTTAATATTACAATAAGCCCAAAATCTACTAAAGTTAGCTTCTAAAACACAGCTATATATATTGTAATTCCCTCGTAAACAAGAGGAATCATGTGATTTTCTAGAAATTAATAGAGGTTCATGGAAGGTCACTGCCTTCACTAAAAATCACATACTCTAGATTTTCTTACCCCTAAGAACTAAAAATAGAATGTTGTCCTTAAAATTAACCAATGAAATTGAAGACCTGTTGACAATGTCCAAAGCAAGGTCAAGAACTAGACCACTGTAAGCCAAGGTCAAAACTTGTTTACAATTAAAGTGGTTAAGCTAAACTTTCTAGAACAATTTCCCAATTAATGGATATTAAACCCTAAATGATAAATTTGGATTTAACAATTAAAAATAAATAAAATTAAATCCAATAGCCGTAACAGTCATACCAAAGATTTACAAAAACGGTACTAACAGATGCCTCGTTTGGTGCTCATTATTAAGAGGTTAGTGTTAGGACTGGTCAGCCTGGTGTCAGGATAATGTGACTGGGTGGGATATCATGCTACATGTCTGCGGCGTGATGCCCCAGTGCTAGACATCACTATAAACTGTCTCACGGCAGACAGCGTAGCAATATGACTGAATTTTTTTATAAAAGCTACGTTAAAAATCCTAATCACACACACACTACAGCAACAGCAATTAATCATACTTATCTTTACCTGAAATAAGTAGCTCAACTTACTGACTCCTAATTTTTTATTTTTGTATTTTAGTCGTTATTTCAAGGTAAGTTTCAAAGTTTTCAGCTGAATTTGCATGATAGAGTTAAGATGTGTAAATTGGGGAGTGGCACAGCAACACTTTGAAGGTTGTATCATGTTATATCTTAGCTGATCCAATGGTGAAAATCAAACCCACATAATTCTAATAATGAATCAAATGCCTCAACTAATAACATACTATGGCATGAAAAATAGATATAGACAGAAAAATTGATCCATACATATGGCATTAAAAAAAAAACAACAGAAAAAGATACAGACTGACAGATAACTTTATCTGTACATTAGTCAAGAGAAACGTATTTTGCCATTTTGACTAAGTTACCAATTCAATATTTTCCTGGAAAAGAAGAACCATTTATTATTGAAGAGTTTGAATGAGTGAGGTGTTAGGTTCTCACCTGAGAATGCTTACAGTTGATCTGTACCTTTACCTGCTGGTAATACTGCTGGTAGAACCATTTATTATTGAAGAGTTTGAATGAGTGAGGTGTTAGGTTCTCACCTGAGAATGCTTACAGTTGATCTGTACCTTTACCTGCTGGTAATACTGCTGGTAGAACCATTTATTATTGAAGAGTTTGAATGAGTGAGGTGTTAGGTTCTCACCTGAGAATGCTTACAGTTGATCTGTATGTACCTTTACCTGCTGGTAATACTGCTGGTAGAACCATTTATTATTGAAGAGTTTGAATGAGTGAGGTGTTAGGTTCTCACCTGAGAATGCTTACAGTTGATCTGTACCTTTACCTGCTGGTAATACTGCTGGTAGAACCATTTATTATTGAAGAGTTTGAATGAGTGAGGTGTTAGGTTCTCACCTGAGAATGCTTACAGTTGATCTGTACCTTTACCTGCTTATAATACTGCTGGTAGAACCATTTATTATTGAAGAGTTTGAATGAGTGAGGTGTTAGGTTCTCACCTGAGAATGCTTACAGTTGATCTGTATGTACCTTTACCTGCTGGTAATACTGCTGGTAGAACCATTTATTATTGAAGAGTTTGAATGAGTGAGGTGTTAGGTTCTCACCTGAGAATGCTTACAGTTGATCAATTATCTGTACCTTTACCTGCTGGTAATACTTCAAGCTTACTTGATATACAATTTTCATAAGATGTTCATTGTGATGTGATTTATTAATCTAGCAATAATATGTTAACTATGTCAAAGGTAACATTTTCACAGGTATCATTTCATACCTAAACACTGAGATCAGATGTAATATCATTTAAAATCAAAATCAAAAGTCTATCCATGTTTCCTTACTGTATTTAAAATTTGTTTATAATAAGAACTTTGGTTAGATTAATCATTTTGTTATGAAAAGGCTCCAACTAAAAAATATACCAACCAACTCTTAAGAGCTTTCATCAAGTTACTTTAATATTCACTCCTTCCATACTATGGCTTCACTTTCATTCTAGGGGTATCGGAACACAAACTCAATGAACAATAATCCATTTATGAAACCAACAGGACTTGAACCCCACTCCATTCCAGTCATTTAATAATGTACCATAGAAATTTTAACTTTGTTTTCAAACAGCTGTTTAAATTGGTGGGGTCCCTAAAAATCAAATAATTCACAGGTAACATACTTGTGTACATTTCAAAACAACACCAAACAACAGACTTATATCTGCAACTTGCATAATGTGACACACATCTAAGCATATGCAGTTAAAAATGAGTGGATACACTAATTTTCAATTCTTTGATATATAATTACATTTTTTTGTGGGTTTAATGCCATTTTTCAGCACACGATAGTTATAATAGATAGCCAATGAACACTCAAACCCATGCAGACAAAGGAGATCTGTAAAGACAAGCACCTTAGAACACTCAGTAACCCTGAGCCCACAGAAATAATTTTAAGAGCTAGAATTAAATAAAACTTTGATATTTAAATTGCACTTTCAAGTCTTATTGACTTTGGTATTACAGTTAGTTACATTTCTATTATAATGCATGGTTTATCTTCAGCTGGTAACTTGCAGTATTTTTTCACTTACAAGTGGTGGCAAACTGCAAACAACAAAGATACAAATCTGCTGTAGCACAGTGTACATGGGTCAATGCTGTTTGTCCTACTGATTACCACTAACAAACAACAAAAACCCAGATCTGTCGGCATATTAGGCAATGACAGAACTAAATCTGTACAGACTGCAATTTAACTCGACTTATAACCAACCATGTGTACATTGTATGTTTCTAAAAATACAGCCAAAATGTTTACTGCAGGCATCACCTTTCTTGCAATTGATGCCTCTACTATTAACTAAAAATGAGGTCACTGGATACTAATGCTCTATCTGTGGCAATTCCAGTCTAATACCAGTACTTAACTAACATAATCCATCAACTCATGAATAGGAAATACAGGTCACAATGACAAAATGATGGTACAGGCAAATTTTACAAACTGAGGGAGTTTCTATAATACAAGTTTAAGCAGGGTTTAAAAAACTTTCAGTTGGCAACTTTTCCCTGTAGGGCATTTCATACATCAGTTTTACTTGCCCTACATTATACATGATACAGAATCTGCTTAAAAGGACCACCCATCCAATCAGACAAACATTTTGAAAAGGTTATCCATCATCACCCACATGTGCAAATGGTGGGATTTTGTGTTATCACTATTTAGTGATCATCAACGTTTATCACATTTTGTAATCAGACTAAAGATTTTTTAATAAAGTTCTATTCACCTTTTGAAGAAAAGTCTAATTTAAAATCTAAAACTATGACAATCACCAAAGCAAAGGACATTTCTGTGACGAAGTTTGATATTAGTAGCTACATATTGAAATACAGATGTTTTAGAAAAACTGCAAATAATGTCTTGTCTATAATTATATAAACAAACTAGATCATTGATGGCAGAAACTAACATTATCTGCACTTTGTATTCCTATGTGTTGCAATAACTGACCATGTTTCATTTTGCGAATTATACACTTTATTTGACCAGCATAGGATTTGAGCACATTGCTTTTGTTAAGAAGTGTAAACAGTCTGTACCAAAAACAACAACATAATTGCACAACACTAATTTGCCACAAAACTAATGTGCTGAAATTAAAATGTCACTAAAAGATTCTGATAAGAGATCTAAAGCATATCTTACACCTTGTACAGGTACAAAAGGAAAAATTGTTTATGTGGACTCAGTTTGTGTATAAGGCTACTGTTTATATCAAGAAACTTTCTAAATGTCTTGTGGAAAACCAGGTTGGGTATTAGACTCCTAATCCAAGGGCTGTTGCTAGACTAAGGAAATGCCCATCCCAGGCCAGGTGAGCTGCCTTGACCTGTCCTTGACAAAAATCACTTGGTTCCCATTTCCTTGACATAATATGGCTAGTAATGTTTTAAGAGTGCCATTAAAGCCAACAATCAACCCAGTATCTTGTGTTTTTCTGACTTATAGTACATTTGTTATGATGTATGAGCATTGAGGCAGAAATTCTTCCAATACAAGTTACTAAAAACATATTTTTTTTAAAAAAAAAAAAAAACACTTGAAAATAAATTTAAATATGATTTAAGTTCATCCTGTGTTGCCTCATTCAATATACCACATATAAAATCCAGATGTACCAATGTAAACTGAGATTGAAGGATTACCATGGGTTCTTTCTACCAAGATATCATCAGTGATTTTATGAATGAATCTGCACTGGATGTGAAATAGGTCATCGGCAGACAGTGTATAGGGGGCTCTGCAAGGATCGAAATTTAGTTTCTTTACCCTTGCATGTGATTTTATCCTAACCTGAGTACATCCTCGGCACCACAGTGTTGTTTATGTTGTACAAACTACACTTCGTACAAGGCATTGTCTTACATGGGAACATTTTCATAGAGGCCACTAATGCTTTCTAAAAAAACATAAACATACAAGATTTTCTGCACAAGTAGATTTTTGCTGGGGAAAATTTCACTTGTTCTTAACAAATGTGTACATTAACTATGCTGTAAACTGAATTAGTTCTATATATGATAATGATAATAAGATACATTTATGTATCAACATAATGAACAGACAATTTGAATGAACATGTTCCAACTAGGTGGTACATTGTGAATATGCAGTACAAAAGTAGCGAGACAAGAAAGTGAAAGGTCAGTGAATTTATACATATTTGTGTAAATCGAACAGATACCAATTTTCATCCAATGAATGAATTTACGATTAAATGGATTTATATCTATACTCTTAATTTTTTTTTGGATTCTGTCCCTAAATACTGAAAACTTGTCTTAAAAGAGTTCTTTATTTGGTTTAGGGATGGAAAGGTGATTAGCTGAAATTGATCTTTAATTGGGCGTGTTGATTTTTTTTCCATCATGAAATAGTTAAACAAAATATAAAATCTAACTGAAATCAGATCGCCACTGTTGTACATGAAAAATCTGACAGTGACCACATAGGGGTCATGTTCTGTTATAATCACTAACTTTATCAACCAATCAGAAGAAGTCTTATATCTTCACGTTTGGAAACTGAGCAGTGTGGCAGAAGAGTAAGAATGTATATCAAATGATTTGATTCAATTTCCAATGTTCAAAAGCTGCATTCCAATTGGCTAATTCAAAGGTAACCTGAACTTGACTCTTTAAATGGTTGTCGTTATATCTTTAGCTAGGGCAATAGAGATACGATTTTAATAAGACTGATCATATAATAATCAACCGTGAGAAAAACTAGGCCTTATCATGCCAATTCAAAATTTTAGTAAACCTGATTAGTTTCAAACTAGTGAGAACTAAAAAAGCTAAGGTGGCACTTGTTATTTTAGAATAAAACAGGATACTTCAACAACTGTGTGGATGAAAAGACACAAAAGTAACATACATGTACAGGCTTTTATTCCATCAACCAGGTACAATAAGACAATTAGAGACCTCCACAAAATTTAGCAGGGTCAGATATTTTATTTATAAGATTGTAGTATTATATTAAAATTCAGTGATTCATAGGTAAAAACCAGTAAATAATTTACTGTCATATACATGCATCTAGAATATGATGACCAGCACAAAATGATTTTCTAACATCTAATTTTTCTTTTACCTTTGACCCCTGACCTAGTCAACACAAAATCTGAGGAAATAAACCAAGTCTGTCCTTAAGTATTAGCAAAGACCAATATAATATTGAAGCCCTATTTCATCTTTGAACTGCTGAAAATAAAAATTGATGGCAGACTGAAAACTCCAAAATGAAAGCTTTTATTTTTTGTGCCTCAATATATAAATAAAAGCCAAGTCAGTACACTACATATTGTTCAAACCTACCAAGTAAGTACTACATTAACACCTGTTTTTGGAGATACTTCCACATAACAAAGTCTTGCTAATTACAGAAATACAATAAACACCTGTCTGTAAGTGACAACATTTTTTTGTCGCTAAGGTAAAATGTCCTCAATAGACAAACCATAAGAAGCAAATATTACAGTTCCTTTAATGACTCATTAATAAAATTCCCTCGATGGAACCCATGATCTACTGGCCAAAATTAATTTCCAGGAAATCAAGACAAGACCATTTCTTTCTTGTAACTGCAGAGCGTTGAAAGTATCTCTGATGTTCTTTGGTGATAACAACAAGATTTTCAAATTAGGTGCTGTGGTGGCCACATTGGACATCAGATTGGCACCATTGTTATTTGGTACCAAGAACATAATCAGAAGTCTTATGGTGAAAATCCAGTATCAAGTGACCATCTATTCAAGGTGAGTAGTGACACAATTTTTAACACAGATATCACGGCAGCTATATTCGATGTATGATTAGCATTATTTTCAATAAGGACCAACGAATAATCATAAGTACTCTAATTGGATAAAAGCCACAGCTGATCTGGCCACACATTTGGAACAAATAGAGATAACAATGTTTTTAAGATGGCTTCCATATTGAAACCAAATAGTACTATTCCATTCATGACCAACAACACACTGTAAGAACTCTAATGATAAAAATCTGTCAAACTGATTTTATATTTAAGATTTTCAAGATGACCACCGTAATGGTGGCCATATTGGATTATCAGACTGGCAATATTTTAATATTTGACCAATGAATCATCAAAAAAAAATCTTCTGTTGAAAACCCCATGCTGATATGCCTTCCATTTTTCGGCGGGGAAATGCAAACAACGTTTTTTAAGATAACTGCCATGGTGACCATTTTGGTTATCCGATTGGCACCATTTCGATTTAAGGCCATGCAGTCATCATAAGATGTCATTTCATTATAGCACAATGGAGAGGTAGTGATAGCAAGAGTTTCATGTTGGTCATTGTGGCAGCCATATTTGCGGTCAGATTATAGGCACCTATTTGCTTCCATGACAACATATATTGATGTGATCATTCAGTAGTAGTAATTACAAGATTTTAAAGATTACCACTGTAGTAACCATGCTGAATCTCTTAGCAATGCCATTTTCATTTGTGTCTAACTTGACATCACATGATGTCTTTACAAGGAAAAACACAGATGTTGATGAGATTTTCAATATGGCCACTGTGATGATAATACTGCATGTATCATCATTATTTTATATGTATCATCACTATTTTATATGTATCATCATTATTACTTTGTATGTACATGTATCATCATTATTCTTTTGAATGTATCATCATCATTATTTTGGATGTATCATTACTATTATTTTGCATGTATCATCATTAATATTTTGGACCAACAAGGCATCATAAGAAGTCTTCTGGTGAAACATAACCTATGCTAATATTACTTTGTGTTCTGGAGTAATAGTGATGGCAAGATTTTCAAGATGGCTGCTAGCAGCAACCATATTTGACATCAGACTGGCACCATATTTTATTGAAGACCAACTAGACACTATATAAAATGTTACCTGAAAACCCCATGTTGATATGGCCTACCATTTGGCAGAAGCATTAACAAGATGTTCAATTTGGTAGTCTTAATGAAATTCTCAACCATTTGTTGGAAACCATGGGATTAATGTGTGAATAAAGTTTCATGGCAATCCTCCAAGAAGTTTAAGAGGAGTAATAACAAACATGTGCTAACTGACAATAGATTATGCATTAAGGTTTGACAACAGACCATCCCAAAAGCTCACCTGGTCTATGACCAATGGAGCTTAAAAAAATGATGTAACATAAACAATGCTTTTCTTTGCTTATTCAAATCCACCAACAACTTGCCTATCCCCCAGCCCCCATAAACAAACCCCTACCCTAAGACAGTGACCCTGTCACTTCTTTCATTTATCACTTCATAATTGGTGTTTGATCAGAAATTATTTGAAAATCTCACTTCTACTGAAACTTTGGTTTAAGTCTGTTATTTGATCCCCTACCAGGGTCCAAAGGGATGAGAACCAATGATCTCCCCACCACCAGGTGTCCAAAGGGATGGGAACCAATGATCTCACCACCATAATTGGACATATTGATCATCAGAGACTGGGACACAGAACTGAAGTTAAATCTGCTTGCAAATGAGTAACATGTACTATCTGCTTTTAAGAATTCTGAGCCCATAATTAACCTCATCTTACAGACCAACATAAAAGTCTAGGATGAAAAAGACTTCAAAAGGGATAAAAATCCTCTCAAGGTTAAAAATTCAAATGCCACCTAACATTTAAGGAACATGTACACAAAGCCTGTACTGTCATAGTGAAATTTAAACCTATGCAATGTATCCTTCTTAGTTTTCAAACATGACTCATTCAATTACGAGCAAATTTTAAAACACTAGCACTATATATAAAACCTATACTGAGCCTCAATACATCTTTACTTGTAGATTCTGTACACATTAACAATCCCTATTTATTTAACATATAAAGGCTGCCAAGGGAACCAATTATAACATATCCTCTTAAACTTAAAAAAAAAATAGTATCAAAAGAGCTTGGAAAATCTAATTCTGATTTGTGACTATTGAAAACCTAATGTTGATATAGCCATCCATTTGGAAGCAGACAACAATATTTTCAAGATAGCACCCTGGTGGCCATATTGGATTTGTCATTTTCATTTAGAACCATCCTTTTCGAATGAAAACTCGTGTCTAAAAGACTTTCACTTTCAGAGTAACAGAAACATGACCTTTCAAAGGCCACATGCTGGAAGCACCATTTTAATTTCAACAAAACAATGTAAGAAGTTTTATAGTGAAAACTCGATGATAATCTGACCATGCATTCTGAAGTAGTGGCAACATTAATTTTAAGTTGGCTATTGTCAGACATATCAGACCCCAGACCAGCTTCATTTCCATTTAGGAACAAGTACAATATCAAGAATTCTTTTAGTAAAAACTTGATGTTGATAGAACCATCCTTTAATGGGGTGTAGTGATGACATGATTTTCAAAATAAACACTTTATGGCAGACATATTGGATGTCACATTGGCAGCTTGTTCAGCTGCATTAAAAAACCCATTAAAACAGTCTGTTGGGGCCACGAGTGGCCAAGTGGTCTAAAGTGCTTTCAGTTATGGATCACTGCCATCTCACCTCTGTCTGCATGGGTTCGAGTCTCGGATTCGGCCAATGTGGGTATGTGAGAAAGCTTGCCAGTAGCTTCTCGTGGGTTGGTGGTTCTTTCTGGGGGTTTTCCTTGTTCTTTCTCCATCATTAATACTCGCTGCCATGTATAGCCTATTGTGTGCTAACAAAAATGGCGTTAAACCCTACAACAACAACAAAACAGTCTGATCAGGAATGGTTTCAATAAAATTGTCAAGCATGGTAGCCATTTGGGATTTATGAGAGGCAAATTTAGGATCAACTTGAAATCCTAAGTAGTCTTTTAAGGTTGACATGATGATATCTATTCACGTGTTCAAAATGGGTGCCATAATGGACATCCAATTGGCACCATTTTCATTCAAGACCAACTAGTCCTTAAAACTAGTCTTCAGTGAAAACCACATGGAATGAATGTGCCTGTAAAGTGTCAATGCAATCCTCCAAAGGACAGACAACTCTAGTGTCAACGCAATCCTCCAAAGGACAGACAACTCTAGTGTCAATGCAATCCTCCAAAGGACAGACAACTCTAGTGACAAGGCAATCCTCCAAAGGACAGACAACTCTAGTGTCAATGCAATCCTCCAAAGGACAGACAACTCTAGTGTCAAGGCAATCCTCCAAAGGACAGACAACTCTGATTATTTGATTCATGACCAGTAGAGCTAACAAAAAAAATTAAGTAAACACACGTGACCTTGATCGTTAGAATATAACCCCAAATATGCAACACATCTTCCAATGAGAAGTTTAAAGAATTTCATGCATTTGTTTTCCATTTCTCTTAAATAGCTTTTAGCATTAGAAAGCAGAAAGAAAATGAAACTGAAAGGAGAAAGGCAAATGAAACTGAAAGTTAAAATACCAATTGTGATCTTGATATCCAGAATCTCCAATGTAGCATGTACTACTCCTAAGACGTGTAGCGTAGTTATGCCAAGCTTCATCCCTTCATCTCAAATGGCTATGTCGAGTCCATGATCTAGTTCAGGACTATTAAACAGGGATTCATGTTCAGCTATTTCTAGTATTCATGTCATACCAAGTAATATTTTCAGTTTACAAAAGTAGTGTACACAACCAGTCTGACAGACAGGGTCAAAATATATATATATATGCACACAGAGTTTATTCTCTAATTTACCAGTCTCTAAATTTAATGATTGAATACTTAATATAGTGAACCATAATCTTTACCTTCAAGACCTTGACCCTAATGTGGTACTTGACATACTTTCAAATGGTGATGTACAAATATACATTTACAAAGTTACATACTAATAATACCCAATCTCTATCAGCTTTAAAACTAAAAATGCACAAGTGAAAGTGTGCTAGAAAACCAGACCATCTAGCTGTGACCTTGACTCTGAAGATAGGAAACCTTGTTTGCATGAGAAACACCTTCTGGTGATGATATGAACAATTTTAGCCATTGATCTCAAATGACTTTAAGATTGAAGAGGGAAAACAAGACAGAAAACATCCAAATATTTAGCCAAAATATTGACCTTAAAAAAGACACACACACACACACGAAATGTGCCACAACTTCTAATAATAATGTGGATGTATACAAAGTTTTATCAATTAATCTCAAATAGCTTAAAGATAATAAAGCCAATGGGAAACCATAATCAAACATACAAAACTGAGCTTCAATGTTGATCTCAGATAGGATACAAAATGTGGTACATAACATGTTTAATAATTATGTATACAAAGTTCAATTTCTAAAAATGGCTTTAAATTTACACCAACCTGAGCTCCAATGCTAATACACTGTGCTAATACACAATGCTAATACACAATGTAGCCTATAGCAATGATGTGTAATAATATAAAGTTCATAATTGGCTTTAAATCAGAGAACAGAAACAATAGTGTAATGCACAGATAGACAATAAGATGAATAGAACATGGATACTACATCCCCAATGTTTTTTTTAAACAGCATGGAAAAATACAACTGAAGACAAGACAAAGAACGCTGAGAGCAGGCATCAAAATTCCAAATATTCAGCTACAAGAACATGAAGGAAGATTTTGTGATGCTTTCATAATGTATACTTCAAATTACATATTTTATGTTATATTGTAAATCAATCAAAACTGGCACACATGTGACTTGCACACCTGTGATATGATATTAATCAATTAAAACTGTCACACCTGTGATATGATATTAATCAATCAAAACTGTCACACCTGTGACATATTTCAAATATCACTTGCACAATGCATGAGCAGACCATGGGAAGTAAAGGCTGTTGTTGTATTTGTGACTTGTGAATCCTGAGATATATAAATTCCAACTCCTACAATTAGTTATCAAAATAATAACAAGTCTCTAGAATTAAATCAGAGACCTATATTGTAAACACTATTTATAAATGGGCACACAAATAAATATAAAAGCTATTCATTTCTGGTGTTCAGAACTGTAACTTGTTTTCTATGACATGGGATGCAATTTCAAACAATCTGAATACTTTTTTAAAAGGCTTGGTACAAATTTGTATTTATTAGTTTGAAAGATAATACAAATTTTTTTAATTACTAGATATTTTGCCCTTAATATGTGAGCACATTGCTGACAGGAGTACCGTGAGCAGCACATTGCTGTTAGTCTTCCAGGAAGGCAAATAAGAATTATGTGCAGAGCAATTTCTCTTATAGTGTCCTTGATCTTTGACCTTGACATTTATATTTTTCTGTATTCTAAGAGCATGCCATCCATAAAGTTTGGCCCACGTGTGTGATGTTAATTTCATGAAATTGTGCTGAAACCGTTTGTGTTTTTTTGGTCACACTGACCTTGACCTTTAACTTTGGAGTGCCAAAACAATCAGCTTCTTCCTTCCCCAAGTGTAAACTATTCAAACAGTCTGGTTCAGGTTTGCCAGGTATGCCATGTAGAATTAACAGAAGCCACTTTTACTCTTTCAGTCAGTGATCAAGATGTTTGGTCTCTAAAATCTGTCAGGTTGTTTACACCAAGTGCAAGTCATCCAAAAAGATTTTTAACTGTAGAATGTAAAGAACCAAAAAATGCAGTTGTGTGAGACAGTACAATCAGTTTTAATTATATATTACTTACTGCTATTATTGTATTGCTATATCTTGCCCCCTGACTGAGGAGATTATTCCCTCATCCAATTAATAACAGCAGTCTGAATAAGCAAAAGGCCCAAGTGGTCTGACTATCATTCACCTGAGCAACTGACAACTGTAAGACTGTGAGTGCCAATTCATACATGTAGTGAAAATGTGGAGTAGAAAGAAAAGTTTGATCAGAACTGGATCAGAAATGCACTGATTTGCCAGTCTGGCCGGAGGTTGATGACCTATCCGAAGCTGTCACCGTTACCAGGGTAACAAGAAACTGAAGAATATCTTGACAATTTGTTGGGCTGATACATTTACTCTCCAAAATATAAATGCCCTCAATTGTGTGTGACACTTTCAATGGTAAAACAAACAAGGAAAAGATGAGTGAAGCTGTCTTGGATTTCATGACATCATGTAAAGAACAATGATTAAAACAGGCCCAAGATACAGCAATAGCCCTGGGCTTTTCATGAAAAAAAGATCTATCAGTGAGAGACTAGTAGGCTCTTGTAATAGAACAATTCACTTGGGTTCCAAAACTATCAAAGTTACATTTGAGGAGAGGTACCTTTAAGGAGAGGTACTTTTGAGAAGGTGAAAGAGACGATTGTGACTTTTTCTCTTTTTGACTGGGTTTAACTGTAAATGATTTTGCCCAGATACAACTGAGACTTTAGAACTGGAGCTACCAAAGGTAGCAGATCCATTTCCAGAAACAGTTTGGCAACAATGGTCTAAATCATAGTTACCATTGCTATTGTGCTGGAACCATTTGTATTCTCGACCATGACCTTTTCCACTGACAAAGCATAAATCTTGCTCCGCCTCCTTGTTCTGCCCCGCTAAAAATAAATCTATCCTTGCGCTTTGACACAGATTAAAACATGCCTCTGTTCCCAACTGGTGTCAATCTGGTACCTACTGGCTCATTCTGGCACATAATGGAATGTTGAGAAGTGGTCAACTTGCAAGAAAGGGTGCAACTCCCTTGGGATCATTGCATCCATTCTTGGGAAAGGAAACAGGTCTATGGATTTCATCACCTGGCATCTCTAGCTAACTCATCATGACATGAGAAAGATGGGCAGAAATGGGTTTGGAAATGGACTCCAACAATCTATGCCTGAGATACTCATTACCCTTCAGCATACTGAAGGAGGCAGCCAATGAAAGATGGCATACAAGGTAATCACAAATAGTTTCTGTTCCATAGCCTCAAAAGCCTTCAATGGCAAATGAGTCAAGGTCCAGCCAAACTTCCCAATCTGAAGGAACCAAAGTCCAAGGTAGGGGCTTAAATGGCCAAGCAGGCAAAAGGACTGCCTAGATGGAAGCTGAAACCAGGGTCTAAAGCCTAGACGAGTGAACAGACTACCCTTCTGCACTTTAACTACCCCCTGGCCTCAAGACAACTTATGAGTCACCTATATCACCGTCAATGGCTTTGAGAGCAGCAGCAGATCCAGTTTAGGCTATACCCTAGACTGGATCCTACCATTCAATGATCCCATGGGTTCTGGACATAGTTTACTGCCTTGAAAAGGTCCACACTTCCTCCTACTATGTCAACTGATGATGACTGATGTACGAAAAGACAAGAAGGACCCAACATGACTGGTTCTTCTGGGAACAAATTTGTTTGGACCAAAATTGACAGTTTGTCATCCTGTTTTGGCTCCTGGTTACAAGGAAGGACTTATTTGTCCCACTTAGATTATTGGAGACACCAACTGCATGATTAGTGATTTTTGTTCCATTGCCACTAAGGGACTAACCTGTGGTTTTTCTCTCTTCCTGGAGAAAGGGATGATGCACAGGGGGGTGGCTACTAATAATCCCCTTTCTCTCTCTTTCATAATAAGAATGGCAAAGGTTTTGATTATTTATGGTGTGTCTAGATAACTGAACCATGGAGACACATCAATGTCATCAAGCGTGCTGTGGCTGGAAAAGTCATAAAGTCATGGCCAACTCACCAACAAATGGTTAGAGTTGCCAAGCACCATAATCAATGGACAGAACAATAATGAAGGGATCAGTATCCATCACTAGGTGCCTGACATTTGGTGTTCAGTGATCAGTGTTCACATTCAGACAAGGATACCAGTCACAAAATTACTTTCACCCTTGAGGTGACCTTGACTGAGGTAAGGGAATAGTTATGTTACATGAAACAACACGATACATGTATATAATTGGACAATGTTTCATCAAAATATCTTAAGTGATTCAAAAGTTAAACTTCTGAGAAGGCTGAAAAGTTGCATAGTTCAATTTTCCTTGTCCTTGAGACAAGGGGCCTGCCTACGTTACATGACCAACTGCCTAGTCACGATAAATACTTTGACAAAAAATTCATGAAAATCTCTCCAACAGTTAAAAAGTTGTGGGCCAGATAAACATATGGTAACAGACTGATATTACTAGAACATAATAATGATGTATAATAATACAAAATTATGACTTACCTGTGCTCTCATCTGAGAGGTCTGACAGTGAGGGGACACGGTGGAGACTGGACAAAGTTGGCACTCGGTGGTCTTCCTGGCTACTGTCTTGTCGTCGCAAGCCAATGTTAAACCTCACATTTTCCTTGTTGGCCTCAAGGTCGTAATTCATCTAGAAAAAAAAGTTACGTTTATTGTCATTTACTTTCAATTTTATATTTGTAAAAACGTGTTTTACACTAAAGGATCATCCCATGTAGAATGTTTCCATAGTCTCTCTGATAACTCATGACTGCATCTTCTTTTGATAAGCTATTATTCCTCAAATCAAATGGGGCATTGACAAGGCTCTGGCAATATGCTAATTCTGCAGGTAGCCCTGGGTTAAATCCAAAGTCCCTGGGCTAAACAGTTTCCTTTCTCTTATCCATCTGAGGACCCCAAGAAGTAGAACATCATCATACTACACATCGTAAGTTGGGAATAAACGAAAGCAACCATTCTGTCCAATACGTGTCATGATGATGTTCCAGCCATGAATGTCTTGGGACTTTAAACGTACATGATTTTTATCAAAATCTGACTGTTAAAGGATTTTATCCCCTATTTTGCTGTTATTGCTTGCATTGTATGCCTTTTTAAATACTTAAACTGAACACTATAAAGCCAGATTGTGCTGATGTGCCATGATACCCAATATATTATAACAATATACCAAGGTAAAATATTTGTCTCACCTGCAAAGCACAGGCAAGACACAGTTATAGTATGTTTGGTGCCAATGACTTACCCAAAAATTGAATTTCCTTTTTCAACTTTTTTATAGTTGACTTTGTAATTTTTCAGATTCTTGCAAGGTATGGTTTATAAGTTTGGTTTATTTTGCAATACTTCAAAATCAATAAATGTGGATGATTAGCACATAGGATTGCACAGTAAATTTGACAGTCTAGGGACAACATATGAGATAAATGGAATTGTTAAGCAGGCCCTAACAACTGCAGAATTTACTTGGTTGCATTATGGTTACAATGGATATTATTAATGGCTGTTCTCTATCAACTGACATCCTGTCATATATATGCACAAAAAAGATATTTTTAATGGTAAATTTAAAAAACTCTGGTCTTAGAGTATGCATTTAAAATTTAATTAAAATCAGCAGAAACATTTTTAGATTTGTCACATTATTTTTATGCTTTTACAATTTGGTATTGCCAGTCAAGGTCCATCACAAAAACTATAGGAGCGTTCTGTTTGTGACGTCATACCTGCCAACTCCTGTGAGGTACCAGCATAATCAAGTGGTACAGAATACATAATTTAAGCATAAAAAGTATAATCTACATATTACATAGCATAAAAGATACAATCTGCATATTACATGCCATAATAATGTACATTTATTTTTGCTACTAACCTATGGTAAATTGACAGCTGGTTAAAGTTCTTGTCATAAATGGGCATAATCTATGTGGATTTGAATCAGAATACAAACATAAAACATACTGCTGAACCAGAATACAAACATACAACATACTGCCAAACCAGAATAAAAACATAAAACACACTGTCCAATTATGTATACAATCCACACTTTAACTTCTCTACATGTCCAATTTTTCACTATGTAATTGTAAAGTGAACTCCACACCACAAATCCTGTAATGTACATGATGCTGTGCTAAAGCTGAGTACTGTATTACATCACTCTTTTTAATAAATTTATTTACTTATTTATTTATGCTGTGCTAAAGCTGAGTACTGTATTACATCACTCTTTGTAATAAATTTATTTACATTAAGTGTGTACATTTTACTAAAGCTGAGTACTGTATTACATCACTCTTTGTAATAAATTTATTTACATTAAGTGTGTACATTTTACTAAAGCTGAGTACTGTATTACATCACTCTTTGTAATAAATTTATTTATATTGTGTACATTTTACTAAAGCTGAGTACTGTATTACATCACTCTTTTTAATAAATTTATTTACATTAAGTGTGTACATTTTACTAAAGCTGAGTACTGTATTATGTCACTCTTTGTAATAAATTTATTTACATTGTGTACATTTTACTAAAGCTGAGTACTGTATTACATCACTCTTTGTAATAAATTTATTTACATTGTGTACATTTTACTAAAGCTGAGTACTGTATTACATCACTCTTTGTAATAAATTTATTTACATTTAAGTGTGTACATTTTACTAAAGCTGAGTACTGTATTACATCACTCTTTGTAATAAATTTATTTACATTAAGTGTATACATTTTACTAAAGCTGAGCACTGTATTACATCACTCTTTGTAATAAATTTATTTACATTAAGTGTGTACATTTTACTAAAGCTGAGCACTGTATTACATCACTCTTTGTAATAAATTTATTTACATTAAGTGTATACATTTTACTAAAGCCGAGCACTGTATTACATCACTCTTTGTAATAAATTTATTTACATTTAAGTCTAGTCTAACTGCAAACTACATAGGCTCTGCTCTGCTGTTACTTCTAACAAGCTGCAGACACCCAGATCTGACAGTAAAATGTGGCAGATCTGACAGTAAAATGTGACAACAGATCAGGGTTTGTTGAGTTTGCAGTTGGACTCTGCTTGTTAGTACATGTACATATACATGTATATACAGTAGATGGCACAATTTGGTTTTCAAAAAAATACAGGTTGCACTTTTGTAATATTTGCACTAAAACAACTTACTACAAACATCACTGAATATGAACAAGAACTCAATATAACATTTATCAATTATGGAAAGACCTTTGATAAAGTAAGCAGAAACATGATGTTGAAAGTGCTCGAGGATTGCAGATACATGAACAGTTATTAGATAATATAAGAGCAATATATAAAAACAGCAAAAGTGCCATAAAAACCACCACGGGGCTTTCAAACTGGTTTGCAGTAACATCTGGAGTGTGACAATGATGTGTTCTATCCCCCTCCCTTTTGTTTGTCATCTACAGTGTACATGGATAAAATCACAAAAGAAACAAATCCATAACTACAAGACCTAACTGCTGTTTACACATGTCCAAAATTTACTTCACTATACAGAAAAAGACTTTAAAAACTCATGTTTTTCACCTTAACAGCGCATTGAATGGAAGGATATACACAAAAAATTCAAACAAGAACTCAGAAAACAAATAATGAAAATTTTCAATTAACCACTATCTTCAAGCACCAAAATCTACCCATGGAAACAAAATGCCAGCTAATAATTACTATATCTATCCCAACTCTGTGCAATGAATACAAGTTATGGCACAAAATTTATGCAAAATAAGAAAATATGACAACAGCTAAGTGTTCATTTGAATGCCTCAGAGAACACTAACACCAAAATCATCGCAAATCAAATAACTGTGAAGATCGATCACTTTCATTTTCATAGAGTGCTCAACATCAATGGAGCCAATGCAGCAGAATTCATCAAATGCATTAATCCATGCTACATGTAGGTTGTTCCCTAAATACATTAATTCATGCTATATGTAGGTTGTTCCCTAAATACATTAATCCATGCTATACAGTATGTAGGTTGTTCCCTAAATACATTAATCCATGCTAAATGTAGGTTGTTCCCTAAATACATTAATCCATGCTATATGTAGGTTGTTCCCTAAATACATTAATTCATGCTATATGTAGGTTGTTCCCTAAATACATTAATCCATGCTATACAGTATGTAGGTTGTTCCCTAAATACATTAATCCATGCTATACAGTATGTAGGTTGTTCCCTAAATACATTAATCCATGCTACATGTAGGTTGTTCCCTAAATACATTAATCCATGCTAAATGTAGGTTGTTCCCTAAATACATTAATTCATGCTAAATGTAGGTTGTTCCCTAAATACATTAATTCATGCTACATATAGGTTGTTCCCTAAATACATTAATCCATGCTAAATGTAGGTTGTTCCCTAAATACATTAATCCATGCTATATGTAGGTTGTTCCCTAAATACATTAATCCATGCTATATGTAGGTTGTTCCCTAAATACATTAATTCATGCTAAATGTAGGTTGTTCCCTAAATACATTAATCCATGCTAAATGTAGGTTGTTCCCTAAATACATTAATCCATGCTATATGTAGGTTGTTCCCTAAATACATTAATTCATGCTACATGTAGGTTGTTCTCTAAATACATTAATCCATGCTAAATGTAGGTTGTTCCCTAAATACATTAATTCATGCTATATGTAGGTTGTTCCCTAAATACATTAATCCATGCTAAATGTAGGTTGTTCCCTAAATACATAATTCATGCTAAATGTAGGTTGTTCCCTAAATACATAATTCATGCTATATGTAGGTTGTTCCCTAAATACACTAATCCATGCTAAATGTAGGTTGTTCCCTAAATACATTAATTCATGCTATATGTAGGTTGTTCCCTAAATACATTAATCCATGCTAAATGTAGGTTGTTCCCTAAATAAATAATTCATGCTAAATGTAGGTTGTTCCCTAAATACATAATTCATGCTATATGTAGGTTGTTCCCTAAATACATTAATCCATGCTACATGTAGGTTGTTCCCTAAATACATTAATTCATGCTATATGTAGGTTGTTCCCTAAATACATTAATTCATGCTAAATGTAGGTTGTTCCCTAAATACATTAATTCATGCTACATGTAGGTTGTTCCCTAAATACATTAATCCATGCTAAATGTAGGTTGTTCCCTAAATACATTAATTCATGCTATATGTAGGTTGTTCCCTAAATACATTAATCCATGCTAAATGTAGGTTGTTCCCTAAATACATAATTCATGCTATATGTAGGTTGTTCCCTAAATACATAATTCATGCTATATGTAGGTTGTTCCCTAAATACATTAATCAATGCTATATGTAGCTTGTTCCCTAAATACATTAATTCATGCTATATGTAGGTTGTTCCCTAAATACATTAATCCATGCTAAATGTAGGTTGTTCCCTAAATACACTAATCCATGCTAAATGTAGGTTGTTCTCTAAATACATTAATCCATGCTAAATGTAGGTTGTTCCCTAAATACATAATTCATGCTATATGTAGGTTGTTCCCTAAATACATTAATCAATGCTATATGTAGGTTGTTCCCTAAATACATTAATTCATGCTAAATGTAGGTTGTTCCCTAAATACATTAATCAATGCTATATGTAGGTTGTTCCCTAAATACATAATTCCATGCTAAATGTAGGTTGTTCCCTAAATACATAATTCATGCTATATGTAGGTTGTTCCCTAAATACATAATTCCATGCTAAATGTAGGTTGTTCCCTAAATACATAATTCATGCTATATGTAGGTTGTTCCCTAAATACATAATTCCATGCTAAATGTAGGTTGTTCCCTAAATACATAATTCATGCTAAATGTAGGTTGTTCCCTAAATACATAATTCATGCTATATGTAGGTTGTTCCCAAAATACATAATTCCATGCTAAATGTAGGTTGTTCCCTAAATACATAATTCATGCTATATGTAGGTTGTTCCCTAGATACATAATTCATGCTATATGTAGGTTGTTCCCTAAATACATTAATCAATGCTATATGTAGGTTGTTCCCTAAATACATAATTCCATGCTAAATGTAGGTTGTTCTCTAAATACATTAATCAATGCTAAATGTAGGTTGTTCCCTAAATACATAATTCATGCTATATGTAGGTTGTTCCCTAAATACATTAATCAATGCTATATGTAGGTTGTTCCCTAAATACATTAATTCATGCTAAATGTAGGTTGTTCCCTAAATACATTAATTCATGCTATATGTAGGTTGTTCCCTAAATACATTAATCAATGCTATATGTAGCTTGTTCCCTAAATACATTAATTCATGCTATATGTAGGTTGTTCCCTAAATACTTTAATCCATGCTAAATGTAGGTTGTTCCCTAAATACACTAATCCATGCTAAATGTAGGTTGTTCTCTAAATACATTAATTCATGCTAAATGTAGGTTGTTCCCTAAATACTTTAATCCATGCTAAATGTAGGTTGTTCCCTAAATACACTAATCCATGCTAAATGTAGGTTGTTCTCTAAATACATTAATCCATGCTAAATGTAGGTTGTTCTCTAAATACATTAATTCATGCTATATGTAGGTTGTTCCCTAAATACTTTAATCCATGCTAAATGTAGGTTGTTCCCTAAATACACTAATCCATGCTAAATGTAGGTTGTTCTCTAAATACATTAATTCATGCTAAATGTAGGTTGTTCCCTAAATACATAATTCATGCTAAATGTAGGTTGTTCCCTAAATACATTAATTCATGCTATATGTAGGTTGTTCCCTAAATACACTAATCCATGCTAAATGTAGGTTGTTCTCTAAATACATTAATCAATGCTAAATGTAGGTTGTTCCCTAAATACATAATTCATGCTAAATGTAGGTTGTTCCCTAAATACATTAATTCATGCTACATGTAGGTTGTTCTCTAAATACATTAATCCATGCTAAATGTAGGTTGTTCCCTAAATACATTAATCCATGCTAAATGTAGGTTGTTCCCTAAATACATTAATCCATGCTATATGTAGGTTGTTCCCTAAATACATTAATCCATGCTATATGTAGGTTGTTCCCTAAATACATTAATCCATGCTATATGTAGGTTGTTCCCTAAATACATTAATTCATGCTATATGTAGGTTGTTCCCTAAATACATTAATCCATGCTAAATGTAGGTTGTTCCCTAAATACATTAATCCATGCTAAATGTAGGTTGTTCCCTAAATACATTAATCCATGCTAAATGTAGGTTGTTCCCTAAATACATTAATTCATGCTAAATGTAGGTTGTTCCCTAAATACATTAATTCATGCTAAATGTAGGTTGTTCCCTAAATACATTAATCCATGCTAAATGTAGGTTGTTCCCTAAATACATTAATCCATGCTAAATGTAGGTTGTTCCCTAAATACATTAATCCATGCTAAATGTAGGTTGTTCCCTAAATACATTAATCCATGCTAAATGTAGGTTGTTCCCTAAATACATTAATCCATGCTAAATGTAGGTTGTTCCCTAAATACATTAATTCATGCTAAATGTAGGTTGTTCCCTAAATACATTAATTCATGCTAAATGTAGGTTGTTCCCTAAATACATTAATTCATGCTATATGTAGGTTGTTCCCTAAATACATTAATCCATGCTATATGTAGGTTGTTCCCTAAATACATTAATCCATGCTAAATGTAGGTTGTTCCCTAAATACATTAATTCATGCTAAATGTAGGTTGTTCCCTAAATACATTAATCCATGCTAAATGTAGGTTGTTCCCTAAATACATTAATCCATGCTAAATGTAGGTTGTTCCCTAAATACATTAATCCATGCTAAATGTAGGTTGTTCCCTAAATACATTAATTCATGCTAAATGTAGGTTGTTCCCTAAATACATTAATTCATGCTAAATGTAGGTTGTTCCCTAAATACATTAATTCATGCTAAATGTAGGTTGTTCCCTAAATACATAATTCATGCTATATGTAGGTTGTTCCCTAAATACATAATTCATGCTATATGTAGGTTGTTCCCTAAATACATTAATTCATGCTAAATGTAGGTTGTTCCCTAAATACATTAATTCATGCTAAATGTAGGTTGTTCCCTAAATACATTAATTCATGCTAAATGTAGGTTGTTCCCTAAATACATTAATTCATGCTATATGTAGGTTGTTCCCTAAATACATTAATCAATGCTATATATGTAGGTTGTTCCCTAAATACATAATTCCATGCTATATGTAGGTTGTTCCCTAAATACATTAATTCATGCTAAATGTAGGTTGTTCCCTAAATACACTAATCCATGCTATATGTAGGTTGTTCCCTAAATACATTAATCCATGCTAAATGTAGGTTGTTCCCTAAATACATTAATTCATGCTATATGTAGGTTGTTCCCTAAATACATTAATCAATGCTATATATGTAGGTTGTTCCCTAAATACATAATTCCATGCTATATGTAGGTTGTTCCCTAAATACATTAATCCATGCTAAATGTAGGTTGTTCCCTAAATACACTAATCCATGATAAATGTAGGTTGTTCCCTAAATACATTAATTCATGCTATATGTAGGTTGTTCCCTAAATACATTAATTCATGCTAAATGTAGGTTGTTCCCTAAATACATTAATCGATGCTAAATGTAGGTTGTTCCCTAAATACATTAATTCATGCTATATGTAGGTTGTTCCCTAAATACATTAATTCATGCTATATGTAGGTTGTTCCCTAAATACATTAATTCATGCTATATGTAGGTTGTTCCCTAAATACATTAATTCATGCTATATGTAGGTTGTTCCCTAAATACATTAATTCATGCTAAATGTAGGTTGTTCCCTAAATACATTAATCCATGCTAAATGTAGGTTGTTCCCTAAATACATTAATTCATGCTAAATGTAGGTTGTTCCCTAAATACATTAATTCATGCTAAATGTAGGTTGTTCCCTAAATACATTAATTCATGCTATATGTAGGTTGTTCCCTAAATACATTAATTCATGCTAAATGTAGGTTGTTCCCTAAATACATTAATTCATGCTAAATGTAGGTTGTTCCCTAAATACATTAATTCATGCTATATGTAGGTTGTTCCCTAAATACATTAATCAATGCTATATATGTAGGTTGTTCCCTAAATACATAATTCCATGCTATATGTAGGTTGTTCCCTAAATACATTAATCCATGCTAAATGTAGGTTGTTCCCTAAATACATTAATCCATGCTAAATGTAGGTTGTTCCCTAAATACATTAATCCATGCTATATGTAGGTTGTTCCCTAAATACATTAATCCATGCTATATTTTTTTTGTTCCTTAATCGCATTAATCATTACTTTATGTACATTATTTGCAAAGATGGAGCATATTCCAAATGAATTCCAATATTGAATGTCCTGGTGAACCAATAGTCCCCTAATAGTCTTCAACGTCCTAATTTTACAACAGTCCTGAATAGGTCAATGTTAACAGATGTGAAATCTGGTGGGATCTTTTCGTTCAAGTTTTTGAACCAGGGAAAAGTTTTCAGAACAATTCTCATGTGGAATGTTCAAGAATGTTTCAGCCAGTCAGTAAAAAATTCCTGGTATAGTTGTCATTCTTTCATCAGATTTCTTTAAATCTTTGATACATATTCATGCAATGTATTTTTGTATCATATCCCATTCTGATTTAATAGTGGAATTAGAAGTTGAACCTAGAGACAATGATCTTCATTCTTTCCTCTGGCTCTTTTCAGAATGTATTCAGCTTTTAGTTCTTGGATTGCACTGAAAAATGCTTTATGAATTTCTATCTTTAGGAATGTCTATCTTTCCCTGAAAGCATTTTCTGCAAATATCAATACATTTAAATCCAAAATGACAGCAATCATGGTTGCATGTTAAAACAACTCATATTACCTGACTAATTGAATACTGAGAAACTAAGTACATGTAATGTATTAATGTATATCAGATTATCAATGGTTTACTGAACTTAATTGCAAAGGAACCAAACAATAGGTTATCAATGACTAAGCAAGGGAGACAAACCAAATGTTATCAATGATAGCAAGGGAAACAAACCAAATGTTATCATTGATAGCAAGGGAACTAAACCAAATGTTATCATTGATAGCAAGGGAAATAAACCAAATGTAATGTTATGAATGATAGCAAGGGAACTAAAGCAAATGATATCAATTATAGCAAGGGAAACAAACCAATTGTTATCAATGACAGCAAGGGAACCAAACAAAATGTTATCAATGACAGCAAGGGAACCAAACAAAATGTTATCAATGACAGCAAGGAAACCAAACAAAATGTTATCAATGACGAAGCAAGGGAAACAAACCAAATGTTATCAATGACAGCAAGGGAAACAAACAAAATGTTATCAAGGACAGCAAGGGAAACAAACAAAATGTTATCAAGGACAGCAAGGGAAGCAAACAAAATGTTTGCTTTGGAACCAGCACTTACAAGTTTGCTCAAGTATAAGCAGATATTTAACCATAACTAGCAATGAAATCACAGTATTTGTATTTTGCCAACTAACAATTAACTTATTCATATTATCAAATAAATAAGCATTTCATTCTTAATCTTAAGTAACTTAAATTTGCCAATTATTTTACACTGTTTCAATTATTTTACACTGTTTCAATTATTTTACACTGTTTCACTGCAAAGTCTTCAAACCAATGCAGAAAATCTCACAAAGTCTTTGTTTCTTGTCAAACTTTTTAATTTTTATGTCAATTCCTAATGTTAACATTCATTCTCAATGACAAAATGAGATATACCAACAACTCAAAGTTACTGAAATATGTTTATTTTTGCCTTTTCCATATAAAAAAAAGCCCAAAACAAGGGAACTGTGCATTTTTCATCTGCAAACACTTATCGTCACAGTGAAAAGCGTAATTTTTTTATATTTTTGTCCAAAAATCTGGACAAATATTGGTACATGGATTTGCCATGAATTTACATTTTGTTTACCAAAAAAGATAACCAATCTATAGCTTCCCAAAATCCAAATAACAGATCTAGTCAAAAATTTAAATAATAAGTATGATGGAGAATCAAAAAAAAATTCAAACCCAAACTATTAACAAACCCACCTGTAATAAATTCACCATCAGATATGTCTCAATTGTTGACAGTGCCATTTCACAAAAATATAATTTCAACTCTGAAGGAACAATCCAAAGACAGAACTGTCACTAAATTCTGTCAGTTGCTGACTTGACAACCTGTTCACTACATTCCTTTCAATATATACATTTGAGTTTCATGGAGAAAACTCACCAAGGGTAATACTAAAGGCAGGGTAGAAAATGGGCTACTTGACAGTGCATGGGCAATAAATAACTAAGGTAATTCCCAAATTAGTACAAATGACCTAAATTACAGCACCTGTAGCATATGAAATTGACATCCATAAACTACAATTTTGCTCCATGTAAACAGGTTGATCAAAGGAATATACAATGTCCATGTGATTGGCAACCATTAGTGTACAAAAACATACATGAAGTATGCTATAAACCATTTGCACATTATTTTGTCCCAGACATTTACATATAATAATAATAATAATAATTATAATAATAATAATAATGACTTTGTATAATGCCTAATCTGAAGAAGCTCTAAGCACATTACAACATTAGACTACACATATAACATTAAAAAACCATATATTATATGATCACAAAAAACACCATGAAATTAAAAACATAAAACATGCTTAAAAAATTAATGGTAGGAAACATTATTAGGTCTTAAGTCTGTTATTGCAGTCTAAATAGGTGAGTTTTAAATGCACTCTTGAATGGGATCACTGTCTTTGTGTCTAAATTCAAAAGTCAATTTGTTCCACGTTGATGGGCTTTGGTATGCAAAAGAACACTGTCCATATGACTTCATTTTTATAGTGGGAATAATGAGTATATGATTGCCAGAAAAGGAGCATATGTATCTTGCTGGTGTGTACACATGGGTGAGGCCAGATAGGTATGTAGGACTGGAGTCTGTCAGTGAAACATAACACAGAGAACAAATTTTGTGTTTGATTCTGGATCGAATGGATAGCCTGTGTCAGGTACAGAGGAGCGGGGTAGGTGTACTCTGATCATGGTACTCAAAGGATGATCTGAGCAGCTGTGTTTTGAACTTTTTGAAGTTTCTGGAATAGATATTGTGACGAACCAGATAGAATTGAGTTACAATAGTCCAGTCTTGAAAATATTAATGAACACACAAGTGTTTTCGTGGCATCAAATGAAAGATATTTGTGAATGGAACTGATGAAATATGTTCACGACATGTAGGCGCAATGTGAGAGTACTGTCCAGAGTAACATCTACGTTACATATTGACCGTGTGAATTTATGTGAAAGTATTTGTGTTGTGATCAGAATGACCTCAGTTTTATCATCATTCATCTGCAGCTTGTTATCCATGTTTATGGTCAACTGGGTGTGTAATATCAATATTTATAAAGTAAGATGATAGCTGCACTTAAAGTTCCTGCCATAATCTGATTTTATTATATACCTAATGTGAAATATTGAATATTACTGGCAAAACCTTTCTCACATTTTTTTATATCCTGTATTTTCACAAGTGATAAATATACATTTACTGTTTCATTTACAGTATTTCGCATATTACCATGCAATGCATGATTGTGTAACAATAAAAGCTATGCCAGCAGCAACAAAATGAGCAGTCTGCAAGCTAGAATGAAGAAACAGAAACTGCATTACATCTCAGACATGGAAATCAATTTTTGCATAAGTAATCAGACTTGACACTATTAATGTCCCTATGAAGTTATCTCCCCTTGTTTCCCTGACAACAATGATAAATACACTGTGATGATGTATTGCTGAACTGGGCTTGTTTTGTGGTCAGGTATGTTCATATTGTTTACAAAATGTCACAAATGTAATTTACTGCAACCAATTAGGCCAAAACCAATATATATATATATATATATATATATATATATATATATATATATATATATATATATATATATATATATATCTGGACACAATAAACTGATTGCTGAACATCGAATAACGCATGCACTAAAGAACCTTTACCAATAGCAAATATTTTTCATTCCTTTTTTGTAAATGTTATCTGTATGCTAAAAGAACTTAAAATATTACTTTCAAGTCTGTGAATTTTGCCCTAAATTAATCAGATAATATTTAATTTCTTTTTGTGCTTGTGCTTGACCTTTGTCTGTGATTGAGGGTAGAATTCTGACATACCTAACTATTGTCATCCTTTTAAGATCTTGAATTTGAGTACAAGATCTATCTTTGATTATGATCTTAGAAGGTTATGGAAGCAAACTTGTTTACAGTTTCATGTAATTTCCATTTAAGTGATGAGACATGTTTTTTCCAGAAAATGTTACCAGGGTATTGCAACATAGGTCATGTATGGATGTATATAAAGCAGTTTTTACAAACAAATTCTTTATTCCCATTTCACTGAAGTTCAGTTTGGGGAATCATTTACTGCTTTTACAGATATAACTTGAGAGTAATTATATTTTTAATTAGTCATTGGAATTAAAAAGAGCCTATTGTCTTTTTGACTAAAACCCTACATTGCAATTATTGAGGGCTCATTCAAAGACATCCTGATTATATCACTGCTGTAAATCAAGACCATTAGTGCACCTACTCATTCAAGACTACCGGTACATCAGCACTATCAAGATTATTGGAGATCATTCAAAATTTTCTATACTTTCGACTTGTGACAGAACATTTCAGATTATTTGGGATTTAATTTACAATTCTGGAGATATAAATTGTTTGTTGAATTTTACAAACCTTCTTCGTTTTGGTTCTTTCTTTTTGTTACATAGTTCAAGGTCATAGAGCTGTAACAATTTACTTGACATAAGTTCAAGTTTTCTTCTTAAACAGACCACTCATGTGTCCTCATGGTTAGAGTGTCTGCCTGGGAAGTGGGAAGCAGTGGGTTCAAACCCCAGCCAAGTCATACCAAAGACTTATAAAAATGGTACAAACACCTGCCTCACTTGGCGCTCAGCATTAAGAGGTCAGTGTTAGGACTTGTTTGCTTGGTGTCAGGACAATGTGACTGGATGGGACATCATGCAACATGTCTGCATCGTGATGACTCAGTGCTAGACAGCACTATTAATTGCCACACTGCTGACATCGTGAAAATAAGACATATTTTTTTTTTAAAACTACGTTAAAAATCCTAATCACACTCTTCTAAAGTATTTGCAACATGATGACATTATTATATCAAGAACTTGCTCTTGTGTACCCAAAGCTGTTAAAAGCAGCAGCACCTGCTTTTGCAGAGAGAGTAGCAACCACTCCGAACACTGGTAAATTACTCATTTATGGAAAACCACAAAGGTACCATATAAAAATCTGCACAGACTCAGATCTGCCATCAAATAATGTGCCAGCAGATCTGGGTCTGTGCAGTTTGTTAGGAATAATTAGTAGAACAACCAGCATAGACCCTGAATGCAGTCACATTATCCTAGAGCAGATCGAGATCTGTTATTAGCAGTTTGAACTGACTTAAAGGCGAGTGTATAATGACTTGAACATTTCCACCAATATATATGCTTCCCCAATTCTTTCAAAATCAATTGATATGCATGTGCACTGATCTTTCATGACTTATCTCAATGACCACAAACTTCATGATTTCTCTATGATAAGAATTTTGCTTATTATTGTTAAAATGGCGAAAGAACCAAAGGTTGACACATGACTTCTTGCCTTAGAAGAAGAAATATAAGTTGTAAGCATTACGCTTGAATTTCAGAAAGATTTATATATTACAAATCATGAAATTCTCTATGAAAAATAACAAATCTGTCAATGTGGTGACTTGTTTTACAGAGAAAAATAACAAATCTGTCAATGTGGTGACTTGTTTTACAGAGAAAAATAACAAATCTGTCAATGTAATGTGGTGACTTGTTTTACAGGTAGTTTCCTTTGCAATTAAATGAGATTTCCAAAAGAAATTCTAAACAGACATGTATTAAAATATCTAATAATAAACTCTGGTATGCTACAAGGAACAATACTTGGACCACTTTTGTTTGTGATTTACGTAAGTGTCCATCTTCTTAAGACTGGAAATACAGCATCACATCACCAACTTGTATTCATGCTGATAATACCAACATCTTTAATAAACACAACTGCAAAAATTAACTTGATAAAATTTTCAAAATGGCATTAAACATAATTCAAATTCAGTGTAAGGAGAATAATCTAGTCATTAATTACATGAAAACAAAGATTTAATTAATAAAACAACAAAAATAAAAACCTATGATTTGAGCCACTTCTATGATAATGAAAACCTGGCCATGGTTTCCAAGGACAAAATTTTGGTATTCTTGCTAATTAATTACTTTTGTCCAATCATGCAAGCTTCATTACAAATAAAACCCTTATATTTCAGGATATTAGTATTTCATTCCAAAACAATACCACATCAATTTTCACAAGACTTACATTCAGCCTTATTTATAATTGTAATATAAATAAAGTATACCTGACATTAATATTAGGATAATTTTTCAGTTGCAAAAATGAGCCTGTAAAATGGTACTAGATTGTTGAACAGGAAATATTGAAGATGAAATGAATTCCTCCCTTAACAACAATGTCACGTTTGAAATGACAAAATGATGTATCAAGTTTCAGTCAAGAGTGTCCCATTTCCTTGAGAAATACTTTTCAATGCATAGAATCCAGCAACATCCCAAATCTTAAATCAATTACATCAAGAAATACCATATTTCAAATAGTACCACAGAAACAATTTTCAATACTAAGGGGCAATTACAGAGAGATGCTGAGGACCCGTATTACGAACATAAGGTGAGGAAGAGAAATAAAATGAGGGGACGAAGGGAAATGGCCATAATTCAATATTGACCTAACACTTTGAAATCCATCTCTCTTTCTTCTCTTTCTTTCTTCCAGCTGCACTCTGTAAGGGGGCTATTGAAATCAAAATCTTAAAAAGATGTCACCTCGAGTTGTATAAGCATTAATCTGTTAATTGCTTCTGAGCTTAATCTGTTCTTCAACTGCATATGAATATTGTTTTGTACTGAAAAGACTCTTTCAGCCTGCTGTCTGAAGGAACAATAACATCAATAGCTTAGCCAGCTGGAACACGTTTAGAACTGTTCTTTACGGTTGTTATGTACAAGTTTAGAACTATTCTTTATGGTTGTTATGTACAAGTTTAGAACTATTCTTTATGGTTGTTATGTACAAGTTTAGAACTGTTCTTTATGGTTGTTATGTACAAGTTTAGAACTGTTCTTTATGGTTGTTATGTACAAGTTTAGAACTATTCTTTATGGTTGTTATGTACAAGTTTAGAACTGTTCTTTATGGTTGTTATGTACAAGTTCAGAACTGTTCTTTATGGTTGCTATGTACAAGTTCAGAACTGTTCTTTATGGTTGCTATGTAAGAGTTTAGAACTGTTCTTTATGGTTGTTATGTACAAGTTTAGAACTATTCTTTATGGTTGTTATGTACAAGTTTAGAACTGTTCTTTATGGTTGTTATGTACAAGTTTAGAACTATTCTTTATGGTTGTTATGTACAAGTTTAGAACTGTTCTTTATGGTTGTTATGTACAAGTTCAGAACTGTTCTTTATGGTTGCTATGTAAGAGTTTAGAACTGTTCTTTATGGTTGTTATGTACAAGTTTAGAACTATTCTTTATGGTTGTTATGTACAAGTTTAGAACTGTTCTTTATGGTTGTTATGTACAAGTTCAGAACTGTTCTTTATGGTTGCTATGTAAGAGTTTAGAACTGTTCTTTATGGTTGTTATGTACAAATTCAGAACTGTTCTTCATGGTTGTTACAAGTTTAGAACTGTTCTTTATGGTTGTTATGTACAAGTTTAGAACTGTTCTTTATGGTTGTTATGTACAAGTTTAGAACTGTTCTTTATGGTTGTTATGTACAAGTTCAGAACTGTTCTTTATGGTTGTTATGTAAGAGTTTTGAGCTGTTCTTTATGGTTGTTATGTACAAATTCAGAACTGTTATTTATGGTTGTTACAAGTTTAGAACTGTTCTTTATGGTTGTTATGTACAAGTTTAGAACTGTTTTATATGGTTGTTATGTACAAGTTTAGAACTGTTCTTTATGGTTGTTATGTACAATTTTCTACAGAACTCGGGTATTATCCTTTGGATACTTCAGTTCCAAAAAAGATTTTTCACTATGCTCTGCTTATGTTTCACTTTCTTGACTACAAAGCCAGATGGGGGCCCAAGTGGCCGAGTGGTCTAAAGTGCTGTCCATTATGGATCACTGCCATCTCACCTCTGTCTGTGTGGGTTCAAGTCTCAGATTTGGCCAATGTGGGTATGTGAGAAAGCTTGCCAGTAGCTTCTCGTGGGTCAGCGGTTCTTTCCAGGGGTTTTCCAGGTTCTTCCTCCACCATTAATACTGGATGCCATGTATAGCCTATCTTGTGCTGAAAAATGGCATTAAACCATAAAAACAAGCAAACAAAGCCAGAATTAGCATGTTCCATAATTTGCATAATAGGATTTTAAAATCCATCAATGCCATAGTCTGGATGTATTTTGATCAAACAGATATCTTTACTTCCTTTCAATTTTAGATTATTATTTATCTCAGCGCTTAAGAGGTTATATGGCTTTGTAGCATAAGGTCCAGCAGGGCTAAACTGTTTGAATTTTAATTTGGTTTGTAATTCTGCCTTTTGTACATTTAATTTTGAAATACCACTGCCTTCTATTTTTGTCTATCCATCATGTACATGGAGCTTCTTGTACTTTACACCATTTTCTTAATTAATTACTGGTACATGTATCTCCCATTTGCATTTTTCAAGTTCCAATAACCTGATATTTCATAACTTTAAAAATAATCTGCCATTATCACTATCATCGGCCAGTATTTGCCTAGCCATATTGGGAATAAGCCATTTTGGGTTTTCAAGTAGTCCATATTTTAAACACACAATTGTAAAACCTCCTTGATGCGAGGTTCTAACTACAATAAAATGGTAAAACCTCCTTGATGCGAGGTTCTAACTACCTTGTTCCTGGACCCAATGTTCCAATCCAATTTAGTTTAACAACCATTCATATCAATCCAAAAGAACCCAGTTAAAAGGTATTAAAATAATATAACAAGCACTACAATAACTGGGTCATGACAAGCACTTTTAGGGTGAAATGCTGAATAAAAATTGTATTCTGTGCAGAGTAAATTTTCATGTACATGACTTTAATTTGTGGAAGTTCTTGTGCATCACTGGTCTCCAAACGTGCAAATTTATAAAAATTCTGAACAATTCACACAATTATGCATTCTGGCAGCATCTCTGATTCTATGGAATAGTATCTAATAAGAATTCAAAGAAATGTTTTTGCACATCAGCTTTTCACAATGAATGTATTTAATGAATGTATACAAGGTCTTAATAAATAGTATAGGGTCAGCTATCCACCTCGTAATATTTTTCTAATGCATGTTGGTACATATAATACATGCATATAACTTGGACTATTGAACTCTGACAGCAAATGTAAGCATGTATACAACCAACTGTAGATAATTAGTCTGGAATTGCAACTTGCATACATGAAAGTTCATGTACATGTCTGCATGCAGGGCTGTCACAAGTTTACACTGGATGAAATGGCACCACAGGAAAGCACCCTATTTTGACACATTCCCCCCCCCCCCCGTAAATACTGCAATCTCCACAAAACTATCCTCCAGTAAATATCCATATTGCCCATTCCTTTATGACAGCCCTGTCTGTCTGTCTGCATGTATACCATGTATATATCTATATGTGTATCTTAGCAGAACTCAGAGTATATAACTATTTGACCAACCATTGTTTAAAAAAAGGCCTATACTATTAGTAGTAGTACGGTAGTATAAGAAGAGGTCCAAGTAGGCCAAGATCACTCATCTGGCTGGCAATGCAGTAGCAACTGCACAACTATTCAAGGAGAGTGTTACGTATAGCTGATTTAATTTATATCTGATTTAATTTAATTGTCTGTCGATTAGTTTTACTTTCTGTTTATTTCTTGCTTCATTATGGAAGCTTTTGCCTGAGAAAGATCTTATTTTCTAGCAAGTTGAATCAATTCACAAGTTTTTTAAAAAGATCTAATTGTTTCATTGGTAGGATTTGAAAGAAAGATTTCCACTTTTGATGACATTTTAGAAAAAGCTTGCTAATTTCACAAAGGATTTCAAAATCATGGGCAATTCAAATTTCATAAAACACAAAGTTTTCTGAAATGATTTTGCCAAACTTTAAATTTCCCAGATGAGCCCCCAATTTCTATGTTACGTGTTTAGACACTAATAAACAGTAACAAAGAAAGAGTGAGAAGAAAAAAAAAAAGCTTTGTAAAATTTAATATATAATTTATTTCCCTGGAAAAATAATGTTTTACGAATAAAGTCCAAAAACAATCTAAGAATAGTCCACAAATTAAATTTTAGAAGTTCTAGTAATAAAATGTTTTAATGAATTCAAGTTCAAGGCCCAATGAAAATCCAACATGGAAGGTAATAAATTATGCTCTAACCTGTACTGTTGTCTACAGTTCCTTGCATAACAACAAGAAAAAACACTTCGATGTTTGAATTCCAAATAAAATTTCAAGAAATGATTTTGCCAAAAGAATTTTGTATGAGCACTCAAATATTTCCAGACAAATTAATTAATCTTTAGAATCTAAATAAATCAAGTAAATTAAAATAAAACTCAAAACTGGTCACAACAGAAGAAAACAACTTGACATTAAGTGTTTAAAAGTCCAATCTAAAACTATCTCACAAAACATCTCTATTATATCGAACTTCTGCACAAGTTCAGCAAAGCCTGGATTGCAACAGCAATGCCTGGATTGCAAAATAGAGGGTCACATGATCATGTTTACATCTTAAAGTCATGTACTCCCAATATGACCCTGACATAAACCAGTCATTTTACTCCAAGAATAAAATTTGTTTACTCCACTGAGTGATTTCTGAATCAAGGCCAGAAACTAAGACAAAAATAGAAAGTGTTTCTTTTATTAGATGTTTATGAAAATAGCCAGGTCAGATTTTTTTTTTTAAATGCCATGTACGGTTAAATTCTGAAATCCAGTGAAGCTTAATGCCACAATGCATTGGGTCATGTATTGTTAAATTCTGTTGTGGTTTCCATGATGTGAATAACTGGCATCATTTTAAAAACTTTAAAGTCTTTCACGTCAATATACTTTCGATTAAATTTGGTTAAATTATGTTAAGCATTATTTAAATGAAGTCCATTAAATGTTGATCTAGTTTTACTAATGAAAGCAAAATCTGATGGCAGAACAGAATCATCTGAAGCAAGTCTGAAAACCCTCCTGTTATGATTACTTCAATCATACTTAGTCAACTTCTGTTTTTGAGTAACCATTTCAAGATTTTTCTTTTTTCAACAAAACTGTGGACAAATTTCATAGCTGGTTGGCATCATTTTTAAAAATTTGAAAGCACTAACTTTATGATGCTTTCTGTCAAATTTGGTAAAATTGTCACATTTTAGTGATTCTAGATTGGTCTATAATATTTGTCTATTTTTTTTGTCTTTCACTTTTAGTAACAGTGATGACGGTTTAGCGTTCATCTGTACCAGCATTAAATCACCATTAATCAGGGTGCTTCTGTCAAAATTTTGCAAAGCAGTTTTTGAAAAGAGTCAAAGGGCCAGGCAATCTTCAAGCCTGAAAGGATGTGCAGTCAATGCATGTTATCTGGACACCAGAGTGACCAAAGTGACCATAATGTCTAGACCACATACTATGCAATGAACATGCAATTGTAAATTAATTGAATGCAATTTACATTTCTGCCGCTGCAACAGTAGTCATATAAAGAAGCTGACCATAACATGATGCTGACCATGATGCTGACCATAACATGATGCTGACCATGAAGCTGATCATAACATGATGCTGACCATGAAGCTGACCATAACATGATGCTGGAAATAAAAACTTGTGATTCTTTGTTTTCAAAATAATGAAAACAAACACATCAAGGACATGGCCTGATAGACATACTTATAATGAACAACAACCCATAGTAAACAGAATTCCCTTAAGTATTAATTCCCACTGTATTAATATTCAATTACAAGACACCTGTTCCTTATGAACCAGATGAACCAATCCATTGGGATTACAAATCAAGTTCTGGTACCATATATATATGCTTATATGTTGTGTCAAACAGCAAAGACTTTGATCAGAATAAGTAGTGTAACTTCAGACCAGAATATAGGCTGCTTGTTTTACCGATTACGTTGAACAAACTGCACAGACAGATCTGCCCGCCGACGCATTAAGCATCAACAGGTCTGGATCTGTGCAGTTTTTTGTTGGACTCGTCTTGTAAGTGAATACATACAGTAGTTTGTAATGACTGCACAAACCAGTTAAATATTTTTTTTAATAATATTATAAGAAGAAATTATTTTTAAAATAATATTATAAGAAGAAATTAAAGGACTATATTCCCATTACAGGTAGTTAGCCAACAGTCAATAAATTTTCCCCATGGCTGAATTTCATGACATAATTCATTCTGACTATTGCTGGCAACAGATTCATGTAAATTAATTTAAAACTGACTTGTGTCAATAAATTAAACTAATTCTCATGTTTTTTTCTGACAGCAGGAAAATAAATCACATGTTACATCTAGTGACATTAAGTAAAAATATGATATACAAAAATACAAATTTAACCTTATAAAAGCAAAAGGAGAGAAAATGAGAGTATGAAAGGAGTGAAAAGGTTGAATTTATTTTGTTGTATAGAAATGTTTTGTTGCACAACTTGTTCAGTATTTCTGAACATTGGTCTCTTTATCAAACAATGGCAATGTTGGGTAAGGAAGGAGAGTGTGTGTCTCTGTGATTTGGATTTTTAATGTAGATTTTTAAAAAATATGTCATATTGCTACGAGTTTGGCAGTTTATAGTGATGTCTAGCACATGCCGCATGATGTCCCACCCAGTCACATTATCCTGACACCAGGCAGACCAGTCCTAACACTAACCTCTTAATGCTGAGCACCAAGCAAGGCAGCCGTTAGTACCATTTTTATAAGTCTTTGGTAAGACTCTGCCGGGGATCGAAACCACGACCTCCTGAATCCGAGATTGATGCTATAACTGGTTAGAAAAGAGAACATCTTATAGAATACTGGATATGTTTTATAATCATATACAGAACAGTATTATTTAAGCAGAAGTTGAAGGAAAAATGCAATTGCTACCTTGCATACATACTCCATAATGAAGACATTAATGAAATAAAGATGAATGAGTCCAGATTCAACAGCTAAATATAACAAACCAAGAGCAAAAATTCATCAACTAAATATAACAGACCTAGAGTCAAGATTCATCAACTGAATATAACATACCTGGAGTCAAGATTCATCAACTAAATATAACAGACCTATAGTCAAGATTCATCAACTAAACATAATAGACCTGAGAAATGTTGTTGTTGTAGGGTTTAACACCATTTTTCAGCACATGATAGGCTATACATGGCGGCCAGTATTACTGGTGGAGGAAGAACCCAGGAAAACCCCCGGAAAGAACCACCAACCCACGAGAAGCTACTGGCAAACTTTCTCACATAACTACATTAGCCGATTCTTAGACTCGAACCCACGCAGACAGAGGTGAGTGCTGAGAAATGGTGTTAAACACTACAACAACTACAACAACAAGTATTAAAATACCAGTCCAAACAAGGAAGTACTCTTCTACTTGAAAGGGACCTAGTCCCACAATAAGAAAACTGTCACTCTTTTTCTTTGACATTTTACTTAGCAATTCAAGATCATTACCAATACTAGCACTAGCTTATATAACATTTACACTTATATATCTATAAAATATACCTATAAAATATACCTCAAATGTTTCCATCAATTTTTCATTTGGGAGAATCTTGTGATCTGTACTAAACTACATATCTAGTCATGCAAGAAAGGGCTAACAAATTACCAAAAGCTCACCAAGAAACAGCTTGCAGAGCCAGGACCTGCACTCCATTTACAAACCAAGAACCCACCCATGCTTGCGTGTGATTTACAAACCAGGAACCCATGCCTGCATGTGATTTGCAAACCAGGAACCGATGCCTGTGTGGGATTCACAAACCAGAAATCTGTGCCTGCGTGTGATTTACAAACCAAGAACCTATCCATGTCTGCATGTGATTTACATACCAGGAACCCATCCATGTCTGCGTGTGATTTACATACCAGGAACCCATGCCTGCATATCATTTACAAACCAGGAATCCACCCCTGCCTGCATGTGATTTGGAAACCAGGAATCCACCCATGCCTGCATGTTATTTACACACCAGAAACCCACTCATGCCTGCATGTCATTTACAAACCAGGAACCCATGCCTGTGTGTGATTTACAAACCAGAAACCCACCCATGCCTGCATATGATTTACAAACCAGAAACCCACGCATGCCTGCATGTGATTTACAAATAAGGAACCCATGCCTGCGTGTGATTTACAAACCAGAAACCCACCCATGCCTGCGTTTGATTTACAAACCAGAAACCCACACATGCTTGCATGTGATTTACAAACCAGGAACCCACCCATGCCTGCATGTCATTTACATACCAGGAACCCACCCATGCCTGCATGTTATTTACACACCAGAAACCCACTCATGCCTGCCTGTCATTTACATACCAGAAACCCACCAATGCCTGCATGTCATTTACAAACCAGGAACCCATGCCTACGTGTGATTTACAAACCAGAAACCCACCCATGCCTGCGTATGATTTACAAACCAGAAATCCACCCATGCCTGCATGTGATTTACAAACCAGGAACCCATGCCTGTGTGTGATTTACAAACCAGAAACCCACCCATGCCTGAGTGATTTACAAACCAGAAACCCACACGTGCTTGCATGTGATTTACAAACCAGGAACCCATCTATGCCTGCGACTGATTTACAAACCAGGAACCCACCCATGCCTGCATGTGATTTACAAAACCAGGAACCCATGCCTGCGTGTGATTTACAAACCAGAAATCCATGCCTGTGTGTGATTTACAAACCAGAAACCCATGCCTGAGTGTGATTTACATACCAGGAACCCATGCCTGCATATCATTAACAAACCAGAAACCCACCCATGCCTGCATGTGATTTAGAAACCAGGAATCCACCCATGCCTGCATGTTATTTACACACCAGAAACCCACTCATGCCTGCATGTCATTTACAAACCAGGAACCCATGCCTGTGTGTGATTTACACACCAGAAATCCACCCATGCCTGCATGTCATTTACATACCAGAAACCCACCCATGCCTGCATGTGATTTAGAAACCAGGAATCCACCCATGCCTGCATGTTATTTACACACCAGAAACCCACTCATGCCTGCATGTCATTTACAAACCAGGAACCTATGCATGTGTGCGATTTACACACCAGAAATCCACCCATGCCTGCATGTCATTTACATACCAGAAACCCACCCATGCCTGCATTTCATTTACAAAGGAACCCATGCCTGCGTTTGATTTACAAATCAGAAACCCACCCATGCCTGCATGTCCTTTAGAAACCAGGAATCCACCCATGCCTGCATGTCATTTACAAACCAGGAACCCATCCATGCCTGCATGTCATTTACACACCAGAAACCCACCCATGCCTGGATGTCATTTACATACCAGAAACCCACCCATGCCTGCATGTCATTTACATACCAAAAACCCACCCATGCCTGCATGTCATTTACAAACCAGGAACCCATGTCTGCGTGTGATTTACAAACCAGAAACCCACCCATGTCTGCATGTCATTTACACACCAGAAACCCACCCATACCTGCATGTCATTTACAAACCAGGAACCCATGTCTGCATGTGATTTACAAACCAGAAACCCACCCATGTCTGCATGTCATTTACACACCAGAAACCCACCCATGCCTGCATGTCATTTACAAACCATGGCATTACCAACATAAAAAAGTTGATGCTTTAAAGTAAATTTTATATAAGATAATGCATTGCTGGCAGGTAGTGCTGGTGGTGGGTGGGTTTGGACCAGGACAAGCATGATCTCCAAATTCCCATCAAATTTTGTCAGAATTAAGTTTGGAGGTGGTGGCAGAATTTCTTGCTGTACTACTGGTTAGAAACCATTCTGTCCCTTTGCCATTATTGAGAGGAATGCTCTCTCACTCGCACTGTATGACATACACACAAGCACCAACTTTGCCACTACTATTTTTGTGTCTGGCATGCGGATAGATGTAGACAAATTTTACCATAATGGATTGTGGGATTGGAAGAGATGGTGACTTTAATTTTAATAAGCTGGATTGTGGAATGGGAAAAAGTGGAGATAATAACTTTACCAGACTGGGCTGTGGGAATTCATAGGTTTAGACAAAAAAATTACCAGACTGGGCTGTGGGAATTCAGAGGTTTAGACAAAAGTTTTACCAGACTAGGTTCTGTGATGAAGAAGTGGAATAGTTTTACCAAATTGGTTTAGGTTTATCACTGTATATTCTTCGCATGTAATAGTCAATAATTAACATCCAATGTTATCAATGGTTTCTAATACTGAACAAGAACAAATACAATGTTAGTTTTACAAGATATTAAATACCAGGGAAATGGTTTGAAAGGTGGTAAAATATGACACTGTTCAATTCCTAATCAATTAACTACCCAACATGACTATGACAAAATCCTGTAAACATAATTAGTATATCTTTTAAGTGATCATGATTGGAAAAATATTATGATAAACATTTGATGTTACAGAGATTTGTAAGTTTGTTATGCTTTTTTGGTTGTTAATATTGGGGGTTTTATACCCTATATTCTGTAGGGATATATAGGAACTACGGTATCCATCTATCAATCCATATTTCCAACCAGCACACAATCTTGTAAATACAACTAGTCTCAGTTCTGATTAATTACCAAGAAACATGGTCATCATCACGGTCGCCTCACCTCTTGTGTTCGAGTCTTGGGCTCAGCCAACATGGGAATGTGAGAAAACTTGCCAGTTGGTTCCCGTGGATTTGTGGTTGTTACTAGCGTTTCTTGGGTTCTTCCGCTTTCACTCAGATTGAACACCGTGTCTAGTTGATCATGTGCTGAAAAATGGTATTAACCCACAACAATATCACTTAGAAAATGTACAAATAGATAGAAGAGTTATTGCTATTGACAAGCAATCTTGTAAATATGATTCATACAGTTTTCAATCAATTGCCATGAAATAATATAGTAATTGCCATGAAATAATATAGTAATTGCCATGAAATAATATAGTAATTGCCAATGAAATAATATAGTAATTGCCATGAAATAATATAGTAATTTCCAATGAAATAATACAGTAATTGCCATGAAATAATATAGTAATTGCCATGAAATAATATAGTAATTATCTGAAGATAGAGATGCAATGAACAATTAACTTTGCTTCACAATGTTTTTGTATTTGTTGACACTTTCAATATATTACTGGCTATATCATGTTCAGGAAATACGAGACAAGGACACAGAGAGGCAGTCAGAACTGATAATAATGCATGGGTATTGAACCTGTAATGTCTGCTCAAACAAATGATCATGATCTGTCATGACATATTATGCCTGCAGATCAGAGTCTGTGTTGTTTGTTTTTCTCCGGATTACTGCTAACAAACTGTACAGACCCAGATCTTCTGACACATTATGCATAGTCAGATCTGACTGTGCAGTTTGCAGTTAGACTCACAAATTGAGTGTATATGACATATCTGCATGCAAAAACAACTACCGTCCACTGCAGTTTTACACAGCTGCACATAAAAACAAAATAATGCCCTTTTATGATTAATGTGATACTGCCATTTATTACCTACAGCTGAACCGCTCCGGTGGCCTAGTGGTTAGAGAATTTGCCACAGAAGCAGGAGGTCGTGGGTTCGATCCCTGGCCGAGTCATACCAAAGAATTACAAAAATGGTACTAATAGCTGCCTCGCTTGACGCTCAGCATTAAAAGGTTAGTGTTAGGACTGGGCAGCCTGGTGTCAGGATAATGTGACTGGGTGGGACATCATGCTACATGTCTGCGGCATGATGCCCCAGTGCTAGACATCACTATAAACTGCCTCACTGAAAATTTGTTAAAGCTATGTTAAAAATCCTAATCAAACAAACAAAACCTATAGCTGAATGCAAAACAAAACAATCTCTTGAACACAAGTTGTCCTTCAGAGTTTTCTGACTGACTGCAGCTTGGTAATTGTCTTCATCCAGAGTTATTGCCCTTTCTGTCCTTACTGACACTTGGTAATTATCAAAGAACCAGACCTCCTCTTATTCCAACTGAGGAAGGAGTTATCCTGATGGGAAGCTCCATTATGGTACTGCTTCTACCTCAAATGCATTGGAATCAAAAAGGGTAGATAGGGCATCATCTAGCATACACCAAACTAGAGTATGGCTGGACATTACTAAGTCCCTCTGTCGTACAGGGGGTATAGAAACACTCTGCACCATGGTCTGTAATTCATCATGGTTAATTAGTGATATGATACATGTACCATGAACTGTTGTCATTGTAGAGTCTAACACCATGTTTCAGCACATGATAGGCTACACATGGCGGCCAGTATTATTGGTAAATGAACAACCTGTGAAAACCCTCGGAAAGAACCACTAACCCACGAGAAGATACTGGCAAGCTTTCTCACATAACTACATTAGCCGAATCTTAGACTCGAACCCACACAGACAGGTGAGATGGCAGTGATCCGTAAATGAAGGCACTTTAGACCACTTGGCCACTCTGGTCCCCACCATGAACTGTAGAGGGAAGATAAGATTGTCTGTCTGTCCTGGATGATGCCCCTTTAGCATTCTGGACTTGCGTTACCTAGTGACATGGAGATGGTAACATATGAGCCACAGTATTACGTCTACTGTGGGAGCAGGGGCTGATAGGTAGACAATATCACATCCTCATTTGAGATCATTGAGTGATAGAAAATATCACATCCTCATCTGAGGTCATTGAGTGATAGACAATATCACATCCTCATCTGAGGTCATTGAGTGATAGACAATATAACATCCTCCTCTGAGGTCATTGAGTAATAGACAATATCACATCTTCATCTGAGGTCATTGAGTGATAGACAATATCACATCCTCCTCTGAGGTCATTGAGTGATAGACAATATCACTTCCTCATCTGAGGTCATTGAGTGACAGACAATAACACACCTTCATCTAAATTCACTGAGTGATAGACAATATTACATCCTCATCAGAGGTCATTGAGTGATAGACAATATCACATGCTCATCTGAGATCACTGAGTAATAGTTAGACAATATCACATCCTCATCTCTGGTCATTGAGTGACAGTTAGACAATATCACATCCTCATCTGAGGTCATTGAGTGATACTTAGACAATATCACATCCTCATCTGAGGTCACCGAGTGATAGACAATATCACTTCCTCATCTGAGGTCATTAAGTGACAGACAATACCACATCTTCATCTAAATTCACTGAGTAATAGACAATATTACATCTTCATCTAAATTCACTGAGTGATAGACAATATCACATCTTCATCTGAGGTCATTGAGTGATAGTTAGACAATATCACATCCTCATCTGATTCCTCTTTCTCAACTGATTCATCACTCAGAAGGATGCAACACTGCTAATTTTTCCCAGGGGCTACTAGCCTTTAAGTGGTGCAACACCTCCCATGTGGGAGGGAGCAACACACTTCTAAGGACATGCAATCAATATTCCCTCGAAGATACATGCGTGACCATTCAGCTGCTCAGACATCCCAGCACAGCTGAATTGTCAATTCAGCATTAAATTTTGCTTAATCCACTGTAATAAATGCACAATGGAGCATGCATAGCACAAACATCTACCATTCATTTACAGGGAATGCTGCATGTAATGTGTGATGCTCCACCTCCCTAACAGGAGAGAACAAACCATTGAGAGAGCCACACATGGTCCTGAACATTAGAAATGATGGACTTTTCCTTTTTGCAGGGAAGTGGAGGACTCCTCAAATGTTCAGTCATCAAAAATGTTGGTTCCATAAACTGCTTGGACCCTAAAGACATCTTCCAGGATGAAAAGCTAAGCCTCTTGGAAAGCCTGGGGGAATGGATTCTGCAACAGAAAAACCCCAAAGATACGGGAACAGCAGTGTTCTTTGCCATCCATAGGAGTGATTTGAGACAAATACATTCCATTTTTCAGAAGGCCATAATCTGCAAAATACACAATGTTTACTTCATGTACATTTTGAGCAATTGATGCAGTCTTAGCAAGTGTCCTATAGGGCCTTCTTGTGGCCATACTACCCCACCCCAACTATCCTGACATTATTCTAAAAATCAAAATAATGGCAATATATTTTTACATCACACATAAACTCACCTGGTTACATGTAGTGCATACTAAAAACTGCCCTGTGCCCAGATGAATGACCTTTTACATGTCCAGGGTTTTCAACAGTTTCAAATCTAAAGAGTCATTTGACCCTTGATAGCAAAATCTCAAGAGTCAAATCTGAAATCTCAAGAGTCATTTGTTTATGTCAGTCATGAGCTCCTAACTAGAATTGTTCATTATTCATAGAGCAAATTGATGTTAAGATTTTATTGTTTTTTTTATTTTATTTCAAGAGTAGCACTTGCACATCATTTCAAGAAACAGACAAGCATTCCAATGAGATGTATATAGCCATAACTAATTTTTGTATAATGCTTCTCTTTCTAATTATGCATGACTGTATATATTTGGTATATCAAACAAGAAAAAGATAAATGTATTATATTTTTAACTTTCAACATATTCTATTTGCAACTATACCGATCATTTTAATGAAAAACTACAAAATGGAATTTACATTACTTAAATACCTAGGATGAAAATGACAACTTGACTTGTTGTATACACATACATCATCTGCCAAAAGAATATGTCAGTTATTACTTTTATCTCTTTACATACTTGGAATAATCCGTTTTGCATCAGACTTTTTGACTAATGAACCTTCATCGCATATCCTGACGAGTTTTGCTAACTTCACATGATTAAACCTTGATACTACTTAAGTTTTCAAATAGTTTTGAGTATAGTATAGCATATTCACAAGCCACATTCAATTTTGTAATGTTTCACTGAATGAAGATTAATCCCCAATAAAATAATTAAAGTTTGTCCACTTTGACAGTTACAAGGCTTCACTAGGCTCTATGTGTTCCAACTTTGTCTGGTCTGATTATAATGGTATGCCTATCTAACAAATGTCAATACTGGATAAAAAGGTAATCCACTTACATCATAAAGGTCTCTCTCTTCCTCTATCATAAATGTCAACAATAACTCAAAGTAATTTAACCTCATTTCAATTATGCACACCTAAGTGTAAAAGTAATTTAACCTCATTTCAATTATGCACACCTAAGTGTGACCTGTTCGCTCTACCAAGTTCAAACTGATTTTTAAACAGGTGCAATGTTACTGGCCAATAAAATGAAACAGTAATTGCTGGCCAATAAGACAAAAACAGTAATTACTGGCCCATAAGACAATAAAAGTAATTGCTGGCCAATAAGAAAAAAAACAGTAATTACTGGCCCATAAGACAATAAAAGTAAATACTGGCCAATAAGAAAAAAACAGTAATTACTGGCAAATAAGACAAAAAAAGTAATTACTGGCCAATAAGATGAAAATGGTAATTACTAGCCAATAAAACGAAACAGTAGTTACTAGCCAATAAGATGGAAACAGTAATTACTAGCCAATAAGACGAAAACAGTAATTACTAGTACCAATAGGATGAAAACAGTAATTACTAGTCAATAAGATGAAAACAGTAATTACTTGTCAATAAGATGAAAACAGTAATTACCGGCCTATACGATGGAAACAGTAATTACTGGTCAATAAGATGAAAACAGTAATTACTGGTCAATAAGATTGAAACAGTAGTTTAGCAAATGTTGATCACTGTCACATACATTTAATTTGTGATTGACATTGTTCAAGGGTAATTACGAGTGACACTCCAAAAAAATCTTCAGACATCATAAAAAGTCTACAGGCTGGAATATCTAGGCATCTGAAATAGGTCACATATAAATTCCAAATATCAAAACACAAGGGTAGGGTACAAGTCTATTGATGATGTCTTTCTCCGATAGTAATGTATCATATTTGTCTCACTTCTGTAAGCTTTTACTACAAAATAATACAGACATATGCAGCAATAGTTGAGAGGCAAGAACAGGGACATCATAAATATACACTGAAGGAAACAACAACAAAATTTCACTGTTCTTTTTTCAGTCAGTCTATTTTTTAGACAGAGAGGGAAAAGATCAACATCTTGCTGCACTTTATGTTAGGCAACCTGTATTGTTATTGCTCAGCACAACTTACCCATACGTTAGTTTTATACGGATAAGTTAAGTTGAGCATACCCAAACCCCTACAGGGCGTGATATCATGCTACCTCATTGGTAAATCTCACGTCCCTTAAAGAAGTGAATTCTAAAATGTCAAAATGGTTGCAAGCATAGAAATTAAATATGGAACTGAGTTTAACAATGAGATTGTAATTAACACCGCTAATGCAGTAAACACTCGATACAAGTATTTTTTCCCTGGTGACATCTTGGAGATGGAGCATGGCATACTTTGAAAACAATAACCCTTCTATGCATGTCCCAGGCATGAGTGGATTGCAACATACTCACAATTATGATAATTCAGTACAAAAAAATAAAACTGCACAATAGTGACAGGAAAGTTTTTTTAAAGTTTGTTGTAAATAACTATATACTTGCTTATCAGACAAGTCCAACTGCAAACTGTACAGGCCCAAATCTGCCTTTTCATAATGCATCAATACATCTGTGTATATGCCATTTGTTTGGAACAAGCAGTAGAACAAACAAAAACGCTAATCTGCTAATGCATTATACCATGTTAATTTCTATATATTTTTTACTCTTATTATACCATGTTAATTTCTATATATAATGCATTATACCATGTTAATTTCTATATATTTTTTACTCTTATTATACCATGTTAATTTCTATATAATTTTTACTCTTATTATACCATGTTAATTTCTATATAATTTTTACTCTTATTATACCATGTTAATTTCTATATATTTTTTTACTCTTATTATACCATGTTAATTTCTATATATTTTTTACTCTTATTATACCATGTTAATTTCTATATATTTTTTACTCTTATTATACCATGTTAATTTCTATATATTTTTTACTCTTATTATATACCATGTTAATTTCTATATATTTTTTACTCTTATTATACCATGTTAATTTCTATATATTTTTTACTCTTATTATACCATGTTAATTTCTATATAATTTTTACTCTTATTATACCATGTTAATTTCTATATAATTTTTACTCTTATTATACCATATTAATTTCTATATATTTTTTACTCTTATTATACCATGTTAATTTCTATATAATTTTTACTCTTATTATATACCATGTTAATTTCTATATATTTTTTACTCTTATTATACCATGTTAATTTCTATATAATTTTTACTCTTATTATACCATGTTAATTTCTATATAATTTTTACTCTTATCATACCATGTTAATTTCTATATAATTTTTACTCTTATTATATACCATGTTAATTTCTATATATTTTTTACTCTTATTATACCATGTTAATTTCTATATATTTTTTACTCTTTGATGTAAATCAATGTGACAGTCACATCTTACGATTACATATCCTATATACTCTATGTACATATAGGTACACACACACAAACACATACATATATATATATAGATATATTTGGAGTATATATATTTGGAGTATGTGATTTGATAGTGTCCCATTTTAAATTTTTAGATTTGTGTGATTACCTGAGTGAATAATGGAAATATCCTTAGCCCGAAATAATTAGCAATTACTAGGAGAAAACGTCATGCAGTAAAGTGTTAGTGAGTTTCCATGATGCCATGGTTGACTAATAGTGAAGTCAGGCTAAAACCGAATGAATGTCCCTGTCGTAGCATAGTCCATATTCAAATCTAGTGGTGTACATTGGTGGTGTGACTGCAGTGGCATGATTTATGGTAGAAAACCGGTAAATTACTCAAAGGAATAAATAAGAAGATACCATTTATGTCGGCAGGGTGGCAAATGTGGAGCAGTAATATTGGCGAAATGTGCTTGGAAAGTATATATTGACTGGCCTAAGGGGACAGAGTTAAAATAGTTCCCTGTTTAGGGGAGAGTTGTATATTTTCAACGACGTGATCTGCTGGCGATACGGAAACCTGATGAAGAGAAACCATACAGATTTGTGATCTATAGATATTGGGCAGGCTAGAGATCTGTGGTCTTGCATAGATTAGAGCAAAATATGTATAGAACGAACACATCAGGCTTTCTAATTTACAACTTAAGTTGTATGGAAATCTTTGGAAATTTGGGGTAAACTTATAACTTCTAGTGGGAATCGCACCAGAGTTTGACAACCTCTTGGTTAAGTAAAGACCCCTGGCTTGTAACAATATATATAACACAAATATTTTTATATATATCTGAATTAGCAGGTTCACAAAATACCAATAAATACAGATATTAAATTATCGATATAGGTCATTAACCTTGAACCACACACCACCTATTAATAACACAGCATGTCTGGTGCAAAGAAAACCATTAACCCATTTTTTGTAGATTTCCTTCATGTTTTTTGTTTTATATTAAATTCAGTGCATAAATAACAAGTTCTGATGCATCAAGACTATCTCAGTAAAGGTAGGCACTAACTTGGATGCAACCAATCCAAAATTTCAGCATTTTTGGGCAAAGGTTGTGTATGAAATTAGGAACAGGACTTTTTAGCTTTTCATTCAACACAAAATCCCAGTGTGGTGCCCCGAGTGAACGAGTGGTCTAAAGCGCTTTCAGTTATGGATCACTGCCATCTCACCTCTGTCTGCGTTGGTCCGAGTCTAAGATTCAGCTAATGTAGTTATGTGAGAAAGCTTGCCAGTAGCTTCTCGTGGGTCAGTGGTTGGGGGGGGGGGGGGGGGCCTGGGTTCTTCCTTTACCAATAATACTGGCCGCCATGTATAGCCTATCTTGTGCTGAAAAATGGCGTTAAACCCTAAAAACAAAAAAAAAAAAAAAAAAAATCCCAGTGCACGAGCTCAATAAATATTTTATTTTCTGTTCAGGATTAGATGCTAATCCTATGAGATACAAGTAATATTCTTCATGGCTTAGCAAATCACCAGGTAAAATCATAAAAAATATCAGGGACTGCATTAAGTGCCTGTACAACCTGAGCAGAGTGCATTGCTAAGATGCAAACTGGGCTGATCTTTTCAGGAATCAAACTTTTAATCTATTCATTTCATGTTCAACACAATAACCACTGAGCTACAATTCTCTTAACCAAACTGAATTATCTTATGTTTCAGAACAGAAATGGATTGGTTTGCTTTAGTTGGTGTCTAATGATTTACAACACAAATGGACTGGTTTGCTTTAGTTTGATGTTTCATGATTCACAATACAAATGAATTGGTTTGCTTTAGACTGATGTTTCACGATTCACAATACAAATGAACTGGTTTGCTTTAGACTGATGTTTCATGATTCACAATACAAATGGACTGGTTTGCTTTAGACTGATGTTTCATGATTCACAATACAAATGGACTGGTTTGTTGTTGTTGTATGGTTTAATGCCATTTTTCAGCACAAGATAGGCTATACATGGCGGTCAGTATTGCTGGTGGAGGAAAAACCTGTTAAAATCCATGGACACAACCACCAACCCACGAGAAGCTACTGGCAAGCTTTCTCACATATCCACATTGGCCAAATCTGAGACTCGAACCCACGCAGACAGAGGTGAGATGGCAATGATCCGTAACAGAAAACACTTTAGACCACTCAGGGGTCCAGACTGGTTTGCTTTAGTTTGATGTTTCATGATTCACAATACATATGGACTGTTTTGCTTTAGATGAATGTCTAATGATTCACAATACAACGGACTTTGCTTTAGTTGAATGTCTAATGATTCACAATACATATGGACTGTTTTGCTTTAGTTGAATGTCTAATGATTCACAATACATATGGACTGTTTTGTTTTAGTTGAATGTCTAATGATTCACAATACATATTGACTGTTTTGCTTTAGTTGAATGTCTAATGATTCACAATACTTATGGACTGTTTTGCTTTAGTTTAATGTCTAATGATTCACAATACTTATGGACTGTTTTGCTTTAGTTGAATGTCTAATGATTCACAATACATATGGACTGTTTTGCTTTAGTTGAATGTCTAATGATTCACAATACATATGGACTGTTTTGCTTTACTTTGGTGTTCTATGACACAATAGTAGTGTATGTTAATCTTCTCAGTGTCAAAGTAATTTAAGTAATGTGTCCTGTTCAAAGATGCACCATGGTAATCAAATCCACATTGACTCCTACCTCTACAAGGAGCCCCTTACAACATCTGTGATGGTTAACAGGTGTATTCTATCCCTAAACCTGCATGAAAACAACATGAACGGAATTATTCTGAAATTTGTCATCTGCTTCTGACCATTTATTAAAAATACTTTTTTCTTTTCTTCTACATATTTTTGTACATGGCTGACTGTTCTGCAAATGAAGTTCTTACCATCTACCATAGTGCAAACCATTACAGACATACACATACACAGAAAATATAGCGTACATTAAAAAACTTTGTTATATGGTAAGGGATACAAAGAAACACAATATGTGAAATTGCCTTTGAAAAAGCCCAATTATGTCACAATCTGTGATACAAATGTCTATGACTGCAAAAGCGTCAAGTAATAATACTAATTTAAAGATTAGCTTTGAAAGAGCAATTTCAATCAAGTTGACATGATGATGAAATTAGCCACAGAATTAAGATTAACTTGGCATTTCAGCAGCCATTTATGAAGTGCTGAGTTGGAATAATTGGCTAATATAAGCATTTTTATCAGATGCCTTGTGGAGACGAAAAAAAGGGCCTACCATGGTTGTCAACCATTGCCAGCTAATTATAGGTCAAAGTTGAGCAGGGAGCTTTCTGTGACAATTGCTGAACCAAAGTACAATAGGCATAGAGCATGTGAGGCTATTATAGGGGAATTAAATTCAAAAACAGGTTTGAATTCATTCCCAACTTTATGTTACTTTCTTTATTTTCATTTTGTGTTGCAGACTATAAAGTATAATGAAATATTAATCAAAGTTCAAAAAAATAATTTAAAAAATTAGATATTTTCATTCCTCAGTTTGGAACTAAATAATTGCATTTTCTGAAATCAAATGGAATATACTGAGTACCACAAAATATACAACTTTCAAATTATAAGACTATAATCAAAGTCATGATGATGCTAATGAACATTTATGCTGTTTTCAAGCTATCAAATGACTGTGATCATCACTGAATATGATGTGATTTGTGATCATCAGTGAATATGATGTGCTACTGTAATCAACACATATAGAGTGATTGATCAACTAACTGACAAACAGATCAATTCACACACATTTAATTGTTTGATCAATGCATGTAATTGTTGCAATACACAACTCTCTCACTATAAGCTCCGTCAATATTAACACAATTTCTGTAATTAAAGGTCAAGTATGATTTTCAATCCTATTTCATCAATCAGCATTTAAATTATGTCCATCTTAAACCGATTCCTCATCCAGCCAGCAGGGACCGGCATTCTAAAACCAAAATCCATTGATACCAACGAAGTCACTATAAAAAAAGAGCATCTTATGATGGCAACCTCTCTAACAAAACCAGCAAATTAGTACACAAAATGTCAAACTATGCCCCTCACAAACACATGATGGCGCTTATAGCTGGACACCTCACAAATATTTTGTGATTTCTAAATTTAAGGAAGTGACATTTATTTCAACATGCTGATAAAATACTAAAATTTAATCTATACACACAAGGACATTAAGCACTCCAAGTATAATTACTGATGTATGTCCCTAAAATGTTTTATCACATTGATAATCAGTGACCATCGTTACCACTAATAATTAGCACGATGACACAAGCAAATGGCTGAAAAATCCATCTTATTCAGCACAAGTCAGTGTGCTACCTAGTTGCACTAGACTAAAACTAGCTTAGTTCTGTGTTATACCTGTAAACATTGACTAAATCTGTAAATGTAAAAGGGAATTTGCAGTTAATTATCTTTGACTCAGAAACATACCAGTCCAAATAAATTAAATGCTTCCTCAACTCTCATTTTGAGAAATGATTACAATGATCATTCTTATCCTCAATTCTTAAAGCATGTATGATTTTCTCATTAAATGTGGTATTATTAGATAAAAGCAAAATTAATGAGAACTGTTGCATCACTCATTACACATTACTCATCAGGATCATTTACTTATAATGCAAAGAATTTGTTTTTAAAACTACATTAATTAGCTTGGGAAAATAAATGTTTGTAAAACACCATTTCACTTTGCAGAAACAGTTTCAAGATTGTAATCCATCACATATTTCATGTTCATTGTTGTTGTTTGGTTTTAACGTCATTTTTCAGCACAAGATAGGCTATACATGGCGGCCAGTATTAATGGTGGAGGAAGAACCCGGAAAAACCCCAACCCACGATAAGCTCCTGGCAAGCTTTCTCACACACCCACATTGACCAAATCTGAGACTTGAACCCACACACACAGAGGTGAGATGGCAGTGATCCGCAATGGAGAGCACTTTAGACCACTTGGGCCCCCCCAACAGTTATGTAATAAATATCAAAATATATAAAAAATATCAGATGACAATCTGACACAAATTTGGTTGAAAATGCTTGAATGTATCAAGACAGGTGTGGCAAATCCATAGTCCAAAAGGCCACACATGCTGCCCACAACCATATAGGCTGTCCTTTTTTAAACATGCATTTTCATTAATAATTAGCACAACAACAATGATTAGCAACAGCTGATCTGGGTCTATGCAATTTGCAGCTGAACTTGACTTAAAAGTAAGTATATATGGCACACCATCAGTCCTGTGCTTATGTAACACCTCCAACTGTAAGACAAATGGTCCAGCACTCTCTATTTGTACACTACTTTTGCTACACTTTGTATCCATGGTAACATAATATCAAATGCAGAAAAATCTAAGCCTCTCATGGCCCCTCTAGACAATCTGTCTGACACAAATTTGGTCGCAAATGCATTAAAGTTTCAAGGCAGGAGTGTCCAACCCACTGCATGTAGCCCAGTCCATCTCATGTACGGCATGCAACCATATATGGTGTCAATTTTTTAAATATGAATCTTCATAATACTTTGCATATTATTTATGCAACAGTTGATCTGGGTCTATACAGTTTGATCTGGGTCTATACAGTTTGCTGCTGGATTTCCCTCATACTTTGCAGCCTGCTGCCATATATGTCGTCATTTCTTGAATATGAATTTTCATTAATACTTCTTCCATTTTTCTGCATTGCTTTATAATGATGTTTTATATATCTGCCACAACATGTGACTATTTAACAATAACATTAGTACCATGCAATAAGAATGTAATTAGTGTCATGTAATAATCATTTGCAATTTTTGTACTTAATTATTAAACTGTTTTTGTTCATGCAGCATGCAACTCCAAACATTTTATCCATTTTGGACCTGCACCTCCACCCACCACTGCAATAAAAGGCAAGACTCCCAAGATTGAAAGTAACATGCTGTAAATATAGAGTTTTTTCGGCATAAAAATAATTTCAATCATGAAATACTTATCGATTGCTTGTGTTTCTGGTTTTTTGGGGGAATGGTTTATCTTCTGAAAGATTATTTTCTGCAATTCTTTGCATTTTAGAAAATGCAACCAGCATCATTTAGCCAGTGTTTTGTTTGTTAATATGCTATTGAACTCTACTGGACCAACCAATTTTTGGTGGGTGGCATGGAATTTCTTTATTAAATGTTCAGCTCCCCAACAGCAGAAAGAAATGTTCTTGCTTCAATTTAGAAAAAAAATATTTATGGTGTTATGTGTATTTATAATATGTGCGTTTATTTTGATCATTATTGATTATAAGAGTAATTTAGAAAAAAAGAAAAAAAAACTCACATAAATAGTTAATTTTGTCCATTATCTAGTTTTACTGTCAGATAAGGTCATTTTGTCTGGTTAACACATTAGCATGACCCTTTATATCTTGCTGACAAATTTGAGGGGATATGAGGTCAGGTCACTGGTTCCTTCTTTAGATAACCAGGTCAACTGATTTCTGATTGGTTGGATATTAATGGGTCTGATCTTGTTTATAAGTTAGAATGATCTGAAAATGAACTTATGACCCTCATCCTGGTACTGAATGTGTGTCTTTTTTATATAAGTTAATGAGGAACAGAATTAATTGTTTCTATCTTAAACACATGTCTTAGTATAATCAGCTTTAGTTGTGGTCAGTTATAATTCAAAAAGATTTATTTCAATTATTCATTAGAATTACAAGGTATTCTGAAGAATATGTAACTATTTTTGGAATTATTGTCAATTCATTTAAGGACATTTTGGATTATATCATTCTGATACATCAAGACTGTTAGCATGTCAACCTATTCTCAAACATCATGGGGCATGGGAAAACAACTGCTGTCTTTAAGATAAAAGAACAAATAATACAACACAAATAATATTTTTAGTCAGTTAGAAAATATCATGCCCTCACCCCTATGATTAAAACATCAGTTCTACATAAATAAAATATATTTCAATACTTTAAAAAATTGTACTACCTACCAGTTTCCTGCTTCAAACATCAGTGTAGATAGATGCATGCATGCATACACAGTCTTTTTAAAACAATGTCTCATAATTTTAATTCGTTTTTTAAATACTTTGCAACAATCATAATTTGACACGACTGTATCTGTTAGGATGAGATCTTATTTATTTATTTTTGGCCAGTTGCAAGTAATGGTCATCACTGAAAACTTGACAAAACTTGGCCATCTATGGTTCAATCATAATCGCAGTGAATTATGTAGAAGTCAGTACTGTAAAAAACACTGTAATTTTCAGGCCTCTCGATTTATTTAATGCCACTGTACTCAAAACAATAAGTAACAAATATATTGATGTGAAACAAAATGGATTGCCATCCTCCGGATAGTAACGCTAAAATAGATCCAAGACAAAAGTGCGAACTCGTACTCAAACTTGCAACATTTGTGTATTTGACTAGCAGTAAAGATCAATGGCTTTGAAGTAACACTGGAAACACTCAGCTGATGTTCTTTACAATACACAATATTCTAACAACAGTAATTGACAACTAATGGCAATACACAATATTCTAACAACAGTAATTGACAACTAATGGCAATACACAATATTCTAACAACAGTAAATGACAACTAATGGCAATACACAATATTCTAACAACAGTAATTGACAACTAATGGCAATACACAATATTCTAACAACAGTAATTGACAACTAATGGCAATACACAATATTCTAACAACAGTAATTGACAACTAATGGCAATACATAATATTCTAACAACAGTAATTGACAACTAATGACAATACATAATATTCTAACAACAGTAAATGACAACTAATGGCATGGAGAACACTGACGTAAATGATTACAGCAAACACTTGCCAAGCACTAGAAGCTATGCAAAATTACCAAAATGACCATTGTGCTCAAACAAAAATAGAAGTTGTGTATGGTAACATCACCCATCAGAGGTGCTTGTCAATTGCTGACATGATACTTACAGGAGACCAATATAAACTAACTGCCTGACAATAAAATGGACAAATATAAGTGTCTCAAATTATTCTCAAAAGTCCGACTGCCAAATATTTCCATGTACATTGTAAAGTAAATTGATAAAATAAGCATTCACAAATCCTTTAGTTGTAAGTATAAATAAATCATTAAACCATTCATTCACTCACTCCATCACAAAGAAATCTAGCTACTTTCAAACAATTTCCTACCTATCCATTTATCTGCTTATATACATGGGCATGTCTGTTTTTGTGCTTTTAACTATAAGTACAGTTTGTTCATAATCTACATATCTATCTATATGTATTATTTATATACATGTATATATATATTATTATTGGCATATCATTTTAAGGTTACAACAAAGATAAAAAAGAAACAAAATTTTCAATATATATAATACCAATTTCCTTAAAATATATATAATATTAATTTCCTTAAAATACACATTATAATACTGCTTTGCCGATGCTGGGAAATTGTCTTTGAGGCAAGCTCAGATTTTCCAAAGGCAAGATCAACTGATTTTGAGTCAGCTTTCCCTGCAGGACAAGCTGATATTTACGAAATTTGTAAATCCATGTAGTTCTTCAGAAATCCTCCAACAAATGAAGTATTTTGGGATCACAATTACAAGTGAGGTGAAATTAAACATTCAAATTCCAGAATAGTGCAACAAAGCAAATCATAATTTAGAACGATTAAAAAGCAAGGTTTTTGATGAACAAAATTGATCTAAATCGATCTGTGCACAAATCCCATCTGAAAACATTCCATGTTATAATCAATACCCTGTTACATTCTGATTTGTGTAAACAAACGAAAAATGTTCCTTAGTCTTAACTTCTGTCTTCTTAGTTATTCCCTTTGCTATGTGCAAAGTATGATCCATTTTTTTTATTAAAAAAAAAAACAATTAAAAAAAAAACATTATCTGACGTCAAAGTTGTGTGATAGCCAAGTACATACTATAAACAGAAAAATAACCACTTTTCTACAACTTTACGAGTTGACCGTTATCGATTCCTGGTTTACTATGTTTCATTGTTGATATAAATTAAAATTACTAATAAATATAATCATATTGGTATTTTAAAGCAAGGGTATGCACTAAAACACTATATCTTTCACACTTTTTGTTTTGATGTACGAACACCTTTATTTCTCCCAAGTGGACCTCCATAAAACTTATGAATGGAGATTTAAACAGGACCGCTTACCACATTTGCAATTTTTAAATGCGGGCTGTACAAGTTGCCAGGCATGCTATTTTTCTGGTCATTGGCGAAAAATTCGAGGGTGTCACCAGCATAATCAGCTTGCATAACTTCAAGGTCCATTTTCTGAAAAGGAAGGAGGTTATATTTTAAAAGTTAAGGAAATCTATAAACATTAGGAATAAACTTGTCAACAAAATAAGCAAAGTGGATTTATCCGCGACACGAAGTCATTACTTAAATTATTCTTTTAAACTAATGTAGCATTCAAGTTCAATGTTTTCAGTTAAACTTACTTCGGTTTACAAAATTAATCTGTTACGCTGCAACTACTATAAAAAGTCGTTAAAACAGAAAAATGTGTAAATGAACCACTGACCTACTTTCTGCGCCGTGCAAATCTAGCCGAACAACTTTTCGAGTGAGAAGTATCACTTCACCTTGTATTTGTGCTCCCAATGGACAGTCGAAATTCACCAAATGGAATTAAACACAAACAGTGCAGACTCTTCTAGTCTCACTAAAACTGATGAAGAGTTGTCAAATGTTCGAAAATCGAGTCCCTTTAGGGTGACAGGTCCCAACTTCACTCTGTAGTGACTAGGGATACCTTGATTCACGAAAATGCTATCCCATAGGCCTTATGTTTGATATGGTAAACAAAGAGATTTGATTGGACGAAGCTGACCTATATCTCTTTTTAGGGCGGTGCGAATCAACAGAACCGTTAATGTGTGTGTGTGTGTGTGTCTGTGTGTGTGTGAATTTCTATCTAAAGACAAATGAATCTCCCAAACCAATCTCTCTCTCTCTCTCTCTCTCTCTCTCTCTCTCTCTCTCTCTCTCTCTCATTAGTTTTCATTTTAAGGCATCAATCACTCCTAAACAACCGAATAGACTACATAGTGGTGAAAAAGTGTGTGTGTGTGTGTGTGTGTGTGTGTGTGTGTGTGTGACATTTAACATTATCATGGACTCTGTATCACACCTGCAAGGCAATATCAGATATTAATAAAACCCACCAAACACGATATAATAATATTAATATTATTCTTTCTCATGGCACAAGGGATGTTTAACTTAAGAAGTGCACGATGCATTCACACACACACACACACACACACACACACACACACACATTAAACAGATTAGTATCACTATAAACTAAAATACTGCACGCGCGAACCAATACCACATACTTATGTCGTCATCGACTGTAGTAAATTCCAGATAAGATACTTGATCGATAGGATTATGGCGCGAGCATTACCATGGTTTACCCAAAAAGAAATGTATCTTTTTTTCGTCCGAATTTGATTTTCTTTCGCCTATGACGAATAAACAAAGGCTAGATTTATGCATCATTTACTGTGGAGATGGCGACGGCGTCAACGAGTTTTTGCAAGTCATGTGACATCCATTTGAGCACGATTTGCTGTCGAGACATTTCGGTTCCTGGAATAAACAGAATAAGTTAAAGTTTAGGTATTCTGTTTGTTTTATTGCCTATGTGCAAACATACATAATTTATGGTTATAAATACAGTTGTTTGGACGAAGAAACAAAACAAAGTAAATCAGCCTGAATAAAACCAATATTTTTTTTCTTGTAAAACAGTTGACTGCTAGTTGGACCTGGATAAATAGTGTTTAATGTTATTTGGACATGAATAAATAGTGTTTAATGTTATTTGGACATGGATAATTAGTGTTTAATGTTATTTGGACATGGATAAATAGTGTTTAATGTTATTTGGACACGGTTAATTAGTGTGTAATGTTATTTTGACCGGGATAAATAGTGTTTAGTGTTATTGGACCTGAATAATTACTGTTTATTATTATTTGGCTTTGGATAATTAGTGTCTAATGTTATCTTGACCTGGATAATTAGTGTTAAATGTTATTTGGACCAGGATAATTAGTGTTTAATGTTTTTTGGACCTGAATAATTAGTGTTTAATGTTATTTTGATCTGGATAATTAATGTTTAATGTTATTTGGACCTGGATAATTAGTGTTTAATGTTATTTGGACCTGGATAATTAGTGTTTAATGTTTGCTGGCTCTGAAGCAGAAGCAGATTATTTAGAACAAAGGTTACCGGTGCCTATTTCAAGGACACACAACGGTAGCCGACCAAGGTTGATAAGTAGGTAGGACTGAAACCCGCATCCTTCGGTCGCGAGTCTGACACTCTTAACAACTGAGCCAGCGCGGTTCTTTTCATACCACTCCGGTTATTTGGTGGTTAAAGTATCCGTATTGGATGTGGGAGGTTGCAAGTTCGAACCCGGCCATGTTATACCAAGACTTAAACAATTGTAAAAACATCTGCGCTCAGCACTAAGAGGTTGGTGTTATGACAGGTCGACCTGGTGTCAGGATAATGTGACTGGGTGGGACATCATGCTACATGTCTGTGGCATGATGACCCAGTGCTAGAAATCACTATAAACTGCCTCAATGAAGACATCATAGCGATACGACTGAGAAAAAAAAATTGTTAAAGCTATTTCAAAAATCCTCCACACACACACACACACACACACACACACACACACACACACACACGTTTCATTTGTCGCTTCTAACAACATACACAAATGCGCATTGGGCCCGTTGCACATGCCAAGTCCATGAAGGTTGGTTATTTACACGGATTACCGTTGGTTATCGTGATCCAAAATTATGGCATTGTGATATCAGGGTCTTCATTTGGTACTAGTGTATTAAATATCTCCTATATACATGAGTTTTGGATCGAATGCTATTTTTTAATGTAGACACATGTTTTCGTTAAAGACGTGCCTTCAGAATATACGTTATTAACTTAACGCCAAACAAGAACGTAAGTTGTTTAATGGCATCAAGAGTGATATGCCCGGAAAAATAGATAAATGGATGCTGGAACTTTAAATATCAATTGCTGAAATACGCATACGTTTGGTTATATTAATGAGAGAGAGAAAACAGCATTTGTATTCTTGCAATAGACTTATCACTCTTCTTTTTCTTCCACACTCTCCCCCTCATCCGCCACTACCACTGCCACCCTCGTCCTGTTTTTGATTCTTAAGTTTACATGTTCTTCTTTTTCAATATCTATACAGACAGAAAGCAAATAAACAGTCATCAAAGAAGATCTTGCAAGGCAGTTTGTGCATATGACATGGAGGCAAACAAGTGCATTAAATGTTATGATGCGCACATTTTGGAGAGAAAACGTTGTACCAAACAATTATTGAACACTAATTATTTAAAAAATGTGTATAAGATTATATTCATTATATGACGGAATACGTTGATGGTTTTAGTCGAGTAGTATGCTTAAAGGCTTAGGTCTATGACTTAAGTTCGAAGATCACCATGACGTCACCTACATGTTTCTGTAAGTGACTGGCTAATCAATCCAAATTATGATATGCACTGTCTAAAGCATTCTTGACAGGAGATGTTGATTGGGGCTGCTTAATCAATAGAGGACGCGCTGAAGTTCTGAGATTTGCCCATCTCATATTTCTGAACTGCCTCTGCAATTCGCATCAATTCAGTGCATAACTCCAGTATGTATGCGACTACGACAAGTGAATTGATAAGGTGCGAGATCTTCACAAGACACAGGGTCTACGTTGAAATATTCCAGGGATGAGAGAATCTGTAAAGTATTTCTCCTGACCACCGTATGATCGGGTTTCCTTCTTCAGCTCTCCGCAGAAGATCTAGTCGCTTTTCTGTCATTTTGCTGACGTGGCCTGCCCATGTCATCTATGATTTCATCAGCAATGTGTGGATGCGTAGAATGCCTTCCCATGTGAGAATCTTACTGTCTTGGATCCTGTCTTGACATGTTGTCCTCACCTGTCTCATCGGGCAGCCACGTAACAAATGGTTCAGCTTCTTGGCATGGCGTCTGAACAGTATCCAGTTTTCCCATGCATACAGCAGGATCGGCAACACACAGTGGCTTTGTAGACTAATATGTTTGTTTGTAGACTGATACACATAGTCTACCAAAAGCCACATTTGCTTTCGTAATTGTGGCAATGGTTTCATAATCGACGTGAGACTTTGCTGCCGAGATGGATGAACGTATCCACTACCAGTACCATTTGGTCAATTACTGAGATGGTCGGCTCTACTTAAGGCTTTCTTGGTGATGGCTCGCGAACAACCTATTTCTTCTTGGTACTTATTATGATACAGAAATTTCCACAAACTAAAGAGAAATGGTCCAAATTCTTTGCATGTCAAGCCCAGATTTGGTATTAAATGAACTATCGTCAGCAAACAGATAAGGAAAATACACATACTGTACGTCTGTTTTGCCTGTAGTCTCCTCGTAAGGAAAGACGATTTACCATCATAAAAGTATATGATGTCCATTCCATTTTCATAGTCACTGAATTTATCTGTAAGTATGACAGACAACTTCGCATTGAATAGGGTTGGGACCAACACACAGCCCTACTTGACTCCACTGCTAATTGGAAATTATTAAAACGATTTACATGTAAATGTCTTAGGCAACCAAATTCTGCAATGATCTGCATGAGGCCTCCACGACTGAATGAGTCAAGGACTTTTATCAGGTCGTTGAATTTCGCTTTCTTGGTCACACTGACTCTAAGGCAGGAACCATCCAAAACTGAATGCCTCAAAGGCTTTTGTCAGTGTTGGTGATTTTTGCATAAAAGATGAAGTTCTGTTTCTGGCCTTTCCTCTGGAGTTAATGAGCTGTAAACACCGTCTCTGTGGTCTCTATTCCTTTTCTGGAGCCTCAATGACTTTCAGGCATGGAGCCCTTGCTAAATGCGAAGTCGGTTAAGCAGAATTATTTTGAGGATTTCGCCTGCCAGGAGATGCTGCGATGGTTGTCGCAGGATTGTGCGGTGCCTTTCCGTTTGCACAAGTGAACAATGGATGCATCTTTGTACTCCTCGCGTATAGTTCGTTGAGGCTTCATTGACCGGAAGAGTTCAGTTAGTTTATGTGTGATGTGTGACATTATAGAGTTCTGCTGGTATAGCATCTCCTCCAAGTGTTTTCCCATTTGACAGCAGTTGAATTATTTTTCAGTTTTAGCGCATGATGTGTTGATTTCCACTTTGCCCTGTCGATTAATTGCCTCTTCGCTGATAAATGACTGTTGATTAAGGATGTTGTTGAAATGTTCTGCCCATATTTGTAATATGTTTTCTTTGTCAGTGACAGTGTGGTGTTGACAGAACTCAGTTTTGAAGATGCTAGTGATGAGTGTGGGCAGTGGATTGCTTTCACGGTATCATATAAGTTCTTCATGGAAACCCATCTCAAGGTAGCACAAAATCTCATATGCCTTTTTTTCTCAAACCTGAGTCTTGCATCTCACAGAATTTATATTGGACAATCTTCTTGATGCTGTTGAAGACTCTCTACTTAGATGGTGAAATGCTGTCATGTAAACTGGCCATTTGTAGCTAATATTTGTAATTTAGGAGCTCTACTTGCTAGCATCGCCCTCATCAAACCGTGTTTACGTATAGTGAGACCGAGGGTTTTGGATGCAGCTCAGTACCCAATCTCTGAAGAAGATCAGTTTTCCTTTACATTCTTGAATTCGTATCAATTGTTTCTAGTTGGTTGTACAGTTCTTTGACACTTTTGAGTTTGTACAATTAGCATTTTTAACGTAGCTTAAACAATTTTTCAGTCATATCGCTATGATGTCTGCAGTGTGGCAGTTTATAGTAATGTCTAGCACTGGAGCATCATGCCGCAGACATGTAGCATGATGTACCACCCAGTCACATCATCCTGACACTAGGCTGACCAGTCCTAACACGAACCTGTTAATGCTGAATGCCTAGAGAGGCAGCTGTTAGTACCATTTTTTGTTAGTCTTTGATTTGATTCGGCCAGGGTTCATACACACGACCTTCCGCTTTCGAGGCTGACGCTCTAACGACTAGACCACTGAAGCGGTTATGGACGTCAATTATCTAAGTCTGAATAGTAAGGTTGGAACCTACGAGTCTGTGGTCAATCCAGTTTTCTGCATTTCTCATGATCTTCTTGGCTCGGACAACCTGATTGTCTCTCCTCCTGACGATGACGTAGTATTCAAATGTCAGTGGCTTGAGCGTTAGTGCATCCAAGACGCCTTGTTGAGGTTTGGAAGGCACACAAATACGTTGGTGCTAAGGTCTTCGTTCGTGCTCAGCGCATTTTTTTTTCATGAGGAATAGTTCATTGTTGTTGCCATATCTGCCAACAATAACTAGCCATGTCTGAAGATCTGTGTCAATTATAGCGTTAAAGTCAATAAAGCTGCTCTGTTGCAGATGAGTAACGTAGCAGGGACAGATGGAAACACTCACACGTTACACACTAGATGATGAAAATGGTAGATTAAATATGTCGACCATGTGGAGAAATTGCGGAAATTTACTTGTGTTGTTTGAATATTTAGATCTGTTGTGAAATCGTTATTCCTCACATTTTAATTTTGGTATATTATCCAACTAGACTGTCGGCATTGCTGACTGGGGGCTGTGAGCTTTATATCCATCTGTTTATAAATTTTAAAATGTACGTCCTCATACGAGATTAACAATACTATTCTAGAAGACAACTTTACACTGACTAACTGTGATTTGATGGCAATCCTAACTTCATCTTCACGTCACTCTTCTTTACTGCGGACAGTCTGCAAGATGATTCTGCAGACTCCTAATTTGGCGAGCTGTATCTCCGCAGCTAGGCGAGTTTCGCTTGGGACTGGCATATGTAGGTTGAACCTGGCCAATTTTATATCAGCTCTACCTGTTCTTTTTTTCTGGTCTATCTCTCGACGTGCTCTCTATTAGTGTCCGCATATTCCAGGCACTAATGCTGAGTTAGGTCGCCTTTGTCTTCTTGTTAGATTGTTGACCGCTATGGTAGGATCTTTGTCAGTCGCGGTATGCTGATCTGGGTGAATTTAAAGCAGGCAATTTTTAGGGTCCCTTTGTATTTCCGTCCTCATGCTACGGAGGTAAGTAGTGCGATCTTAAACGGGACTGCTCAATCGCTCAGGTGGCTGCCGAGTTCCACTACTGATTTGGTCCAGTGAAATGCGACCAAATACCCTGAGCTACCCGTGTGCAGATCTGCTGCTACAGTTCCCAGTGTATCAACAACTTCTGCTTTGCCGCTCGCCCATCACCATGGGACTAGATGGGATCTGATAGAGGAAGGGGAATAATATCCAGACTTGCGCGTTAGCTGGATTACGGTAAGTTATGCAAAGTTACCCTCACTCTCTCGTCAGACATGTATAAATCTAAATCTAGCAGCACAACCATGACTGGATATCTGGAGACGATTTTCAGATGCAGCGGAAGGGCCATCTGCGTCTGAGTTGATGCTCAGCAGTCCTTGCGATCTACCTTCACAACGAAAAAAGAAAAGTAAAACAATACTGAAACAGCTTAATTTCGGTTTACAACCAACGCTCAACAATGCCTGATTTCTCCATCATTTTCAAGCATGATTGTGATGAGTCAGAACTGTACGACCATACATGTTTTTAAAATATAGTTTTTTCTTCTTCTGATAAAGATTTATCCGTTTTAAAAGTGAATACATAAAGCCTACTTTCTTTCTTTGGAGTTAATTTTTAGGCATATGTATGGTGCATCGTTATTGATTATGTAAATGTACACGAGTCTTTAAACATTTCAAGATATATTCATCTTAATGGAGAGAGAGAGAGAGAGAGAGAGAGAGAGAGAGAGAGAGAGAGAGAGAGAGAGAGAGAGAGAGAGAGGACTGAAGTATACGTAAATGTATGTAGAAATACAAATTTGACTAAATTATTTTATGGGCATATATACTTCCTGCTACTACTCTAGATCATAAATTAAGAAACAGAAAGAAGCAAAACCAACAAGTTAAGAAAAATCAACAAATAATTTATTTTTCGAAGTTACATAGTGAAAACTAATAGACACTTTCAGTACTATTAATTAAAAATGTTAAATGTTATATCACAAGTCCAAAACATATAGAATGTTTAGAATAAATTCCAGTAGTCTTGGATGTCCTGGATGTACAAAAGGTCAATGATCACTTTAAATGAATACTTTAAACATATGGTTATTCTACAATTATCTTCTACAGTTATCTTCTACAATTATATAACCTCAATCACAATCATGACAAAAGTCAGGTATGCAAAAACTCTATCTACAAACCTCAATCACAATCATGACAAAAGACAGGTAAATACTATAAAATTAAATACACATAACATTCCTAACTGAAGAAAGGAAATAGTTTTTAACAAAAGTGATAACTCCAATGAAATAATAAAAGTGGTATTTAACCTTTGGCATCATAATTTTGCTCCAACTGATATATTTAAGTATCTGATTGTGAAATACATAAAAACATATACTAATAAATTGGTTTAGTTTTAATGAAGAACATATTGATATCGATTTTGATTTATTATTTCAATGATATAAACAAAATTAGGGAAGAAACTACTTCCACGTATTTCGAAAAAATTCCCTAACTGACTTTTTATATCAGTGAACATTGTGTAGTCATTTTAAAAAAAGAATACAAAGGGCCTTTCATGAGAATAGAAGAAAAGAAACACAAAAGGCTGAGTTCGATTAGTATGCAGAGAGAGAGAGAGAGAGAGAGAGAGAGAGAGAGAGAGAGAGAGAGAGAGAGATTCAAAATCATAATGGTGCTAAAGATCAACCATATACTCATCTATCTTATATTGATATATGTATACAAAATAATTGACCTATCTACAACGGCTGTGGCTATCTCAGTAAATGTTTAAACCAATGTTATAAATCACTGTCTATTGCAGTTGCTAATAAGTTTTAGTGCATTGTTCTAAATAGAATTAATAAATTGATTTGCAGTACAGTCTAACATTTCCTTTACCCAAAAATTCTTGTGACATTTTCGTTTCAAGGAAAACAAAAAAAGAAACACGTATGGCCATTTCAAAGGCTGACACATTTATGCATTCTTAACGTGTCATTAAACAGTCAAAATATTCCCAAACGAATCCAGTATTACTTTTCATTTGTATTAAAAACAATTAGACTGGTCCTACAGAAATACATTTAAATTAGCACTGTGTAAAGGAATCGGTGGGAAGCAGTGTTTTATGAGCTGAGTATCAGCTACAGCGATATAACAAGAAGTAAAAAAAAAAAAAAAAAAAAAAAAACCCAGAATAATATACGTGCATATACGTTTAATAGACTGACGTCATTTAAGATGAGGTCAAAGGAAGCTAATTTCATTCTTGAAAATGAATCATCGCGGTAATAAAACTCGCAATTTATCTGTGCATATAACGGGAATACAATATACAATACCCATGACCTGACCTTTGATACATGTCTTTTCAAATTCTGACAATAATGAATGAACTAATTGGTCACTACAGTGTTTATCTTATTGTCAAAGAGTTTAAACAGCTTTCATATTTGTCTGCCGAAACCCAAGATGCTTGGATTGTATAGTTACAAAGAAGCGGTTTTTTTATTTATTTAAAAAAACAAACATGTTACTATGCATTTGTTTGTTCTCCTGATTGCACAATGTTAGAGGTGAATTGTTCCCACTCATAGTACACCTATTTAGCCAAGTCACAAAAACTCTGCATTTCTATATTTTTCTAACTTTTTTTTCATTCTTATAAGCACCAATGGATGGGAGGGGTATCACTTATAACCTCCTGAATATCAAAATGACCAATATTTTGGGCTTTAAAAAGCAAAATTGGTAGGACGGTTACTTATATAAATTTGCTTATGCGGTACAAATCCGGAAATATCACGCGCGATGGTACCACAAATACGAGCCTTTGCCATTGGGCAACGGCCACTTGCTTTATCAAAGGTAAGTGAATCTTAATGATTTCTAGAATGTAGATATTATATGTAATGCATGGCTGAATGGGGGGAGGGGGGGGGGGGGGTAGGCGGGGCTCGCTTAGTCGAGGGTGATATTAGTAGGAAGGTTGGTGCTTGGTATTTTTATATTGTCCGTGTTATTTTGTTTGTTTGAGTAGAATTTTTAACGTAGCTTTAAAAAAAATTCAGTCACATCTCTACGATGTCTGCAGTGAGGCAGTTTGTAATGATGTCTAGCACTGAGGCATCATACCCCAGGCTGACCATAACACTAACCTCTTAACGCTGAACGCCAAGCGAGACAGCTGTTAGTACCAGTTTTGTAAATCTGTTGGTAATGCTCGGCTGGAGATAGAACCCACGACCTCCCGCTTCCGCGGCGGACGCTCTAACCACTGGGTCACCGGAGCGGTTTTGTCCGTGTTACAGAGAGAGAGAGAGAGAGAGAGAGAGAGAGAGAGAGAGAGAGAGAGAGAGAGTCCCCCCCCCCCAGTTTTATGTCGATTTTTATATACCGCCGTGTATAGCCTATCGTGTACTGAAAAAAGCTGTGCAACCCACAAATACAAATTTCACAGCTCACCTCTGTCCACGTGGCTTCGATTCACGGCTAGAGATACTTGGTTACGTGAGAAAGCTTACCAGTAGCTTCCATGAGTTGGTGGCTCTTCCCGGGTCTTCCCTGATTCGTCCTCCACAAAATGTTAGACCGCCGTGCCTATCATATGCTGAAAAATGGCGTTCAAAATCACCAACAGAAAAACAGCAAATCTAATGTCTGTCTCAGCTGAACACGCAAACTCTTCATTTGTATATATTCATGAAATCGGCATCTTCGTTTACTTCTCCATTTTAATTTTTAAACAGTAATTTCATTCATTTGTATTTTGCAAATTGTCAACGTAAATTGCTCTCGACACTCAGTTCGATCATCGTTCTTTTTTAAAATATAAATTATTTTCTCCTATAACAAATTTGTGGAGTGCTGTATAGCCTTACAGTGCTGGTGCGTCGTAAAATCTCAATCAATCAGTCAACACCGAGTTCGGTTAGCGCTAGGATTACATTGAGATAAATTAGACAGTATGATGGTTTACACACGCTTCTGCTACACGAATCGTTACATACAGTGAAAATTATGTTAGGCGTGTTCTTTACTAATCAGAGTTAAACCTGCATACATGTATATTTTGCACGTTAAGAGTAATCAGAACAAACACAAGCACATATCCAGATTGCCTGACGCATCAAATAGATGTTGCTTGCAGTTTAGCGTCAAAGACAATTTGATTGTTCAATTTTGTGTAGGCCCTTGATTGTAAAACTGGATCACACTCCAGAGTAAAGTTTTGTTTGTAAAAACAAGAACAAGACGTGATTTTTTTAAAAATAAAATAAAATTTGATCAGTATGGATGTACCAACCTAAGTACTACGTATGTATGTGCATGTATGACCAAACCAACTGTGGTTGGATGAATCGATATAACACGCGCGCGCGCACATTGCACATATAGACTCTGAAAAGTTAGCACAGAAGGCACGTAAGGGCAGCACATTGTACCAGACAGTTAAAAAAAATACATTCATGCAAAAAACCAACACTACAAAGTTGTGTCAAAATTTTGCAAATATTTTTTATGCAAAACATCGCGAGCGAGACTATAAGAACATTTTAACTGGCTGTATCCGAAGTAGTATTAATGACGCCATCATTGCTATGAACCAACCAGATGTCTATATTCGTTCATTTCAATATGTACCTCGTTTTAAATGCAACAAAATGATTAAGGAGTTGCTTTAATAGTACCACATGAAAAAATATTGCAATTCGAAGAAGAATGCGGTTTATATACAAAGCTGTGACCTTATTAATTTGAGATTTGTCTTTTTTTGTCCATTATAATTTATTTTATTTTCACCTTGACAAAACTGTAACATCTTTGCCTTTTATGGTCTTTATGTTGTTGTTGTAATTCTTTGCACGAATACTTTATCTCCCTAACGATTTGAATAATTTTACCTACCTACCTACCTACCTACCTACCTACCTACCTACCTACATACATACATACATACATACATACATTATTTGAGACGTCAATCAATCAATTAGCATGCTCGCATTTACAAGTTTTAAAAATGGCACACGCATGGATACAGTAAATCTTTCCAAACCCTATCAAGGAAAAGAAACTGAGATGACAGCTATGTAGTACATAAGTTAGTTCAATAAAAAGTAACCCACCCCCAAATGTTGTGACAAATCTTGATAATCTGACATAAGTTATGTCAACTTTGCTGCACATGAATGGTTCCATGTAAGCTTATTCACCATGAAGTGCCATTTGATTGTAGTTTCCAACTTACATGAATACACCACGTAATGTGCCTACCTCTGAGCGATGACTCAGAAAATTAATGTTATCTGAACATCATTATTTTTACATAAACCTGTCCCTTAGACGATAGCGCAAGAACTTACCGTATAGAACCAAATTTATTTTGATGTTCTCGTCGAGAAACTCATCCAACAATTAGTGCTCGTCCTAACGTCTGGATAACAAAGTCGACCATTCACTATGCCATATTCGCGTGTAAAGAAGACACGGGTACGGGATTTAGTAGGGGTTACTGTCATGTTAGTACCAGGGACGTCATTTAAATTTTCCGGGGGAGGGGGGATAGGGGCCAAACTTGACGGGCTTGTTAATTTTCTTATATAGGCTACATCAATTTTTCATCACATGCAAATTCCTACACCACCCAACCCCCTTGCCCTCCCCAACTGACGTCCCTGGTCAGCACATAAAAGATTCCTCATAAAAGTTCAGGTTCCTCTGTCATACAATTATACTCAACTCTAAAGTTTGCTTTAAAAAATGTTGTGACGAATCAAAATGCTGCATTTGTAAAGTTCGAGTAATATTTCCAAGTCTGTAAATTTCGAGTCATTTTGGAGTAACATTTGTTACTCAAAATGTTTAGAAACGTCTTATGTCAGAGAGACCTAAGAATTGACGAAATTGCATCGATAAGAGACTCTCAAATATGGCCAACAATTGGTGCTTTTATGATAGGCTTTAAACCAGGGATGTCATTTCAATATTTCGGGATGGGGGGGGGGAGGGGGGGGCAAACGGGCTTGTTAATTTTCGTATATATGCTATATCAATTTTAGAGCACATGCAAATATCAAAATGACGTCCCTGATTTAAACCCGCAACCCACTGATGGTGAGTCTAGCAACATACCACCTAACCACCGCCCCTCTCCGCATGCTAATTTGGGTAAGGAGGGGGAAGGGAGGGGGACTATACGTATTCAGATATATCTGTTTTCTTTCCTAATGCAGGGACAAACAGCAACGTGAAACGTGTGACATTTGGCACTCGCTTGTTATTTAAACCAAGGCTAAACTTATTAAATGGTGAACTTGAGCTTAATAATGCCATTAGTTCCAAGGCGTGGCCTGCTTAAACAATGAACACACTCTTATTTCCTTCTAAGTACAAAGTGGAGCGTTTACCGTAAAACGAAACAGTATTCGTGTTGTGAAGGAAATGTCACTTCGAAAACAGGATAAACGGCAAAATATGTATTGACCGTTGGCCTATCGAATCCGAGTCAAAACAGAGTACATATAGATTAGGTTTCTTAAATTTAAATATAATCTATGCATCAATCTTACTATTGTGCCTTGAACACGAAAACGTTAGGTTCAGTTGTAAATTACAGTAGAAGCAATAATTGTTGTTGTTGTAGTAGCAGTAATATTAGTAGTAGTTGTTATTGTAGTTGTTATTGTAGTATTATTTGTATATGACAGAATATAAAAGCTGTATAAATAAACTTTCAAAACGGTTGCAAGTATACACTGAGAAAAATTATAACGAATGCGGTGTGAACTTATTTGAGCAAAATAATAAAAGGTTAAAAAAAGGGTGGGGGGACGAGATAAATAGAGTAGATAGTAGTCGCTGGAAGTCTGAGTATAAAAATCGAGGAAGCATTTCCCCCCCCCCCCCCCCCCCATCATCTACTTTTACTTTACCAGAAAACCAAGGAGAGACAAAAGCAGTAGAAGTCTAAGACTTATTCTATTGAGAAAATAGACTACTTGTAATGATGAAATTTACATGGTAATACGTATTACCATCAAATTTAGTTTATTACTGGAAAGCCAGTTTTTTAAATAGAAAAGAGTGTGTGTGTGTGTGTGTGTGTGTGTGTGTGTGTGTGTGTGTGTGTGTTAGTTTTGGATTTTTAACATAGCTTTTAAAATTTTCCAACACGGGAGCATCTTGCTGCATACAATTTTCGCATCAATGACACCTGGCCGACAAGTCCAGACACATCCTCTTTATGATGAACGCCAAGCTAGGCAGCTGCTAGTATAATTTTTATAAGTCTTTGGTATGACTCAGCCGGGGTTCGAACCCGAGACCTGTCGCATCTGATACGGACGCTCTAACTACTTAGGGCACATAAACGGTTTTTTAGAAAAGGGTAAACATTCTTTGATTTTCTTAATTTTTCTCTGTAAATATCAAGGCTGAACATATATTTACACACACCGTATTGTACTTGCTTGTGACTCGCGAATGACACCTTTGTCCGCGTTTTGTGAATACAATCCGTCTTTCTAGAAAACAGAAGGAACGCGTGGTACACCCGGTTAAGTCATACTGTGGTACTTTTTCCTAATGCATCTTCTGGCCTGCAATATTTTAGATTACTACAGACATATTGAAAACAAAACTAAACTATAAATGCATGACTTTTGAAGAAACAGAATTCAACAATGTTATTTTCAACACAAAAAGCATCACTACCCTGGGGTTTCTGTCCATTATTAGAAAACGCACAGAGGAACAGTTCGTACATATGGTCTGCCTGTTAACGTTAACTAGCGACACTCATTATTCCTGAAAGCCCATGCAAAACTGATTGCGCATGCTTTTCTTAATAAACAATCTCAAGATAGCGTCTCGTCCATTGTTATAGCCATACTCTCATTTCGGATGGACTACTCGGGTGGTCTAATTGGTTAGAGCGTACGCGACACGTGTGGGGGGGGGTCACGGATTCGAACCCCTGCAGAGTCATACCAAAGACTTTTTAAAATGGTACTTGTTTGGCGTTCGAGTCTTTTGTCCAAATCATGTAACTGGGTGGGACATGATCTCTGCAGCATGATGCCCCAGAGATAGACATCACTATAGACTGACACGCTGTAGATACGGTAGCGATATGACTCATGCTGCTTAAGCTATAAAAATTCAAAGAAAATAAATTCTTCCCCTATGTGCTGAAGGATATATTGACGATAAAAGGTTAATTTTCGTCCGTACTTATAGGAGACCCGGGTGGCCGAGTGGTCTAAGTCACTCGCTTTATAAATCACCCAGACATTTCACCCTTATTTGTTCGAGTTGATTATCGGCTCGACCAACCTGAGTGTTAAGAAAGAATGACGGTAACTTCAGAGGTTCTTACCGGCGTCTTCCTGCGCACTTCCTGTCAGATACATTGGCTACCATGCATAGGCAATCATGTGTAGAAAAATGGCGATAAACCCCACAGAACAATATATGCACGTGCCGCCAGCAGTCGTCAAGCTGTGAACAATTGCTTGCCTCGTCGTTAGGTGTTTTCCCGCCTTTTTTGTGATTAATTATGTCAAATGAATCATTAAAATAGATCCCATTTTCACATGATCTGTGCACTTTTAACTTTAGCTCGAATAAATAATGCCCATAATGCATCTGCTATCGAAAATAAGTGCAAGACAATGTGACAATAACATTTACACATACGCCTAAAACGATTTTATTTGTTTAAATTTTGTCCTTCCGGACGTAATGTTGAGCACGCCATATAAAACATGCGTGTATGTCAACGCTTCAAAGTTTAAAAAAAAAAAACATACAGATCAATAAAAAATATATAAAAAGAAAGCGAAACGATGGGTGATAAGTGTAGTGTTGCACTAGCAGTTAATAAATTTTATATAATATTTTTTAAAAACAACAGTGAGAAGCTACACCGATCCAAGCGAATGTCAATCATCCCGTAATTCTTTTCTTAAATTTAAATGAACGCATTACATGTATTCAGTACTACAACAAGTGGATCAAACACGAATTTAGAATCAAACTGCCATTATGCATAACCGCAGTAATCATCCGAATACATGCTGCATGCTGATGCTAAAACGAGTTTCGTTTGAAATGTAATTTAAAGAACAGATCTAAAGTGTCAAGAAGTGTGATTTGATGACCCTTGTAAACCTGATTTACAATCCCCACCCCCCTCTGAAAGATAAAGGTATACGATGTGATACTACCATATATAAAATATCTGTCCTTCTTCATCTTTACACCGTTTAGCTGTTATTGCATAGTGCGATGACTAATAATTACTGGTTGTCGCCACATAAAACTTAACTTCCAAACTGATGTTAGAAATTTTACAAAAAGTACTATCGATAAGAACTAGGAAAAATTTAATAGTCAAAGATTTGCTGCCGTCATCGAACATTAGATAAACGATTGACTTTTCTGCTTTTATCGAATATTTGGCCAGGAAACCGACTGTCAAGTAAAATCGTTTGTCTGATTATAAATAAATAAATAAATAAATAAATAAATAAATAAATAAATAAATAAATTCACTCACGGAGACGTTTTAAAATACACTGACTATGAATCAAAATAGCTTCAACATAGGCAATATATACAGCCATTTTCTTTGAGATATATGTGACAATCATATATAATTTACGCACAGATTAAAAATACAAGTCTCACCTAACTTACATAACAAGATAATAAATGCTAGTTAGGGTGATGATTTGACAGTAACACCAAAAGACATATGTGGATTTTTTTAAAAAATCATTGCAGCGGAGATCCAAGCAACAATTATAAAAGTTTTCCAGAGGCGTAGCTAGGAAGGGGGGAGGGCAGATGTCCCCGGGTGCCAGACTAGTGGGGGCGCCAACAAGGGCTTTGAAATAGGTTGTATGTAGAATTTTTGCTGCAAAACATTAAACTGAAAGTTGAAATCTCCATGAATAATCATGTTGACACCTGTCGAATTTCCATACTCCAGGAGATTCGGAAACTGCTCCAAAAAGAGAGACTCAGCTTGTTTTTTTTTTCTACTATGAGGAGGGTGGTAGAAGCAAAGAAAATGAACTGACCTTTGTTCCAGTGTGAGTGTTGTTTGGACTAGTTCAAAGGATGTGTGGCAGAACTTATAGGTTATGTTGTGTTTAAGAGATTTTATCATGGAATTCTTTGTGATAACGGAAATTCCACCTCCGCGAGAGTAGCGGGGGAACGATTTGGAGTAACCGGTGGGTGTTAGATCCGCGCACTTGGGGTCATCGCCTGATATTTTGAGCCTTGTTTCTGTCCGAAAGAAGACGTCATTATTCTGATCGTTGATAAAATCAACTATTTCTGTGCGCTTTTCCGGTGGTCCTACAGATTGGGCGTTGAATAAATCAATACGCAGTTGGTATCTCTGGGATAGTTGACACAAAGGTTGGCAATTAATAGGGATTTGCACCAGGTTATCTAAATTAACTGCCGAATATTGTAATTGTTTAGCCGGAAAGTGCGAAAGGGAAATAACTGAAATTCTTCTTCCTGTTCTACGCCGGTCAGCTTTGAAACGTTTTTTTTTTTCGCATTCGTTTACATTTCAGTAATGCTGAATGTAGTTCCAGTTCAATATAGTCTTGAGCACAATGTAGTATGGAGAGCCAAGGAGTGGTCATATAGAGTCAAGGAGTGGTCAATTATAACATTTATAAATGTGAACTTTGTTGAGACTGCGAGATATATATTGCTGTAAATGTTTCAATAATGAAATCATTTGTTGCAACTACATGTAAATAAAAACATTACGAAAGTTATTTTTTCTAACGTTGTGTATTCGTTTTGCTACAAAATAACTCAGTATGGTTATTTGTAAGAAATGCGCCTTTCGCTAATACAGAGCAGATGATCTTATAAATGTTTTCACTTATTTTCGAAGTCTGTTTACGAATCTTCGATAACGGAAGTTGACACTGTTTTTGTTTTGCTTCTTTGTTTTTGTTGTTGTTTGTTTTCTCTTACACAAAAAGTAACGGTTAACAAGGTATTGAAATTGTGACATTCCAACACCAATAATCAAATCAAGGAAAAAATGACTGAGTCCAAGAATATAAAGCGGAACGTGAAATATATGGCTTTGTCAAATTCCCTCTCAAATTCATCAAGAAAACAAAGAAGAAAAAAGCAAGAAATTAAAGCAGAAAAATAGTATCAAATTATGTTCTATCTGACTAAACGTTGCCATGTCAGCGCAATAGTAATTTCCACGAAAGTACGTGAGGTATTAAATATGTAGTAATTTTATGATATTATCACTGCATCAAGTTCAAACTAACTTTACGCTCTGTCAGCGACACATTTAAATAAATTTAATAAGATTTTTGACTTTGTGAAATCTTTGAAAATCAGATTACGCAAAAGAATATCTACAGCGTGCTCATGACGTCTGTAACAAGTTGTACTTTTTATAAAAACAAAACGAGTCGATTAATTGTCAAATACGGCCGTGAATATTCACTCATTAAGTTATACTTTTGCTGTCAACATCAGTGATGGATTTATAATATACTATTGTTGCTCCATGTTTCTTAGATATAATTTATATTCCAAAATAGTTGTTTTATTGAATATCATGCCACCATAACGTGCATTTAGACGTATATAGGAAATTACATTTAACAGTTCATTAAATCAAACATGTATTTTGTAAACAAATAGTATAAACTGGGACTCGCTGTTTCACTTCAAACAATGATAATGCGTGTGTTTTTATTCATAAAACTGTCAAAACAGCATTAAAAGAGACAAAAGTTTTCTACTGCCATATCTCTGCAGATTCAAAAGACAAAAAAAATAATAAAATTTAAATTTAAATTTAAAATTATTATGATAGCCTTTTTCTTAAGAAAACAAAGTTGATTATTATAATTTTTAAGATTTTGATTAGTGGAGATTTACATGTTTTTTACGATTGTATATTCGTAAAAGATAAATCAATAAGTTACACAATAAGCGTAAGATCTTACACCAGTGTCCATTTCAAACTGACTTTTGGAAAATCGTTAAATAATTTAAATCTTCTTTGAACCTTGGCGAGCAAATATTTTAAATGTTCGACGAATTTCCTTTTATATATTTTCTTAAGTGTTCGTTAAAATAACAATTTAGAAAATTGCGATGGATTTATTAAACAAGCGGAATATCGGAAGCAAAATCTCACCGATGACAATTCGGATCCTAAATACACTATTGTTACATATATCTGATTTAATATATATTTAATTGTTTGTTTGTCAGTTTTAAATTTTTAAAAAATCAATTACATGATACGTTACCCCCACAAGAGATGATTTATTTTCATCAGAAAATCGATTGACTTGAATTATTCTTTGGTAAACAAATAGTGTTGAGTTTGATCCTGAACTTGATTCAGGGTTAGTGGAAACCACGTAAACAGGGTTTGTATATTTTAAAATGGTTGGTTGTTGCCAAAGTCAAGACGGGACTATTGCATTAAAATGTAATCAACTTTTTACTTTTATTTTAAGATTATTGGTTCTCGTCAGGATCATGTTAGGTGTACGTGATATTAACAATCACGTTACCCCGGCCCCCTTTTTTCTTTCTTTCTTTCTTTCTTTCTTTCTTTCTTTCTTCTTCTTCTTCTTCTTCTTCTTCTTCTTCTTCTTCTTCTTCTTCTTCTTCTTCTTCTTCTTCTTCTTCTTCTTCTCAATTTCGCAATTTGGGCATTTTTTTTATAAAAAAAAAATGCATATTAGAATACAATATAATCTTTGTTTTAGTGAAATAAAGTGTCTTTGGCTTTTACACCTGACGTTAACTCAAGTTCTTCTGTTGTACCAAGTTTTTGAATCCATGTTAACTTTTCTTTAGTTCTCTTGGATTTTAAAGGATTAATTTGTATCTCTGAAAATATTTGATGTGCTCATACAGAATTCTTGAACAAAGAAAGTTTATCAAAATTTTATTCGGATTTCTATTACCAGAGAGTTGAACATTGTGTTTCTAAAAAGAACTGTAGATAAGCACAAAACAGACTTTAGCATACGTCATCGACTTCCATTTTGGATTTTTCATCAGGACTCGAACTTGAATCTATTGAAACATTACTAGGACTTTTGTAAGTTAATTCGTGGATTATTATTAGATTATTTTTGGATTTTATTTTTAAAATTGTAAGTTTTTTTTTCCATTTTTACAATCTTTTTCCAGGGAAACAATTTTAAAAAAAAGGCTTGATGTCACTTTTTCTGAGTTACTGTTTAATAGAAGCCTAAACACGTAACACTATCTACTGCTCAAAGAGACACATTGTTGAGACAAATTTAAATAGTTTGGTATGTATCCAAAACGCTTTACCAGATGATATCGATGGTGCAGAATGGCATATTGAAGTACCCTCTTTTGGTGGCAGGCGATGGGGAGGAGTGGGGGGGGGGGGCACAATGTCCATATAGTGAGAAGACAAGCACAACAATGAGTAGCAAGAGAACGTTCAGTCTGGAACGGCTTGGCAATGGATGGTGCAAAAATTAATTTCACAGTGTAGAAAGAAAACAAAACCTTCATATGTTTTGCTTTGTTTCTATTTATGTGGCTCAGAAATGAAATGAAATAAAAGTTGTACAGAGGAAGAGACCTGATACTGTAAAATGGCGTGGTCCTTTTTGTTTTAAGTTGTATTGAAACTTATTTTTTGTTCATGACGTAAGCAAAGTAACATTTTTAAAAAAAAATAAACCATTACTGGCGTCAAAATTTATTCCAGCATGGTGCATTTTCACAGATAAATGAGATATGCTGCTAGCAAGCTGACATTGAAACTACGATACAACTGACACGCATGCCGCAATACTCACACACTGGCAGACTGGCAGACCAGCTAGTTGTACTGTATGAGGCTCCGTAACGGACAAAATCCAATCAGAAAGTTGGAGTTGAAATTTCGATGATGTATGGCGAGAAATCCAATATCACGTGTTGGATCAAACTGGATACAAACAGTTTTATTTTCTATTTGAGATTTTATATTTAAATGTTGAATTATACAGTACAGTGGTGGTTTAAAGTTCTATTTCCTATGTTGACGTTTTACCATGGTTTATTAATTACACAACGGTGATTGAAATTCCAATATCATATGTCGAGAAAAAAATCCCTAATTCACACGTTGTATGCAACTGTTTGTGTTGACAGTTTCATTTCATATGGCGAGTATTAAGATTTCATCAACTGAATTTCACAGCAGCAAGAAGCAGATTTATTGTTTAAAAATAACGCGGTCCGTTCACGAGAGCAACCTCCAGTGAAGATATTCATAGTAATTCTCGACCTGTGAATGGCAACTTTCAAACTGTAAACTGCATGAAATGTAATGGCGTCTCATAAATAAATACACGAATGATGTATCTTAATACTCGATATTATTTTGAATTGTTAAAGCGGACATTTGGTAGTGTTACTTTTAACACAAGCACATCATTTCACCATATAAAAATAGCAAATTTGACATGCCAATAAAGTGTACAATCACCGCTGTGTAAATTAAAGAGATACAGTTTAAAAGCTCAACATAAGAAATGAAACTTTCAGCAAAATCAATATGATTCAACGTTTCAGACTGAAACTCATGGCATATGATATTAAAACTTCAACAACCGCAGTGTAATTCAGAAGATCCAATCTAAAAACTCGACATTGGACATCGAATTTTCAACCAGCTCTGTGTAATTCAACAGATAAAATCTAAATGCTGAACATATGAAATGGAACTTTACACATAAACGCTTTGAACCAGTGAGTAAATTATGAATAATATATGTGTGACAAACCACCGCCGTGTAATTCAAACGAATCAATCTAAAACCTTGACATAGAAAATATAACTTTCAACCACTACTGTAAAATTCAAGAGATACAATTTAATATTTCGACCTAGGAAATGGAACCTTAAGGACAAGCAGTTTAAGCAGTTTTCATACTACACGTGAAATTGGAATTCAGGACATATGATAGTTTAAATTTAACGGCAGCGTTCTGATTGGACCACTTTTTGTCCGCTTCGGCGTCTCATAGTTCTTTGCCTTTTTTTTTTTTTAGTTGTTTTTTTGTTGTTTTTTTTTTTTGTTTCTTTCCTAACATGAACGATGACATGTCAGAAAAGAAGAAAAGATAGCGGAGAACAACTTGTTTGGTCTAATTTATCGCATGTTTACATTTGATTTTTTCGTCGTCATCAAACTTATTAGAAAGTTAGAATGAAAACAAAATTATAAAAAATGCATATCGTCACGTAAATAACTTTTATAACATGACTTTTTTTCTTCGAAATAAATACATGTTCTAAGATACGATAGATTATGAAACGTAATTCGATTAAATGAAATGAAACGTGTGCATTCGTACTTTTATATGACAATCAGTTGTGCAAGTAGATTTAAATTCCTGCCTGTACTGTATCAACACTCATACACCCTAATTTTCCGATTAAGCCGTACCGGCAATAAATGACACGGGGTACCTGACCGTACCGGCAATAAATGTTTTAATGACACGGGGTACCTGACCGTACCGGCAATAAATGTTTTAATGACACGGGGTACCTGACCGTACCGGCTTACGTGCACCACTGATGGCAACTATGTTTTAAATATAATTAAATGTTTTAAATATAATTATTCAGTTTCTCAAAAAATATACCGGAAGTGGAATTTCGACTCCCAGAAGGACTCACCGTACTAATTCACTTTCCACAGCAAACATATGTTGACACCATGATATTAAATGACTCTAAATTGCTGACTGCTCATGATCAAATCTATAGTTATTAGCATAGATGAAAAATCTATTTCAGCTTCTTTGTAGAGAAAGGATATGAGCCGCGGCATTTTCTGACCCTGCATGTGTTTGAAAGACGTGCTTCAATTCCGCACCAAAGAGCCAGGTGCTAATTTAAGTAATGAGTGTTCCAAGTTCAAAATTGTTAAAGAACTGAAAAAATTCCATCAAGAAAACAATGTCTCTATTTTTCCCAGTCACAAATAGGATAGCTCGCACAAGATTTTTTTTAAAACTACAAAATGACTCTCATTATCATCCACTTTAATTTCAATTACAATAAAATAGTTTTTAAACAGACCATAACAAGGCATGAACATTAACAAAGTAAAAGGGCTAACTAATTTGTTATTTTGAATACAGACGAGTCACTATCTTGATCGGAATTGGGATAATATCCAAAATTGGATAGTAAATTGGTAGAGAGATAATATATATGCTTTCTTAATGGTGTTTGTACAGAGTTTTGCGAAATGAGAGAGAGAGAGAGAGAGAGAGAGAGAGAGAGAGAGAGAGAGAGAGAGAGAGTAGTAGTAGTAGTAGTAAACAAAATGCTGTTGTAATTGCTATTTATTTAAAGTCATAATCTCGTTATTACTTTTAAGGTTAAATCAGTTCCCGATCAATCTGAATTTGGACTTTTCAATGTTGTTGTCTGTCTTGATTAATATTGTGGATAATAGTAGATTTTAATTTTTGACTTCTTCACATTTTTTTCATCTAAACCTAACTTTTTGTTTTTTGTCTTAAGATAATTAAATTTTCAATGTGCGTGTTGCAGTTTGAAAGTTACATCAATGTTCACAGTACAGTGTTCAGCCTTCGACTTTTTTCTTTCACATATTGGAGATAAAAGAATCCTCCAGTGTGCTTGAACGTAGCATGAGAAATTCCACCCTCGGGATCAAAGTCTCGTGTCCGACGCAAAATTTTAACCCACGGGTGGAATTGACCGATCGTATGCCGCCGATTCATATGAAGGGTTGTATTTACTACACGCAGATACAATCGTTGGCACTGTATATGACCAGGGCCGCCTTATCCATTAGGCACAGAAATCACTGTGCCTAGGGTCTACGAACTTTTCAGGGGCCTACGAAAGTCAGAAAATAAAGTTTACATTATTTTAAAATCTTTTAAGAAAATTTCAGTAGACGATTAACGAATGCGTATGACGTAACGCCGGAAATACTGCATCAATGCATTGAATAATTAACATTGCGAAAAGTTAATTGAGATTTTAAATCGAAAACGGGTGCATCATCATTATTAAACACGAAGTCGGAAAATAATGTGAAAGTGTTTAGCTTTAATGCATAGTTGCTTACTTAGTTGGCAGTTTAAGTTGAGGAGGGCCTACGAATATGAGAGTGCTTAGGGCCTACGAATATGAGAGTGCTTAGGGCTTACGAATATGAGAGTGCCTAGGGCCTACGAATATGATAGTGCTTAGGGCCTACGAATATGAGAGTACTTGGGGCCTACGAATATGAGAGTGATTAGGGCCTACGAATATGAGAATGCTTAGGGCCTACGAATATGAGAGTGCCTAGGGCCTACGAATATGAGAGTGCCTAGGACCTACGAATATGAGAGTGCTTAGGGCCTACGAATATGAGAGTGCCTAGGGCCTACGAATATGAGAGTGCCTAGGGCCTACGAATATGAGAGTGCTTAGGACCTACGAATATGAGAGTGCTTAGGGCCTACGAATATGAGAGTGCCTAGGACCTACGAATATGAGAGTGCTTAGGGCCTACGAATATGAGAGTGCCTAGGGCCTACGAATATGAGAGTGCTTAGGGCCTACGAATATGAGAGTGCTTAGGGCCTACGAATATGAGAGTGCCTAGGGCCTACGAATATGAGAGTGCTTAGGGCCTACGAATATGAGAGTGCTTAGGGCCTACGAATATGAGAGTGCCTAGGGCCTACGAATATGAGAGTGCTTAGGGCCTACGAATATGAGAGTGCTTAGGGCCTACGAATATGAGAGTGCTTAGGACCTACGAATATGAGAGTGCTTAGGGCCTACGAATATGAGAGTGCTTAGGGCCTACGAATATGAGAGTGCTTAGGACCTACGAATATGAGAGTGCTTAGGGCCTACGAATATGAGAGTGCTTAGGGCCTACGAATATGAGAGTGCCTAGGACCTACGAATATGAGAGTGCTTAGGGCCTACGAATATGAGAGTGCCTAGGGCCTACGAATATGAGAGTGCCTAGGGCCTACGAATATGAGAGTGCTTAGGGCCTACGAATATGAGAGTGCTTAGGGCCTACGAATATGAGAGTGCCTAGGGCCTACGAATATGAGAGTGCTTAGGGCCTACGAATATGAGAGTGCTTAGGGCCTACGAATATGAGAGTGCCTAGGGCCTACGAATATGAGAGTGCTTAGGGCCTACGAATATGAGAGTGCTTAGGGCCTACGAATATGAGAGTGCTTAGGACCTACGAATATGAGAGTGCTTAGGGCCTACGAATATGAGAGTGCTTAGGGCCTACGAATATGAGAGTGCTTAGGACCTACGAATATGAGAGTGCTTAGGGCCTACGAATATGAGAGTGATTAGGGCCTACGAATATGAGAGTGCTTAGGGCCTACGAATATGAGAGTGCTTAGGGCCTACGAATATGAGAGTGCTTAGGACCTACGAATATGAGAGTGCTTAGGGCCTACGAATATGAGAGTGCTTAGGGCCTACGAATATGAGAGTGCTTAGGACCTACGAATATGAGAGTGCTTAGGGCCTACGAATATGAGAGTGATTAGGGCCTACGAATATGAGAGTGCCTAGGACCTACGAATATGAGAGTGCTTAGGGCCTACGAATATGAGAGTGCCTAGGGCCTACGAATATGAGAGTGCCTAGGGCCTACGAATATGAGAGTGCTTAGGGCCTACGAATATGAGAGTGATTAGGGCCTACGAATATGAGAGTGCCTAGGGCCTACGAATATGAGAGTGCCTAGGGCCTACGAATATGAGAGTGCCTAGGGCCTACGAATATGAGAGTGCTTAGGGCCTACGAATATGAGAGTGCTTAGGGCCTACGAATATGAGAATGCTTAGGGCCTACGAATATGAGAATGCTTAGGGCCTACGAATATGAGAGTGCTTAGGGCCTACGAATATGAGAGTGCCTAGGGCCTACGAATATGAGAGTGCTTAGGGCCTACGTATATGAGAGTGCCTAGGGCCTACGTATATGAGAGTGCCTAGGGCCTACGAATATGAGAGTGCCTAGGGCCTACAAAGACCTTCAAACGGCCCTGTATATGACATTTCGTTTTCTTTTTCTAATGTGTGTCGATAACACAGTTAATAAACTCGAATCGTTAGTAAAACTTCACGATGATGATACATCGCTGGAGTATTTTTCATCTAAACCACAATATATACAAAACCTTCTGTATACTGACTTTTCAAACTTGAAGCTTTTGGAAAGAAACTGATTGGTAACTTTCAACAAGTAGAAAACCAAAATTCTATTATTTTCAAACTCCACGTTAGATACTTCTAACGTCTTATTTAATTTTGATAATGTCAAGCTCAAATCAGCTACCACTTATAAACCCCATGGCATTATATTTTCTGCGCATGTCAAATTGTCACATTGATAACGAAATGAAAAGTGCATAAAACATTTATCATAGTAGAGAGCGGCCAAAATGACTTTAAAAAATTCACTTGAGATTTTAAAAAAATCACTTGAATTTTAAAAAGTTCACTTGAAAAACTGTATTTACTCATTATTGGTCTTATTATTAACTATGTCCCAGAGTTAGGGGATAATTAATTAATACTAATTAATGAATTAATTAATAATAATTAATTAAAATCGGCAGAAAAAAGACTTTGAAAAACTTGAGACCACCCACACCCCCCTTCCCGGAAAAATTATATAGAAAACAAATTATGATAATGGTCATTAATTTTTCGCGTGTGATCTTTATTCGGGAACTAGAGCATATGACGGACATCAAACAGGAAGACGATCTCATTTAACAAACTATAAATTAAGGGATTCACAAAATATTAAACTGATGTCGAATAGATTGCGTGTAGGTTTTTGCTTCCTTTTTATACCGACTACTATTAGATTATGGAAGTCCATCTCAAAGAAATGAAATTCCTTCCAACGGTAAATCTTTTACAAAGTCAATACAGTATCCTGAAGGGCTCAAATGCTTTGCTCTTTTGAACCAGGACACTTAAACTTATTCATACCAAACGAAGGTTAAAACTCAAAGCGTATAACATAATCATTCATGTTTCATAAATCGTTTCATAAATACATTAAGAAGACAAAAAAGTTTTGAAAGTTTTCTTTGGTACATTGGTTCGACGGGTGCACATGACCGTTTATCCTAGAATATTTACATTTCCTTTATCTTAAAATGGTTAATTAACTGTTTAATTGTATAATTCTGTTAAAGTCATTTATCTATCTACACCCATCGCAAGTGCACTTTTTGAGTGTTACGTAACACTGCACTTTTGCATTGTATTTATATGTACGGAAATTCCAGAGTAATCTTCTCAGATTTATTGAAATTAACATGTTTTCATTTTTCCTGTTAAAATATGACTTTTCCCCCACAAAAATAGCCCCAAATAATTTATTATTATTATTATTATTATTATTACAAATGAAATTATATTTACGTACCTTTAAATCACATATTTGGCACGTGTCATGTATGCCAACTTGGTGAACGAATGGGATGCAGTGAAATATATTCTGGCAAAATTTAACTTTTGGACAAACTATAGGTTCAAATAAAAGGAGAGAAAAAAAATATTTTGAGCTATTTACTATTAAGTTCATAAATTCATCGTAAGATTTTAAAGAGAGAAATTACTTTGTGTTTTAATTAATGTAATTTCTCATTAAATATTTTCTTGTTTTTTTAGTTTGAGCGATTGATATTATATGTCCCTCCCCGATAAATATCTTGCCTGGATATTGACATACTCAAACTTTTATTCCTTGTTATATCGATATATCGATCCACTATATCAATAGTGTATTTTGTAAAGTGTAGGGTTAACGTTTCTATCATTATCAGTAAGGTCTCTAATGTAAGTACAATGTCTTTCACAGGGTGTCAGATATCCTGTAAGCTTAATCATCTCAATTTAACAATAGTTTTACATTACACTTTGTACAACAAATAACATACACAAAGCAAACTAATCTACTATAAGGTGTTGACTAGTTAACCTAGAAAGCTTTGATCTTCTTTTGAGCCGAGATACGTTATTTTCTTTCATCTCAAGATAAAACAAAATTCTCTAATAATATAATGGATATACTTTGGTGCTATCTTGCTACAAGTTGGTACAAGATATTTTGTTCCAACTATTTAGTAACTTAAATCTTTTATAAAGTTATAAAGTCTTGCCGCAAAGCATTAAATTGTTGGTTCCGAATATAGGTCCAATACCCAGCTATCTTGTGACATATCAAATCTTACGTTTCAAATTTCATTTCTTCGCAATTTTAATCTAACAATTGTTGCGTTTATACTGTGTAAAATTAATTTAAATTTAAAGATGGAAACGACATTATTCTCCTTATCGCTTCTTTTCTTTTCACTTCCTTCTTAAGTATGTATGTATGTATGTATGTATGTATGTATGTATGTATGTATGTATGTATGTTTGTATGTATGTATGTATGTATGTATGTATGTATGTATGTATGTATGTATGTATGTATGTATGTATGTATGTTTGTATGTAGGCATGCATGCATGCATGCATATATGTATGTATGTATGTATGTATGTATGTATGTATGTATGTATGTATGTATGTATGTATGTAGTTCATATTAAAGGTGATTGCGGAATTCATTCCCAATAGTAAAGATACGAAAGTAAGTGAAAGCGTATAAATTGTCGAAGAAGTGAAGATATATTCGTACTGAGAAAGTAAAATAGCTATTAGTGCAGTTGTGTCTCACACACTTTTCAATTATTCTTGCCCTTATCTTATGAGCGATATTTGTCTCCGTAAAAAATTATGTTCGATACAATGTATAGGAAGTGAATAGAACTGTCATCCACAAAGAACTAGCGAAAGTACCATACTTTTTTCATACAATCGACTCGTAGACGTAAGCCCATTAGTGAAACGGAAAAGTGAAACACGACACCGATTTATTTTCTGATACCAGTAGGATGTTGGGCAGACGATAAGAAGGGTCGTGAGTAAATTCTTCTGATAAATCTAGAAAGACAAAAGTCGCAGATTAGAAACAAAACCCCTTCAAAACAAGAGCGCCACCAAATTGCAGTATCGGATTTCGTTTGACAGTCACCCCCGCAAACCGGAAGCGCCAAAACGAAGACACATGCATGACGCTGGGAATATTTATGCATGGGTCTTACAGCCCTTATTCAGAATAAATACTTTTAAAAAAACACACTCTCTCTCTCTCTCATATATATATATATATATATATATATATATATATATATATATATATATATATATATATATATATATATATATATGGGGGGAGGGGCGTAAAAGTGAATCTTGTCCCCGGGCTCCAAACACTCTAGCTACGCCTCTGTCAGTGGTGGAGGTCTTTCTTGTCCTGGCCGAGTCGGTGTATTGGGTTCAATACAATTGATTGGGAATGTAATCGCGTTCGGTTTCTCGGGGAATTCTACTTTCTCGTTGTAGAAACAATCACTGGGTGTTTTCACGTCTTATAGTACTGTCAGTGTCAGGACGTTTTCGTGTGCTAATGTATTGATTCAAAGCTGACCACGTATTGGGGTGGGACTGCTCCAACTGTCGATTTATATTTAACCCCTGGTAAGCTTATATTTTAACGTATATGGTGGTCTGGTAACGTTGTTCTGACGCAGATATGTTTGGTCAACAAGCGGCACAAAATCGCTATCGATATAGGCTTTATTTACGAATCCAACACTTCAACAATAAATTCCACAACATCGTTATCGTGTGGCTCTTCAGCATCATGGAAGTACATGCAATGCTAGAACTTAAATACAAAGACCAAAGACGGTTAAACACCTGTCCGGAATGAGGTTGACTCCTTCGGACTTAATTTCGTCTCAGGCGACTAATGCTATTAATACTATATGTGTGAAAAAATCGTAAACATTGCCATCTTGTTCCATAAGTGGTACTTGCAGTTTTGGGGTTTGCTAAGATTACACGGTCGTTTGGGTCGACGCCACAAAGCAGCTGTGTCGCTTAGTTTCATCAAATCAGATTTGCTTGCAGACACGGTTAAATCCACATGAACACCACGTTTGGTTGCTGTCAATGTAAACAGTGTCAGATGATTTATCTGCCCGGAAAATGGACGCACCCACCCATACTCGAGCTTCCTGCTGACTTGCAGATCGGCTTGGGTTAGCCAAAGGCTAAGGGAGTAAACCCTATACGAAAATCCGAAGAGGAGACCCTAATGCAGCTGGACCATGTAATGCATCCCTTTCTGGCAACTCCTTGGTCGGGAGAGGGATGGGCTCCGCCAGACGACTTTTGCTTAAGACACTGATAATGATGGACAAATCTGAAGTTACCATACCGGATCGGTCGTCGTCCGGGTCAACAAGGACCGCGCCTGCCGTTCTCATCATCATCCAAAGAGACTGGAATGCCAAAGTTGGCAAAGATCCTCTAAAAGACTAGGATGGTCTTGGGGACCGTCTTGCAATGAGCTTGTCAATGAAAGAGGGAGACGACTGCTAGAGTTCTCAAGCTATAGCAACTTGGTATTAGCCAGCACCCTGGGCCAACATAAAGCTTCACGATGCTGGACATGACACGCACCAAACGGAACCCATCATAAACAAATCAACTACATACTGGCATCAACAGAGCAAAAACAAGGACGTTCCCGGGTGCTGATTATGGGAGTGATCACGACCTCGTGATTATAAATTTCCTAGTGAGGCTGAAGAAAAGTAACAAGCCAAAGAACATCAGATTCAAATTCAACCTTGAACAACTGAAGGATCCTAACATCTGCAAGTCTTTCCAAGCCACAATTGGAGGAAGATTTGCTCCACTCCTTGTGATGGATGTTGATGTTCAAATGATGACAGACACGTTCAACACAGTCATGACAACATCCTCCTTCGGCCAATGAAAAATCCCTGGGTTACAGAAGTGATTCTGAATTTATGTGATGCCCGAAGAGACCTAAAAAAAATACCATACACACAAAAGAGTCAGTGAAGTACCCAGAAATAAACAAGTATATTGGAAAAAAACCTTGAAGAAAGCAAAAGAAGATTGGATTGGACAAAAGTGCCCAACTCCACAAATGACGATGATTTCCCCATTTTCAAAGAGGAGGTGGAGTCAGCAATAAGAGCACTGAAGAATGGGAAGGCAGCTGGAGTAGACAACATCCCAGCTGAATGTATCAAGAACGGGGTTGGGTGGGGGGAATCAGTGAGAGTACTACTAACAAAAATCTGCAACAAGATTTGGCAGACATGTGAATGGACAACACAGTGGACCGAGTCAATGATTACAACACCACCACCCCATAAAAGGGCAATTTCAGCTGTGCCAAAATTACAGAGCTATTAGTTTGATCAGCTATGCTAGTAAGGCAATTCTGCAGATCACCTTGAACAGACTGACACCACAAGCAGAAGACATAATCGCTGGAGAACATGCAGGGTGCCGGAGTGGAAGAATCACAACTGAACAAATATCCAGTCTCAGGATTCTGTGTGAAAAGTACTCACAACATCAACAAGACATCTATAATGCGTTCTTAGATTTCAAAGAGGCTTTTGATAGAGTTTGGCATGAGACATTGTGGGCCTCAGTGAAGAAGTACTACATGGGTCAAAAGTTGACCAATACCATCAAGCAGCTGTACGCCAAAGTTACCAGTGCAGTAATTGCTCAAGGTTCTGTTGGTGACTGGTTCCAGACAACAGTTGGAGTACGTCAAGTCTATCTCCTGTCACCCACGCTTTTCAACTTCTACTTAGATAACATCATGAGCGAAGTCCTGGAAAACCACTGTGGGACAGTCAGCATTAGAGGGCATAACATCATCAACGTCCACTTTGCAAACGACATTGATGGGCTCGTAGACAGTGAAGACGAGCATGCCACCTTGGTGGAAAACCTGGATGAAACATCCTTTAGATTTGACATGGAGATAAGCAACGAGAAGACAAAGCTTATGACAAATAGTGGCAAACAAATATCAGCCAATATTAAAGTCAGAGGACAAAAACTGGAAACAGAAGACCAGTTTAAATAGTTTTGTTCCAGAATCACCGAAGATTGATCAAGAGCAGAACTTTTGTCACGTGCAGCACAAACAATGGCAACTATGTCAAAGCTAAGACCCATCTGGAGAAATAAGAATATCTGTATGAAAACTAAAATCAGACTATTGAGAGCACTAGTCATCTCAATCTTTTTGTATTCATGTGAGGTTTGGACCCTGAGAAAAGAATTACATCGTAGAATTCAGGCACATGAAACGAGATGCTACAGAACAATTCTTGGTATCTCTTACAATGACCACATCACAAATGAAGAAGTGCTTAATACTACCAGGCACAACGTAAGCCAATATGAAGACTTTCTCACCGTCGTCAAAAGAGAAAGGTGCAATGGTATGGCCATGTCACTAGAGCCAACAGGCTATCTACAACAGTACTGTAGAGCAGTGTCCAGGGTGTCAGAAGAAGAGGTAGACAGAGAGAAAAGTGGACTGGCAACATCAATGAATGGACCAGGAAACGTTTTGCGGAGACACAGGCATTGACACATGATCGAGACAAGTGGAGGAAACTGGTCAGATGTTCAGCAGCACAGTGCCTCGACAAACACACTAGGTCAAGAGACTGATGATGATGATGATGATGATGATGATGATGATGATGATGATGATGATGATGATGATGATGATGATGATAATGATGATGATGATGATGATGAAATGTAAACAGGCATTTCGTGTACATTTCAGGTGTAGTTTCTAATGGACACAGCCAAAACAATAAGTCCGTACGAATCTAAGTATAAAAGATGTAGAGGCGTTGCCAAGAATGCGACTCAATGAATTCAAGATCTTTTGACAAATCCACATTAACGAATCCGGTTCCTACCTGTGGAGGCGAAAGCTTGGCGAAAGTTCATCCTCATCAAGACACACTGGAAAAGCTTCAATGATTTTGAAATCGTGGCTAAATAAAATTTGGTTAACAGCAATACCACAAACGAAGATTTTATTCCGCTATGACGCCCATACAATCGAACGCATTCCCGACCGCCTTTCTCAGAGCTATAACGGTTAGTTGCTTTTGCACCCGCAGAAGTCGAAAGCTGCCAACAGCGCAGAAATATCCGCGATAAATGGATATTGAACCAGTTGTATTTGCGGTAAATCCCACTTCAATACCTGTAATTTTTTTACTTTATTTTTTGTTACTCAAATGTTCTTTTGCTAGGCTTCTTAAAATGGTTAAGATGCATTTTAGTTAGTCTGAAAGAGACAGTTCCAGTTAACTTTGGATGCTACTAAAGCTTCTGTTTTTATTGCACTTTTTATTGCTGCTACATGGAATCACACCACAATTAATACTTCCAGTTCAGTACCCACGAATGTAGTTCCAATCTATTTTTAGAACATTTTTTCTTCTCTCATTTTGGTGGTGATAGAAGAGTTATATTGATGCATATTTGGTAGGGATTTAAAGGTAATTGTTTATTCTTGAGAATATGAGCAGAAAGAGTGGTTGTCAGTGTGTAATTTGGCGACAGTGCACATGGAGTAATAAGGCCTTGGTGATGATCCGGAAGTGAAATATGTGTTCTGTTTACATGCTGCTCTGTTTACAGTGCAGCAGCTCAAAAAAATGCCGATCAACCCTTGACAAGAATTTCACCGTGAAGTCATCTTTGGAGCTATTTTAGATTAACATATGATTTGTATTGATTGTCACACTGTGGAAAGGTCAGTACTGAGAAATATATGTAGAGAACATATAGTAAAATTAATTGTGGTCTATGTCCTGTACAGGCAGTATTGATGAAACTTTAATATGCTATAAAATTTTTAGTATTAATGATAAACACATGAAATTTGAAGGTGTTATATATATTAACATTTAAAATAGAAAAATGACATTAGAATTTAAAAATTAATTTAATTTTTTAAAATTTTAATAATTTGTTTTAAAAAAATTAAAAAATTAAAATTTTCCCCTTAAAATGCACATAGATAATAATTTTGGAAATGATATCAAATGATATCAGCATGTTTATACTCGTACACCATATGCAAGCTACAATGATGGATATTTGTCAAATTTTGTCAGAGAAAATATCTTTGTAAGTCAAAATGAGACATACATTTAAAATGTATGAAATACAGATTCTAGTTTGTATTGATCATTCAAACTATTTATTAGGGGTCCAATCAGTTAATTTATGTGTTTATGATGGGGTGACTTCCTGAGTAACACATATCTGCTTATATAGCCTTTAGTAATTGTTAACAAATATAGTTACAGGGTGTTTAGTGAGAGGACAGTGATGAAAACTTTATACTAGAACCTACTCAAGTTCTCTACTAAATCAGTTTAAACTTTCTGAGAATGAAATGCAGGCTGAAGGGATAAAATATACTTCCCACATGTATATTTACCCTTGGATGTAAGAAAACAGCAAAATGATGTAAGTTGAACACAAAATGCATTCAATTTTATTGTTCAATTTGGTTATGATATTGATTAGTGAAGTGCGGCATTGTGGCCTGTATGATGTTATGTGAATTCTAATGATCCATCTTAATTTATGCATTGTTAATTACTAATAATACTTGTTAACTGACACTCTAAAGATTGCATAAGATAAATTCAAACAGATATTTTGAGTTTAACTGTGTACAACTGATCTTAGCATGGTTACATATCCCACATGAACAAATATTCACATATTTTAGAATGTTTGGGATCCAAAGTTCACATTCAGTATATCATATAGGCTGACATTGTACCTACAGTGAATCTGTAAGACACATTTCTGACTGTGTGCACTAAATGTATCCCAAAATGTTATTTTCTTCATTAATATGCCCATGTATGGTAACATGTTTCAATTCAGTACTTGGATAGAGTGCGGTATTGTAATATCAGCTGATATCTGATTCTTTTGAACCATTGAGGTTAATAATTGATATCAAACACCCTTAAAAATGATCTTTAAATGTTCAAACAGATCATTGGAATTATTTTTGCACATTTGATCATAACAATTACATTGTATATGTCCCACATATGCAAATTTCCATTCTTGTTTACAAGTTTTGATGATCAGAATTTCACATTTAGTTTATGATATAGGATGTATTGGTACCTGTAGTTGATATGTGTGGCCACATTTGGCTGTATTCTCTTGCAATATCCAGAATTATTATTTCCCTCATGAATAAGATTGCTTATAGTAATATATTCTTTTTTCTACATTGTCACTTGACTTTCCTGTATACTGGCATGTACTAATGTTTCCACTAATGATCAAACCTCACCGTCCCCGCATTTCCTTAAAGTTTGTGATGCATAGTCTACCTGATTAGTTATTTAACCTGTAAATGACCAGATATGCTTATAGAAACTTCATATACTTTTAGGATGAATTTATTACTTTAATACATGACTATTACTTCATATTTCTGAGTGTCACTCTGTCAAGTTTAATATTTATTTCCTATGCTTGCAGCCTGAATGTTATTTGTAAATCACTATATCTAACACATTTTAACTTCATTTTCATACATCTTACTGTTTTATAGATATAAGTGAAACATTTTATTTCTTTTCAGGTCTAGGCTGGTATCTGGAACAAAGTGTTAGTGGTGGATCAGCTTGGAAGCTCTCCGTTAGTCTGGTGGTGATAGCAAGGTTTCATAAGGACATATGCAGTGTACTGCCATAAGTGATCATAACATCACCACACTAATATAAAGCACCTCAAGGACATGGCTTAAATCTTCATGAGAGAGATTTGCACCATTGTTCAGTAAGGTAAAGCCTGCCTAAAAACTGTATTTTCCTATCTTATTGTCGCTTTTTGTAGTTATCGACACTGAAATGTAATGCAATTTTCCTATAAAACATGGAAGTGGTCCCATCAGATGTTTCAATCTGAGTGCACTATTAGTTATACAAATAACTGCCTAAATACCTGACACAATAAATATGGAACATAGCAACTATTGTTGCTTCTTTAGTGTGTACACCTATATGCACCTTGATAGGCATATTGCGGTTTGTTGCCAAAATCACTATGAGTCATGCTACTTCATTACCCCTGGGAAAAATGTTCTCAGTTACACAGACCCAAACCACCATTTATTTTAAAGACCATTGATTGATCAACTTTTCTGTCTAAACTTTGACAAAATCTGTTTTCAAACTTTTATGAAAATTTAATTTTTCAATAAAATTTAGTTTATAAATTTAAATGTTTATTTAAATTTCCATTAAAATTTTAATTTATCAAAATGTATAAACTTTAAACATATTTTCAGACAGGCCTTGTCTTGTAGTACAAATAGGTTTTTACAGCATTGAAAAAGTCCTATAATTAAGGAAGATATAGCAAATTTAGTTTTGGTTTCTCAAGGGCACATTGATCAGCATGTGCACCCTGTGGGACACCAACACTACACACCTTCCAGCAGGTGTCACATGTCTTGTATGCAAGGAAATTCAAAAAGACTTCATGTATAAAGTTCAAATAGGTGTGGCATTCAAATATAAAAGTTTTACTAAAATTTGCCCCAAAAAGTTGGGCTTGTCAGGAATCACACCACAATTAATACTTCCAGTTCAGTACCCACGAATGTAGTTCCAATCTATTTTTAGAACATTTTTTCTTCTCTCATTTTGGTGGTGATAGAAGAGTTATATTGATGCATATTTGGTAGGGATTTAAAGGTAATTGTTTATTCTTGAGAATATGAGCAGAAAGAGTGGTTGTCAGTGTGTAATTTGGCGACAGTGCACATGGAGTAATAAGGCCTTGGTGATGATCCGGAAGTGAAATATGTGTTCTGTTTACATGCTGCTCTGTTTACAGTGCAGCAGCTCAAAAAAATGCCGATCAACCCTTGACAAGAATTTCACCGTGAAGTCATCTTTGGAGCTATTTTAGATTAACATATGATTTGTATTGATTGTCACACTGTGGAAAGGTCAGTACTGAGAAATATATGTAGAGAACATATAGTAAAATTAATTGTGGTCTATGTCCACATGGTTGGCGTCTGTATCTGGCAGGCAAAAACAGTTGGTTTACTCATGTCTTATCCTTCATCTTCCCTTACAAGAATATAAATTCTTCATGATAGAATTTCTCATAATGAATCTGGCAAAATCATGGGAATACATTTTAACACGTTCTTCGTTATACATATTTAGTTTTTAAACAAGAATAGAAGGCTGGATTTTGTTGTTGTTGTTGTTGATTGTTGTTGCTATTAAAGAATAAAAACAGAGTCAGTGACCTACTCGAATAAGTCAGATAGTGGATGCGGACTTGTGCGTGTTGCAATCTCGGATGTACGCGTAGGGACAATCCGGACAATTAATTGAGAATTTACCACTCAGTCTCAAAGCCCCATTATCACACTACTTAATCTAGTGGTGTATTCGGAATACCCATTATACTATCCTCGGCAGTCATCGACGAACGGGATAGTGGATATTCTGTTTTCCATTTGTGCAACACTCATCAATTTGTTCGAACGATGAGCGAGTACTTGCCACTTGACAAACTGAAAGTTACCATTGAAGCTAAACCAGGAGGAAAACAAGAAACATTTCCAGCTTTGGTAATGGGTTGTAAATGGACTTAATAGAATCAAAATTTGTTACGTAATGAATTTTCGAGGATATAATTTCTCTGCCTCATGGGGACTCGTACCGTTGCTTACATTTTAACTGCCAGTCATACATTAGTTTAAAATGATACATACTATACATTTGACTGATAGTTAAATTGTAAGTATCGATACGAGCTCCTGTGCTTTGTCTCGTATCTATCCGTGTCTTAAGATCATAAGTGCATTAAATGAAGATTTCTAATTGGAGGACGGTATTTATCAATTTTATGTTCAAACTAAAATATCGGACTTTGCCACGATAAATCTAGGACTGCAAAGTTATATGTAAACTGCTTGGTTTCCTTTACTGCCTATACACGTTTTCAAAAGTCGGTTAACGAACATGCGTGTGGCTGTCATTGCTACAGGAACAAACGCTTTCAGTTAAATTAGATATTTACAGCGACAATAGCATCTGTACAGAAGAGAAGTTAATGAGAATTTGCCATAGTGCACATTACACAACATTACACATCAAGTTAACTACACAGGGGCTTATATCATTGCCCACAATTTTGCTGTTTTTCACTGTAAAATAATAATATTATTATTATATATATATACATGGCTGATAGTTAAATTGTAAGCAGTGACATGAGCTCCTGTGGTTGATTACTGATAATGCTGTTAATTTTAAAAAAAAAAAACACAACTATATTTACCTTTATACTAACATGTTTAACAGAACCCTGATTAGTAAAAATTGTTGTTGAAAGAAAAAAAAAAACACATTTTTAAAGCCATATTCTTGGTCATTATGTATCCCATATGCATGTCTAGGCAGTACATCCAATTCCATTGCAAATATTGGTTTTGCTTTTGTCATGTACATATAAGTAACGGAAATAAAATCACGATTATGATATGGATGTTTTAACAAAATTGTCTTAACAAAGACATGTATTACAAATTTAACCAGCACACTCCAGTGGCCATGTGGTTAGAGCATCCACCTTAGATGTGGGTGATCGCAGATTTGAACCGCAGATTTGAACCCCAGATGAGTCATACCAAAGACTTATAAAAATGGTACTAGCAGCTGCCTCACTTGGTATTCACCACAAAAAGGCTAGTGTTAGGAATGGTCGCCCAGGTGTCAGGATAAATATATGACTGGGTGGGAAATGATGCCACATGTCTGCAGCCCAATGCCAAAAGTGCTAGACATAACTATAAACTGGCACACTGCAGACATTGTAGCGATATGACTCAAAAATTGTTAAAGCTACTTTAAAAATCCAAATCACAGACACCAACTGACCCTGTCCTATTATGAGCTGAAAAGTACACTGCAGTGGAACAATCACATGCTGAGAGAGATACAGCATCCATATTGTAATAGCTGTCAAGTGTTCAGAATGTTTGGTAAAGTAGATAGGGTGGAAAGTTGAAGTTCTAATCATTCTGAATCAAAATACTTAATCTCTGTTATTGTAATACACATAAATATTTGTGTAATCATACAAGTCTAAGATAATCCAACTGTCAGAGTCTTCAGTGGGTTGCTGCATGGTGACAAGATCAGGCATTTTAACATTTTATGAAAGTCACCTTGACCAGGACTTTCCGACTGGAAAATTCAACATACCTCAGGAACTTCAGGAAACTTTAGCTTGTTCTAAACATCATATCCCAATATAAGAAAAAAGATTAATTAAAATCTGGCATATTTTAAGGAATTTGCATTTTGTGCATATATAAAATGGCAGATTGTTTCATCAGCTACATCAACAATTATGAACAATAGTGTTGTTCCGATTATCGATTATAATCAATCATCAGTTGGTTGAGCAAACCGATAAGATAATCGATTGTGAAACTCCATAATCGATTGTGTGTAAAGCAACGGTTCTCAACCTTTCTAGTGCCGCGACCCTTTTAATGCAATTCCAAATGTTGTGGCGACCCAACCGTAAAATTATTTTTGTTCATAACTGTAAAAATGTATATTTCTGATGGTCGTAAGCGACCCCTGGCAAATCGTTGTTCGACCCTTGACGGGGTCGCGACCCACAGGTTGAGAACCACTGGTGTAAAGAGAGACAAATTTTTAGGTGCATGCAAAGCACAAAGGTTAGAAAAACTCCCAGTCACTAAAGTTGACCTGAAATTTATTAATCCCTTCACAACTACAAATAAAAAGTCTTGCGATTCATTATTAGGAACATATAGCCATTATTACATGTTCAAGTTGTTAAATTGTTGAGTTAATAAAATTTAAACACATTTTGTTGATTTGTTTAAGTTAAATTGCAACATCTTTTGTAGTATCTATAAACAATTACAAACAAGAAAATCATGTCCTTCTATACTTTAAATTATAGACACATCACATACGAATGAAAGAATTTCGGGGGATTGTAGCAGTATTTCAGTTACATATGACTGATCAGCCATAAAATGTTGCATTCATTTAACAAAGTTGTAGAACAAAAGTAACACAATGTATTTTTGTAATATTATTGTCAGGTTAAAGTATACATGTCATTAAAATAGATTACTTGAATTCTTGATCAAAGATATAACTGTGTAACAAAAATTAAAATTTGCTCTTAGTAACCGATTATAATCGATGATCAGTTGGTTAAGGGGAACCGATTATCGATTATGAATTTCTGACTGATTCCCATCACTAATGAACACTATAATGATTTATTGATACTCACAACTGAATGATTTGTAAATACTTTTTTATCCATTTATTTAACAATTATCTCTAGGTCACCTCAAAATCAGTGTATACTTCCTGTAATTATCATGTAAATAATGGGTCATAAACACGGCTGGTATGTCAACATCGTAGGCAAATCTGTAATGCTTTGATCCAATAATCCCTTTCCTTAAATATTAGAGACAAATACTTTTTATGTTCAAACACACCTGTCAAAGAAATCTTATGAGTTATATTGTTAACAATTAAGGCATACATGTAGTCACTTTAAAGTTGTCAAAACCGCTCCGGTGGCCTAGTGGTTAAAGCATCTTTCACGGAAGCAGGAGGTTGTGGGTTCGATCCCCGGTCGAGTCATACCAAAGACTTACCAAAATGGTACTAACAGCTGCCTTGCTTGGCGCTCAGCATTAAGAGGTTAGTGTTAGGACTGGTTGGCCTGATGTCAGGATAATGTGACTGGGTAGGACATCATGCTATATGTCTGCGGCATGATGTCCCAGTGCTAGACATTTTCCTCATCACTATCAACAACTAAGTTGACTTCAAATATTGCCACATATGTGGAAAAAAACTCTGCAGTACCTGAAAACTTCCAGTCAGAATGTAACAATGATGGGATTTTTGTTACAGGGTGTTCACTTATTCCCATATGTATAACACTTTGATTATTGTATGTTCTCTTATTGAATGTTAAAGTTGTAACAAAACATCGCCCCATATTGACTCATGAATGTTACAGTTGTAACTAAACATTACCCCAGATTGAATGTTACAGTTGTAACATAACATTGCCCCATATTGAATGTTACAGTTTTAACAAAACATTGCCCCATATTGAATGTTACAGTTGTAACAAAACATCGCCTCATATTGAATGTTCTATCACAGTCAAACACACATGAGAGCCAGGTCCATTGTCAACACAGTTTACCTTTAAATCATGTATCTTTTCATCAATATGAATCAATAGCATAACTGTAATATGAAAATATTTCCTTCGTATATGGACTTTATCAGCAATATTTTTGAGTTACTTGTTTATTCTTTTTTTCTTCTGTTTTCTCTTTATATTTCAGTCAGATTTGATTGGTTGAGGTGGGTATGTAGCCCTTTTTGTATGTGCTGCTTCGCTGGCCTCACAGTGTCACTGGATCTGCTCAGTAGTATGGCTTGTTGCTGTTTTTTTGATAACTACAGTGTAAATTTGTCTGACCATGACATTTACGACAGCACCAGCATCGTTGACTCTAAATACTTTCCTTGCTGTCTGCTGTACAAAATTATCATCCTTTCAAACATTTTGTTCCTTTTTAACTCCAAATAACAAGACCTGACTTTGATGACCTTTTATGTGTGTGACATATTGGTGACCATATTTGGCTGATGTGTACCTGCATTGACACACATTACAAGCCTTTTGCTTTTGTTAATGTTTCTCGGTCTACTAGCATAAGTGTCATATTCATCTATGTACAACTTTTCCTTTCAAGTTTTCCATGGTCATCAGGAAAGTTATCTTTTCTTGATGACAATTTAAAACTTCGTAGGCAACATTGTACCATGGCCCTTGAGGGAAGAGCAGGTAGATTTATTTGCACTCAAGAAATTACCTGGCAATTAAAACCTCCAATGCAACTGGATGCATTGTGTGCATACATCCCCAAGATATGCTCCTGGTCACGGACTTGAGAATTCTCATCAGGGACTTTGATCATAGTGTAAAAGGACATCTACCTTCACCCTGGTACAGTACCGTACCATAGTGCTCGCTTGTAAGTCCAATCCAACTACAAAAACAACATAGACCTCGATCCGCTGTAGCACAAAAATGTCAGCAGATCTGGGTATATGTTGTTTATTCTTCTGATTACTCCTAATGTATGGTGCCCAGATCTGGGTATAAGTTGTTAATTCTTCTGATTACTCCTAATGTATTGTGCTCACCCAGATCTGCCGGCACATGCAGTGGCAGATCCAGGTCTACAGTTTTCAGTTGGACTAATAATCGAGATGGGAGTTGGAATAGGTAGGTAGGTAGATTGTAATTGTGTTTTTTTTAATCTTATAAACACAGATGATAAGCCTATGCCAAATGATGCCAGCTGTTTTCATGACCTTGTCATTTCTTGTGGGATTGTGAATGGATTAGTATTAATCCAGTCAGTTTTGAAGAATGATAATATGCAAAGGTTGCCTTGTCACTTTGTGCAGCATATATCGGAAAAAATGGTCATGGTCCCAAATATGTCCAGGTTTTAATGCCATGGCTCTTGACCCATGTGTGAATGTAACCATTAGTTGTGATTATATCAAACTGATTTGGTAATGAAACTTGTCTCAAAACAGAGATTACCAGTCACACTGTTGAAAAAGGAAACGTTTCTTGTTTTCTTTTCTTTTTGTCATCATGATTTACATGACTTGAATAGCTCACCAATACAAATATCTAAACGACTGGTCAGCATAGACTGGCTAAATCAGTCAAAAGTGATGATGATTGTTTAGAGTAACGTGTTGTCCAGATAATGTTAAGTGATTGCGGCAAGTTAAGGACCTCCATTGTTTTAGGCTTGTAGTAGCTCTAAAGTACTGACCAGACAGTTTGCAAATTGTTTAAATCACTTGAAACATTGTTTTCAAAGTTGTCAGCAGAAAATTGGAATAAAACATATAACAAAGATAATCCATTTTATGTGTTTATACATGTAATGAGGGCTTATTCCAAAAAAGAGAGACTCAAAACTCATCTTTTTACGCATTAGTTCTGAAATTAATTCAAAAGCTACAAATATAACAGAAACATATTCATTCCAGCCACCAAAGGTTCAGTCATAAAGGTTAGACAAGATCAGCATTTAGAAACTTGACACAAATTATGCAATTTTATGAAAGTTTATGTTCTATGCAAGTAAAACATTTTGGGAAATTTTTGAATTTGTGACTGCTTAGGCCGTGTATATCATACTTTTCCTGAAAACAGTCATTGCTATATATTATTAGAAATATGTTTATTCAGATGTTATTACAATGAACAGTTTTCATTGTATGATAATATTTTTGATGAGGAATTTCACTTTAAAATCAATCATTAAACTGCAGATTTATTTCTTTACAGCATCCCCGATGGGTTGAAAAGATTCAGTTTGTTAGTTACCAAGCAGCACCAGTAGATGCTAGTGACCGAGGTCCAGTTGAGGAATGGTCAGAGAGACTGAAATTCATAGAAGATGATCTACATTGGCTTTTACAACAGCCATATGACAAGTTCTGGCGTCAGGTACAACTATTTTTTGAATAAGCTTGGATTATATAAGCATAATTTTAGTTTGTTTAAGTTCAGAAATGATAACGGAGTTTTTAGGCTCTCAAAATAGGTTGAAGTCATTTCTCTCTCATGGCAGAACAGAGAAATTAGAGACCATCAGAGGGTATTTGTGAATTTTGATCATGTTAACAAAGCAATGCAGACATAATATTTTAGTTTTCCACCCATCACATTTTGGACAGTTAATTTACCTTTACATGCTCACATACCTTGCAGATCATCACCACCATTGCACAGCTCATGTTGTACTTGGAGGGGTTGGGAAACTGAAGAGTGATTGGCAGTTGAACAGTCAGTGCATGAAAAACACCCAGTGGAAAGACTGACACCTCTTTGATTTAGATTTGGATAAGAAATAGTGTATCATCTCAGTGTCAATTAATCTTTTTGAAGGTTCGAAGTATCAGTACAAGTGTATTTAGAAAAGTCGGGCCTGCTTATCTTGCATGCCATCTGATTTACTTTTACATGGATGTTAAAGATTGATGTTGATTCTTTATTCAGTTTAAGTATTTATCTAAGCAATTTTACATCAGGATCAGAGGAAAGTGGGTCACTGCGAGAAAAATGGGTCACTGACATTAAAGTGGGTCACTGAGAGGAAAGTGGATCAATGGCATTAAAGTGGGTCACAGGAAAGTGGATCAGTGGCATTCATGTGGGTCACTGAGAGGAAAGTAGATCACTGACATTACAGTGGGTCACTGAAGAAAAGTGGGTCACTGACATTAAAGTGGGTCACTGGGAGGAATATGGTCACAGAGGAAAGTGGGTCACTGATACTACTTATAGAGATTTTACATTTTAAATTTATTTTTAAAAAAAATTGAAACTAACTTGAGCACTGACTTGACATGAAGCACAGCCTTCATGCACAATTCAGTTCCCAAGTAACATGCAATGGGGCCTAGTGTGTACTGTAACAGGGCAACATTGATTCATAAATATATCACATTAGCAATGAAAAAAATTGCATTTAAACTTTGGAATATTATAATGAAAAAGAGATTGCCTGTGGAGTAGCATACTTGAAAGAACTAATGATTGTTGGTGATGAATTGTCAGGTAAAGAAGAATGTCTTCTATTATTACAAAGAACTTTATGATAATATGTAAATTATGAGAAATATTGTGGTTACACTTCATATTATATTGCAGTATTTGCCTTTGATTACAGCATGCTAATGGCCACACATTATTCTTACCACTGCAACTTAGGGAATGGTTCTGTGAGGATGTGTGATGTATGAGGCGATTTTACACATTCCATCCACACTGTGTTGCGTGGAAAAACAAAATTTCATTTGAGCTGTACTGTATTGTTACCCACCTTATCCTACTTTTTGCACAGGTTCACCTGTCTGTGTGCAGTTCAGACCAGTATGCCTTAGATCTGAGGCCAAAAAGTCTAAAATCTGGAAACAAAATTGGATTCCGACCACTGGCAAGTTTTAGGTGGAAAAAAAAAACGGGTCCAAAAAATTAGGTTTTCCCCTCTGTATTATGTAGTGCAACTAAAACTTCCAGATTATTTGGTATCATGGTAGAGTTAATCTGTCTCATAAGATCAAAGTTGCCTCTTGAAGATTTCAACATGATATTAAAGTGATCTCAGTGAGCCCTGCTTTGAAACATAATATTTCATTCACCAGTCCAGTGGCTGCTGTCCAGTTGACTACCAAACAGCCCTTACTTGGAGCTATAATTGAGCGCTTTCTCTGGATTCAACAGTAAAATATTGTAAATCACACTGTTTCAGAACCCTCCCAACCACCGCGCAAATGTGCGTTTCCTAGTTGACCCATTACTCAGCTTATAACTGGTGTTGTTAAGGGGAGGTAATGGGCAATGGTTACTGGCCTTCATCCATATGATGTGAAAAAGTATAGTTTTGTCATTTTGGGAGATAGTAGATAGTATTTCCTGTTTTCAGGTAAGTATTACCTGTGATCAGGTAAGTATGCTTATGGATTAAGACCATCAATGAAAACGTTGAGATGTCATTGGCTTGCACCTGGATATCAGATGCAGAATCAAACATCTTTTATGTCAGTTTTATATTTGGATCTCAAATACATATGTGTTTAGGAAAATGTTGGTATGTTTCTGTGCACAAATTCTATTTGCAGTTATTGCAATTTATAAAAATTTATAAGCATTCCTAATTCATCTGTAGCCTTAGAGTTTTAAACCACAATCATTTGAAAGTGTATATCATAAATACTTCAATGAATTTTATGTTGTTACTTTGTTAGAAGAAATCTTTTATCAACTTACACACTAAAATGATGATAGGCATGTGACAAAATGTTCCTATTGTTGCAGAGGAAATATATGTGTGTGTGTGATTAGGATTTTTAACGTAGCTTTAAAAAAAATCAGTCATATCACTACGATGTCTGCAGCGAGGCAGTTTAGGTAATGTCTTGCAATGGGGCATCATGCCACAGACATGTAACATGTGTTACGTATATTTGATTTAAGTCATTTATTTTTGTTTTAATTGTTTGTTTGTCCGATTCAAATTTGACATTTTAAGTTTAAAATTCATTCATTGGGAGATATTTTTTAAAAAGTGGGATGACCTGTACTCTACAAATAAACACCAGATGTTGACCTTGCTTCAGAGTTTGTAAACAAGCTTTTAAAATGATTGGCTGATTCCAAGGACATTATGGAGTTTTGTTGTAAACATCTTTCTATTTTTAGTTCTTGAGAGTAAAAATAACTGATTCTCATCTGGGTCATAAGGTTTGCATGAGATTTTTTGAATGTAAATTTGTTCTAAAGATTCTAGAAGATCATGTGACCCCTTCCTTGTTTATGTAAAACAGGTATATAAATTATGTTTTGGAGCAAACTATTTAGTAGAAGCTGGGCTGTTAGAATACTAAGTTGTGTTGTTTTGAGTTATTTTAAATTACCTTGTACTAGAAATTATTTCTATTCGTTTGGATCAAGAGGATTTATTTTGTTATTTATCTGGAAAACAATTGTACTCATTGAATTTCATAAGACCAGAACTGACTACACGTGACATCGTCTTCCATCTTGGATGCTTCACTAAGATTCGAGCTGGGAATTATTAGGACATTTTATTAACAGGACTTTTGCAATTTCACTAGTGGATTATATTTTGAATTATTTTTGGATTAATTTTGGGAATTGATTCTTAAAACCATAGGTTTATTTTCTTTTCTGGAAAATATTTGTGCTCAATAAATTGTTTATTAAGTTTTTACAAGCTTGTTATTTTCACTCTTTCTATGTTACTGTTTATTCGAGCCTAATCACTTAACACATGATGTCCCACCCAGTCACTTTATCCTGACACCAGGCTGACCAGTCCTAATACAAACCTTTTAATGCTGAGCACCAAGAGAGGCAGCTGTTAGTACCATTTTTGTAAGTCTTTTGTATGACTCAGCCAGGGATCGAACCCATGACCTCCCGCTTCCGCGGCATACACAGTCAGTATTAATAAAATGTATCAGTTTCCATGCCGATTTTTCAGATTTGTAATACACAGCATTGTGCACATGTGAAGATAAATTTAGATCAACAGTATAAAAATAAAATAATTATAGGCTTTTGTTTCATTCACAACATTGTTTTATATAGATTTTGGCCTCCACTACACATCAGCCAATATCATTTGATGGGTCAGTAAAGCAGTGTATTGAATGAATTCGTCAACAGGCCATACTGTAAAATATTGCACTCATTAAAAGGTTAAAATTGTCTACATATTTACAGTAATATATTGTCACCTCTCAGAGGAAAAATGTGTATGATGGCTTTGTTCATCAGTTATATGAAGTTTCCCTAATGTAGCATACCTTTACTTAAGGGTTCTTCATAATAAAACATTTGTTGTTATAAGGCTGGCATGGTCATAAATTCATAACATAACAAAGTCTTTCATTATATGTTCATTATGCTATAATGAGTGTTCTCTATTATTCCAGTGGATAACATCGTAATAAGAGAGGGCTATATTTTTATACACTTGATTTATTAGTTTTATTTTATTTTACCTGAACATTTTTTTTAATTATATAACTATTGTTTTCTTATACAGGTAGTATTTGATGAGACCCTGCATAAGTTGTTGGACACCTATTTGAGATATGCACCAAGGTATATTTATCTACATACTTTTCTAAGAAAAGGTGTACTTATGTGTTACTGTATGCATATGCATGTTTCTATGCGAATATTTAACCATACCATTAAAGATAGAGATTTCAAACGGGAAGGGGGGGGGGGAGTGGCTGGGATTTTTTGATGATATGCACTATAGTTTTATAATTTTAATCCCGTCTTTAGGTGGGGTTTTGCAAGTGGAGATAATTCTGCAGGAGCTAAATATGACAAAAACAAATGTCGGAATATACAACTATGCTGCAGATTTATGGCTTATGTTTTCTTATATTTTCAAATAAAATGAACATTTACTCAATTTGTTCTGAAATTGTGTTGAAAATTAAAAAGTAGATACCTAAATTAGAGAATTAACAATTGATGTAAAGGTTTATTTTTCTGTAACAACTGTTATTCTCGTGTGTCAGTGTAGACTATGAGTGTGATAAGTCAGGTTGTTCTATTTGTTGGATAAATTTATGAATTTAATGTGAATCTTTATGTTGTAATTTTATGTGGGAATTTTTTCTATCTTTTTTTTCTTCTTTTTTTCTTCAGATCACATGATGTGATAAAGATCATCCCTGACCAGTGTCGTGAACGCCATGATGAGATACACAGGATGATCTTCATGACCTGTCTCAGGATCGCCACCCACAAGGAGTCAAAAGTTTGTAATTGTCCTCGCAGAAAAATGAAAAATGAAAAGCCAACTCAATCCTTTAAACAGTTTCTTTTTATCATTTGAAAAATTCTGGTAACTGTGTTAGGAATTTTAGCATACATGCCAACTATTATGCTTTTGGTGTAATAATTATGCTTTTTTTGTGCTAAATTACACCTTACGCATAAACATATATGGATTACGCTTTTCAGTATATCCACCTTCCCAAAAATAAATTGTTTTATCGTTTTTATTAACATTCTATTAATCCCACAGACTGTATTTTAGGAAAGATGGCTTCTATGTAACTAAAATATAAAAATACGCTTTGGGTACACAAGTACACTTTCCTAATAGTATCATGTTCTATTTATAGCAACAATCTTATTACCAAGAAACATCCTGTTTCTACTTTCAAACTTGTATTCTATTTATAGCAGCTGTATGGCTTAGTGAGGAGAGAACAGACTGGTTTTCTAATTTTAATCTTACATGCAGATTTTTTGTTCTAATTCATATTTAGTGCAGAACCAGTCTTAAGGTATTAGGCACAGAAAAGTATATTTTATTTTAGTTGCTGCATATATGACAGCAAAAATATCTCCTTTCAAATAATTTCACAGATGGATTAGAAAAAGGCAGAAAATAAACTAAACAAAAAAACTAACAGAACCCCCAAAAATGAAGAAATAAGGACACCATCACTGATGTCTATTACAGGCAGCGCGGAAAGACTTTTAGTATTTGGCAGATAGATTCTAGTCAATGTGTGTGTAAAGCTAAAAGTGCTACATATGAAAACTTGAAGCAGTAAAGGACGTTAAAAGATTATAGTGGCAAATAAATCATTGTTTTTTAAAAGTTTTTAGCTTGTTATATGTGGATTATGCTTTTTGACCACTTAGAATACGCTTTTTCCTCGTCAGGGGTTGGCAAGTATGTTTTAGAGGAAAATTCAACAAAAATGTCTAAGTTATAAATGTTTTAAATTGTATGGTGATTGTTTTGCAATGAAGACTTCATAACAAACATGTCCAAGTTATAAATGTTTTAAATTGTATGGTGATTGTTATGCAAATAAGACTTCATAACAAAAATGTCTAAGTTATAAATGTTTTAAATTGTATAGTGAGTGTTATGCAATGAAGACTTCATAACAAAAATGTCTAAGTTATAACTGTTTTAAATTGTATAGTGGGTGTTATACAATGAAGACTTCATAACAAAAATGTCTAAGTTATAAATGTTTTAAATTGTATGGTGAGTGTTATGCAATGAAGACTTCATAACAAAAATGTCTAAGTTTATAAATGTTTTAAATTGTATGGTGAGTGTTATGCAATGAAGACTTCATAAGGACCCTACACTGCACTTGTTTGACCTCTAAATACTTCCAGCCAGTTTCTGTAATTATTCATGCCAGGCAGGTGAATGGTATACAGAAGTCCAAAAGGAATGACTTCCATGCAGTTCAAGGTGGCAACTACCATAGATAATAGCTGATAAGTCAAGTCCAACTGCAAACAACATAGATCCTGCTCTGCCATAGCTAAATGCACCCACAACGCAGGGTCTATTGTGTGTGTTCTACTGATTACTCCTAACTAACTACACAGACCCAGATCTGCCGAACATAATGACTGGCAGATCTGGGTCTGTGTAGTCTTGCAGTTGGAATTGTCTTATGAGTGAGTAAAGATGGTATCATATGCAGCAAAGATGTAGAATAATTTTAACTCTTGATCTTGTGAGGTACGGCCAGTTTGCTTTGTATAATTTATTTCTTATTATTTTTATAAATGTTTAAATTGATTAAGCTCAAACAGTTATAAACATCCTGTATAGACTACCTTATTTGCATGTATATACATGCACCTAGCTTTCAACAGCAGAATTCTTGTCCTTTACAGGAACACTACATCACCCCATCAGTGTTTGGTGAAATTCTCTATGAGAACTTCCTGTTCGACATGCCCAAGCTGTTTGATCTGTGTGTTCTTTATGCACCAGAAAATGGTCAACTGCTGTCCAAGATGGTGGGCAACATCTTTACTCAGCAGCCCAAGTATAATGATGACCTGGAGCAAACCATTCACACAATATTGCAGGTGAAATTCTGTGACATTATTAATCGATTTCTTTATTAGTGAATTGACCAATCAATTACTTAATAATTTAAAAGATAAGTAACAAATTTATTGACTATTTGAAATTTAAAAAAAAAAAAAAATAAATAAATAAATAAATAATTAAAAAAATTAGGGATAGACCTAGTACTTAATTATGATTAAGTACTTAGTTAACTAATTATTTACGAAACATTACGAAGTCTAATTATTCAATGAGATCCATATGATTGGACAATGTTTAGAGAAAGAACAGAGTTAGTTTGTTAATGAATTAATTACGTGTCTTTACTTCATTTGTTGAATATTTATCAAATGTTTATAAAATGTTGATCCATTTGATTTATGTCAACAGAAGTGGCAGAGTTATTATTATTTTTATACAGTGAGACCTATCTAAACTGACACCTTAGTTATCTGCCTTCCTGTCTGGAATGGCCATACCTATTGGTTTCAATAAAGTCATTTAAAAAGTACACAAAATAAACCAATACCTGCATTTTGTTTAGTGAAATTTTGTTTGTCTTTTTATATTTGATTAATAAACAAGACATACCTTAAATACTTAAGTTATTATTTTCTATTCATTAAGAAATAATATTCTTCATGGTTTATTTAGTCAAATGTAACAGCAACTGATAGTCTGTATGAAGTTCGCTTTGACAATTGGCTGTCAGTTTTGCTGTGTCACTGACTGGTTCTTTTATCTCATTCATTTCGTATTTGAAAAAATTGATACCAGTCATACAGTATGGAATCAGTATAAAAAGAAATACACAGCAGTCATACAGTATGGAATCAGTATAAAAAGAAATACACAGCAGAAATGTTGACTGCTTGCCATTCTAGAACCTTGTAGAGATTATTGAATGTTTTAGTTGTAATATACTGGGCATCTACAAGTTTTTGCTTTGCAAATAGAAAATGATAATCCTTTTATTATTGATGAATGGCTTGTTTATTACTTCAACTTTGTCATAAAAATTAATTTATTGCTGAAAAATGTACTAATATCATGCATACTGTCATAATATTCAAATTTCTATACTGGCCATCTCTAAATAAATTTGCTCCTTACAGTACATCATTGAAGAAATTTTTTAATTGTTATAGACTCAAGAAGCACTGAACTTACTCCCCTTTAATTTTTTGTTTGTCGTGGGATTTATATTTTTATTTGTAAGCTTGCTTCCCTGATCATAAATAAAGAAGCAAAACTCAGTTCCTGAAATCTGATTGAGTTCTGAGATTCATCATTCAAATTCTGACTGTCACACCTATTCAGGGAGCTGTGATGGCTCAGTGGTTGGCCTGCCAGTCTCATGACAGAAAGGGTACATATTTGAATCTTACTTTGGCATCAACCTCAGTCATTTACCATGGTGTGTCCTTGATCAAGGCACTTTATTCCAAGTGCTGTGGCACTATATATCGTATTCATGTTGTGAAGCACTAAACCAAACCAAAACCAGAACCAAAATGGCTTTCTAAATCATTAATGAAAGAAAATGAATGCACATGTACAAGGCTTTGGCCTCCAATTTCTGTCGAAGTTTGGAGATTTTGATAATGATCATCACAGTTGCTACCCATAAACTAATATTTTTATTGTTATATTATGGCTATAGCAAGAATTGTGTGTTATTAGCAGTGTCCCTCTGTCTGCCACTCTGGTTGTCTCTATGACAGTTTATCACAAAATATTGTCTGTCTAGCAACTTTTATAGTTTTAATGTGGATATGGTAACTGATGTAATTACATTTGGAATTGGTGTTTTTCGTGTGTAATTTATTTACTTTTTTAGTTCTGATATCATGTTTTTAGTTCTAGAAATTGCTAATTAGTTTTGTTTTTCACTGGTTCTCATTTTCTCTGTCATACATTACCCAGTCACATTAATGTTAGGAATTACTTTCTACTACATGAGGAATCCAGCCCTTATGGTGATGTGGAAACATCTTTCTCTCACTCTCTGCACGAAATAGACAAAGGGAAGCAACTCTTCACTGATTTGTTCCCATAGTCCTACTAGGTAGCAACCCATAACCCAGATTTCATAGGTTTTTAACTTTAGCCTGCAATGTCAACAGGCCTCATAGGAATCCATTGGATTAATTCTGTATTTTCAGACATCCATTTAATTTTGTTGGTGGTACAGTTTAAAGTCCAAATGTTGTTAAAGGCGGTATATACGCTATTTTTATGCAGTTTATATTGCATATATCAATATTTTTAATTCTGTATTTTCAGACATCCATTTAATTTTGTTGGTGGTACAGTTTAAAGTCCAAATGTTGCTAAAGGCGGTATATACGCTATTTTTATGCAGTTTATATTGCATATATCAATATTTTTCTTTTTTGTAGCACTTGGCTATGATGATACAGTAACCACATGGCATTATATACTGGCAATTCATATAATGTTGCATAACGTAAGGCTGCCAACTTGAACATTACTTATAATAATACTTGTGGTTATTATGCATTGTGTTGTTGCCATTTTTTTTATTGACATTCATATTTCATTGGTAAATGTATATTATATCTACTTTGCAAGTGCCTTGGTATTTTTTTTATTGACATTCATATTTCATTGGTAAATGTATATTATATCTACTTCGCAAGTGCCTTGGTATTTTTTTTATTGACATATATATTTCATTGGTAAATGTATATTATATCTACTTCGCAAGTGCCTTGGTATTTTTTTTATTGACATTCATATTTCATTGGTAAATGTATATTATATCTACTTCGCAAGTGCCTTGGTATTTTTTTTATTGACATTCATATTTCATTGGTAAATGTATATTATATCTACTTCGCAAGTGCCTTGGTATTTTTTTTATGGACATTCATATTTCTTTGGTAAATGTATATTATATCTACTTTGCAAGTGCCTTGGTATTTTTATTATTGACATTCATATTTCATTGGTAAATGTATATTATATCTACTTCGCAAGTGCCTTGGTATTTTTTTTATTGACATTCATATTTCATTGGTAAATGTATATTATATCTACTTCGCAAGTGCCTTGGTATTTTTTTTATTGACATTCATATTTCATTGGTGAATGTATATTATATCTACTTCGCAAGTGCCTTGGTATTTTTTTTATTGACATTCATATTTCATTGGTAAATGTATATTATATCTACTTCGCAAGTGCCTTGGTATTTTTTTTATTGACATTCATATTTCATTGGTAAATGTATATTATATCTACTTAACAAGTGCCTTGATATTTTTTTTATTGACATTCATATTTCATTGGTAAATGTATATTATATCTACTTCGCAAGTGCCTTGGTATTTTTTTTATGGACATTCATATTTCTTTGGTAAATGTATATTATATCTACTTTGCAAGTGCCTTGGTATTTTTTTTATTGACATTCATATTTCATTGGTAAATGTATATTATATCTACTTCGCAAGTGCCTTGGTATTTTTTTTATTGACATTCATATTTCATTGGTAAATGTATATTATATCTACTTAACAAGTGCCTTGATATTTTCACTTCTTTATCATTTTTAATCTGAAGAAATTTTGGTCAAGTTCAAGAAATGCAGATGCTTTAGTACTGAGGAGGATAATCATAAAACATGTTGTTTTGTCCTCTACATGTTCATCTTAAGATAAATGTAACACCTGCTATTTTTTATCTGAACAGACATGGGCCATAGTCAAACAGCAATAAAAGCAATTCTTCCAGTGCATACATCTTAAGCCTGCTCCCTGACTCCAACTCGATGAATAGATTTGATAATGTGGAGGTACCCCCTCCACCTGCTACAAAAACTAAGCTTCATCCCCCACACATGAGGCACCTGCACCTACAGAGATCTTGCAATGCAATGATGACATAGATTGGGATGCATGCAGGCTCAGTATTATCAATAAGGCTCTCATTTTGGCCTCTTTATATTTTGTGCAATCTTCAGGGTGTAAGTATACCCTGGATATTTTTGACAGTAAGTGGTGACAGAGTGTTTGGGAGCATATTCTGATTTTGCCAGCAGACCCAGCTTACTTTTCTACCACAAAAAAGAATGTCATAGAGTGCATCACACCAGCCAATATATTAGCCAACAACCCAGCAGAGCATTTATCCCTGCAGCCGGTGAAAGTTGATATGGCATCCAATCCAACCCAACCATCTTGATTCAATGGGTCAGTTACTTTAATAATGCATTGCAAAGAACCAGCTGACATCCACACTCTTCAATCACAGGACCTGGCCCATGTTCTCAAAATAAGAACATAGTCTGGTCACCAGAAACTCTTTCTGCTACTTAAGGCAGGAAAGCAAGATATAACCAAATGCTCCAGTGGCCTAGTGGTCAGAGCGTCTGCCGCGGAATCGGGAGGCCATGGGTTCGATCCCCGGCTGAATCATACCAAAAACTTGCAAAAATGATACTAACAGCTGCCTCACTTGATGCTCAGCATTAAGAGGTTAGTGTCAGGACTGGTTGGCCTGGTGTCAGGATAATGTGACTGGGTGGGACATTATGCTACATGTCTGTGGCATGATGCCCCAGTGCTAGACATCACTATAAACTGCCTCACTGCAGACAGCGTAGCGATATGACTGGATTTTTTTAAAGCTATTTGAAAAGTCCTAATCAAACAAACAAACAAAACAAGATATAACCCCACAAGCTCTTGCAGATTGGCTCAAGGGACTTTTATTAAATCCATGCACTCTGATCTCATCAAGGGTCAGGTATAAATTAGGAAGATTTCAGCTCACTAAATTTGGGAAGTCTCCGCTAGCTTGGCATTCAAATGCAACATCTCCATTTGAGATACTGTAGATCCAACTTGCTTGCATACACATCCAAAGTGCTTTATTTCTTGAATGACATGTAATAAGTTGAATCTAGTCAGTGATTGGACCTCTGATTGTGGTCCAAACGTTCACCATTACATGCTAGTGACAGTGCAGCCTCCTATTTGGGTCTAAACAACCAACTTTTGCTGGATTCACCTGAAAAACATTTATAAAAAGTTAATGTGTGTGGGAACCTACATGTTCTTCCTTTTCATACACACGTGGCCTGAGGAATTTAGTTGTGCTAATTACAGACATGATTTTTCTTCATTTTAAAACGGAAGTCCGCTTTTCTCCCTGACTTGAATCCGATTTATCTTGATATAGTCTGCTTTTTTTAAAATAATGTCCAATCCGTTTTTTTTCCCGGTTTTTGACCGTTCTTTTCAGTCCCATTCTGCAACAACCCTTGTAATGTATTCGCTCCATATATTAGTTAGCCCACAACTCTCGTAATGAGTATTCTGATTGGCCAAAAGTTTAAATTCATCCAAAGAATCTTCGTGTAAAGGAAACTGATGAAATTGGAAAGAAGAAGCGTGTTTGCAAAAAAATGGCATCCCTTGTTGTTGAGAGAGATGATGACATGAAAAGTTTAGATAAAGGTTTTAAAAAAACGGAAGGGAATGGCAATGAATTGAATTGACAATTCAAATGAATTGACAATGAATTGTCAATGGAGCTGATGAAGCTGCATACGGAAAAAATGAAGCCCTCTGTCAGAATATGTGCACTGCATGTTGCCAATACCAGCTGGAGCTTGAAAGGAAAAGGCTCTCGTTGAGAAGGAAAAGACACGATTGCACATTGAGCCAGCAAAATCATTGGTGACAAAAAGGAAGACTAAAGAAATCTTTCTTAAAGCCGCAAAAAGAGCTCAACTGGCATATTATTAAAAGGATGTGTTCAGTGGACAAAAAGACAAGACAAGTGAATATATGGGATTATTTGTATATAGATGATGAATTTGGGTGTTTATTTTACATATTTGTTATGAAAAGAGAGAAGTGTAATATGTTGGCAGCAAAATATTCATAATTATTGACTTAATTACGATGTGAACACTGACATGCACATTAAATAACTTAAGTACCATAGTATTGGAGAACAAGTTTATGTGACAATAAATATTGTAAAATTATTCAAATTTTTGATAAGTTTGTTAGTTTTTCAAATGATTATTTTGTTACATATTATTGTCACAATTTGCACCAGGATCAGCCCCTTGAGACCACGTTGGGGGAGTACCCCCAAAGCCCCCATTCACATTTTCATTTTTTTTTTTACTGGTCGAAATCATATCTGTAATTAGCATTGAGAAATTTTCATCCTTCTTTATCACACTCCTTTAGTGAGACTTGGGTAGATGCTGAAAATTTCTCTTCCTTTTATTTGTTCTCCTAATTTTAACTGATCTGGTATTTTATTTAACAAAGAGACATTAACAATAAATATTACTTTCTGCTATTCTGGAATTCAATCCTCCTATAGAAATGATATAAGCAAATGGAAGCAACTCTTATGGTTTAATTTCCTGTATCTTGCAATGTGAGAGAAACTGGATGTCTATTTTGAGCTAGAGCAATCCATGAAAGAAGATGTTTGCTTTTGCAAGGATGGATGGGAGATCTGTTTTTGTAATGTGATTGCGTAAGTATTTTTGGAAAAACATAATTTACCACAAAATTTACTTTTCCTCAACCCTAAAATCTACCTTCTTGAAATGACTTTTTATAAACCTTTCAGAATATCAGTAAAGTCTATTGATAGTAAATCAATATCTCTCTTTTCTTAGGTCTTCAGTGGCATTTTAGAAAAATGTGGGATAAAGACAGAGTCACCTCTCTCCTCTCCGCAGAAACTTGCAGCATCTGATATGACCAAGAGCCACCTTGTTGCCATGACAACTACAGATTATCAAGATGTTGTATTCTATCTGTCTGACATTGGAATGACCTTGTCCAGGTTCCTTGAAGTATATCCTAATGGTTGTGAGATTTTTCACAAGGTTGGATTTTTACACAGGTTAGTAAATATGTTACAGAGGAACCAGTTTAAATTGGCACATGCATAGCAGTCAATTGTTATAATGCTGATAATGGAAGCCATAAAAATGATCTTTGTTATAACTGAGGTCACCTTATACTGAGTTATTACCTGACAAGTCAGTGTCATAATCGGATTGAAAGCACAAAAAGAACAGGTAAAAAATATTTTTTTTATGCAGAAATACATTATAATAGGAGTTCTTTAGCCTAAAGCTTAACTGAAGTGAGATAATTGATTTGATTTAAGTGAGATATTTGATTTGGTTGAGATAATTGATTTGATTTAAGTGAGATATTTGATTTGGTCCTGTCCATCTGTCTCTACATGCAGACATCTTTCTCTAGAAGCATCTCATCAAGGTTGTGAAAAAGTCATTCAGTGAAATTTGTGTAGACATATTTGTATCCTATGCAGACTGTTCCAGTACAACTTAATTTGTACCCGTGGAAACACTTTAAATGAGGAGTTGTCACCCAGAAGTACAGTTTAGAGTTTTATATCATTTTCATATGAACTCTTGGAGCAGTCAGATAGAGCAGTCAGAATACACTGGCAGATTTGTTTAAAAATGTATTCCCTTTGTATCCTTTGGTTTAAATGGAAAAGCCTCTTTCATTTTCAGGCCATATAATTAATTTATCCTTTGAAATACATTCCCTGATCACATTAGTTATAGGAAAGAGCTCTGCTACCTGGTAAATACAACAATGAATGGTACTTTAGTCTTTCATGTCTGTTCAAATTCAATGAGCCTGGTTGGGTATTTATCAGTGTAAATATTACCTAATCACTCGCTAAGTGATTACCTTTGTGAGTAATTAGGTAACAGTATTACACATCAATAAAATACCCAATCATTTAATCATTTCATTCCTCTTTACTTAATTTCTGTCATGATATAAGTGGATTTTATCAACAAATCTTTAATTAGCATCTTCATCATTACATAATAAAGGGCCCCATATCTAAATTAGCCAGGAATCATTGATTCTTTATTTAGTAACATAGGTTAAAATGTCAAAGTGGGTCAAGGTCATCATAAATATAAAAATAATCAATTTTTGTTGCTGTTTAAACCGTGCTATTTTTTTTCCGCATACACTTGCATATGGCATGTGTTATAGCACTTGTTGTTTAAGAATTTGTAACCATTTTGATGTTTCTAAATTTGTAACCATTTCGATGTTTCTAAAGCCAACTCGTGGCTATTATTAGTAAGATCCCTTGCTTGTCATATGACCCTGACCTTTACTAACAGCTGGTGGAACATGTTGTAGAATGAAATGCAATAATTTCTGAAGATTGGCTTGTAAAATCTACAGTATGCTTTCTTCAGCAAAAATGACCTGGAAACAGGGAATCGCATTCAGTATCTTGTGACCATTTCCATCCAGTCAGATTGTTGAAAACTCTGTCAATTTTTGCAAACATTGCAGTAATAACTATTTGTATAATTATATGAATATTTTTTTCAGACCTGTTTTTGGTTGTTTTGCCTGTATTTTCTCCCTTATTTAAATTTACAAGAATTGATTTTTTTGTGTGCAATGTTCTTGTCTTTTCAGAAAGTGATAGTTGTCTGGTCAGTTATGCACATTCATAGTTGACCATCATTTTGGCAAGCCATGTTGTATTCTGGCTGACTGCTCCATGGTGTGTGGAGTTGTATGGGGATCTGGTTAGCCAGTCCATCCATTGTGCTGCATGCACTGACCTGCATGCACTGTTGCTATGTTTACTGATCAGCCAATAACTAGGGCATCCTTTGAGCTGGTAACCCAGCCTACTGGCCAGCATTCTTCCTGGCAAGAAAACCTATGGCATTTGCTAAATCACCAATGCAACTGCTGATGATATACCCATTGGTAAGATACCAGGCCTTACAAAAGGAGGATGGTATTGCCTAATTTTTACTTCTATGAAGATTTTGTCGGATGAACCTCCAGTGTGGGGATAACCTTGAGGGCATAGCATACACCTACCCACAATGAAGAGCTTAGTTTTCAAGCAGATGTTAAGGAGATCGATCAAGCCTTGCAGATTTGAGTGCCTGCCCATGCAAGTTACAAGCAAAAACTATGGTGAAGAAAAATGTGGTGGACAATGATGATCAGTCATTTTTTTGTCAGCTTCCTCAATCAGCAACGGTCAAGGTTATTTATCTGACCGCCTGAAAGACAAAATATGGGATGTGGGTGATGCCAAGACTTTCATAAATAAAAACCAGGTACAGCATAATCGTTTTCATTATGCAGGTGTCATTTGCACTATGACAATGCAGAGTTAGTGCAAAACATAGTCACCACTTTGCATGCGTTAGTCCTAGCATCTCTAGTGATCTCATCTTAAATCAGGTAGTGATCATGGGGCAGCTAATGCCCTGACAGCTTCAGCAAACCTGGATCTGGTAAGACAATACATGTCTATGCTTACCTGTGCTAAAACCACATCCTGCCATGGCTTTCCAGACTGTACCATCTGCATGCCATTGCTGTTTGGTGGTAAAGAAAAGAAATTTGGGGACCAGTCAGCACAAGACTGTACCATCTGCATGCCATTGCTGCTTGGTGGTAAAGAAAAGAAATTTGGGGACCAGTCAGCACAAGACCTACCTCTCCAACCTGCCTTGCAATCTCAGCTTCCAAGGAAAGACAATCATCAACAAAAGGAAGTCGGCAAACACTGTACAATGGCCACAATTTAAAATCATTCCAATTTATGGCAGCAACATGTCACTCTGTTGTGGAGGCCGTTTTAATGAATGGATAAGTTTGTTTCTCCTTTTCCCCAAACCTCATAACAGCTATTGTTGATTTACCATCCTGACCACCTGCAAGTCTGAGGGAATGTGCCAGATTCATTTTGACGGTATGTGTATTGATCTGTTTATGGAAAATGAATGGGTGATCCAGGTTGTTTTGGAGGTGCTTTGGATTTTGTTTATACTGCCCATTTAACTTCCCTTTCCATAACAGACTTGAGGGACCCTGAGTGGCTGAGTGTTCTAAAGCGCTTTTCATTACGAATCACTGCTATCTCACCTCTGTCTGCATGGGTTTGAGTCTAAGATTCGGCTAATGTAGTTATGTGAGAAATCTTGCCAGTAGATTCGCGTGGGTCGGTGGTTCTTTCCATGGGTTTTCCCGGGTTCTTCCTCCACCAATAATACTGGCCGCCATGTATAGCCTATCGTGTTCTGAAAAATGGCATTAAACCCTACTACAACAGCAACAACAATCATAACAGACTTGCCATTGGATCAGGAGAAGATGGTAATTTTACAGGAGATTTGGTCATTAATTGACAGTCAGGCAGTGGAGATATGTCACAAACTGAACTCTCCAAAGTTTTACTCCATTCTGTTTTTTAGTATCCATGGCAAATGAATTTCTCCTCACACCAGTGATAGACCTGAGCCGTCTGTTTGAGTAAATACCCACAACAAGGTTCAAATTGGTGAAGGCAAGGTCAGTTGGACTAACCATAAAAGTGAGAAATTTAGCAGTAAGATTATGTCTAACAAACACATATCACCCCATGTACACATATCCTTGTTCCTTTGGATCATTTACCAACTCAGCTGGGCGTTGAGGACAAGATCACCAGATCAGTGTGTTTTGATTTGGGATTATCTGCACAATTATATATTATGGTCCAACTCGGACATATCCCCAACAGGTTAAATGTTCGTTCTTAAATTATTGTTGAGAAGGGCCAAGACTCATCGCACAGAATGGTCCATCAATCCATACCTCAGTCTTTCAGCTGATTTGTGCACTTTGGGGACATCAAATGATAGATCTATTCACAATGAGGTGGGATCACAAACTTCTCATATTTGTCTCTCTAGTCCCAGACCCAGAAGAATGAGCTATGGATGCACTTTCATCAGTTGAGAGAGGTTGGGGCCATACCATTCCTTGCTTCCTCCTCTATCCCCTCTCCATCTCCCCACAGTCCTGGTACTGAAAATAATTCAGAAATGAGGAATTGCAAATGTACACTGGCTCTGTTGTGGAACAAGTTCTGGAGGAATAATCTACTTCAACTAGCACAGGATGTTCCCAGAAAAATTTCCCCCAAGATCCATCCTGTTAAGAAAACCATGGTCACAGGTGTTTCATCCCAGACAGGTTGGTCCTTCATGCCAGGTACTTGTCTGGAGAGACTTTTAAGCATTTGGCCATCAAGCGAATCTTCTCAGCTAGACAGCCCTACCCTTTAAAAGTTTGTGGGGAAAGTATTGTGTTTCAAGTGACTGGTCCAATCTTAGCAGGAGAAAAGGTTTGCCCCAATTACTCAAGGCGTTTTTTTGAGGTGAAAATGTTAGCCCCATATGAAGGTTATTGCTGAAGGATCTTAGGCACATTGTGGCATAAGTGTAGAACTGATATTGACCTTAATACAGATTTATCAGACCTATTAGCCAATTTTACTAGGCCAAAATATCTCACCTTAGTTTTCAAATTTGTTTTTGATACCTATATGGCACAATTCAGATCAGTTAAAACCTTAAGTCAGAACCTTGCAGAGTGGGATTGATTCATAGCTTAGTGGTCAACCTTTCATTAGAGTGGGATTGATACATAGCTTAGTGGTCAACCTTTCATTAGAGTGGGATTGATACATAGCTTAGTGGTCAACCTTTCATTAGAGTGGGATTGATATATAGCTTAGTGATCAACCTTTTATTAGAGTGGGATTGATGCATAGCTTAGTGGTCAACCTTTCATTAGAGTGGGATTGATGCATAGCTTAGTGGTCAACCTTTCATTAGAGTGGGATTGATGCATAGCTTAGTGTGTCTATGTAGTCTAGTAGTCAGCATGTGATATTTTAAAGCAGGCTTGTTACATAACATAGTGAAATCTCCTTTTAATGAAGTATATGATGCAAAATTCCCTCATATTAACACAGTCCACGGGAACCCTGGAGTAGACCACTTTATACTGACATCACCTTATAATAAATTTTAAAAATAATTTTGCTATCACTGGATGGATTCACTCCTTATAACATTACACCTCTTAAAATGAGGGACCTTATTAAGAGGGAATACTATATTTATGTTAGTATTAAAATTAATAGTTCTGTGAAAACATTGTATAAAGGTTCAAATGGTATTGAAATTCAGTATGCATGAAAATTAATAAGACAGAAAAAAACTGCAATCACAGGATTCAGCATTAATTTATGGTGTCTTAATGATAATGTTCAGCATTAAATTTGCTCTTTCTTAATCTCAGTTTTTAACCTTAATTAGCATTTTCTTAATCTAATTTTTCAACATTAATTAGCATTTTCTTATTTGCAATATTCTTAATTACAATATTCAACCTGCATTAGCATTTTCTTCATTATGTTTTTTAATATTAATTAGCATTCTCTTATTCACAATATTCAGGATGATTAGCATTTTCTCACTTTCAGCTTGTCATCTTTCTATGACCTTGTTCTGCCAGAAGTCATTACTAGTCTTAAGAAAAGAAGTCTTGAACAGAGGTGAGTGTAAATATAGTAAGTGGCCATAAGCAACTTTGATCTTCTGGAAATTTTGTGAGGGCTATAAAAATATAGACTGTTTATAAAATTCATTTAAATCTTGTGTCTGAATACTCAACATGCGGAGAGAAGTAGCAAAGGCTTGATGCACACTCCTGTATATCTCAAGGCAGAATCAATGGTGACTCGGCAGCTAGTATGCCAGCTTTGAATCTTACCACTGGACCAGCATGGGTCAACTGCACGGGTGTGTCCTTGGGCAAGGGATTTTACTCTACTCCTCAGCATTAAATTCAGTACTTGTGTTGCAGTCTTGTCATTTATTGTAGAAGTCAGAAACTTAGTTATGGCCAATTACTGTAGATCACTTCCATAAGGTCCTGAGTCTTGGATAACCTAAAGATATATTTGCAGATCACTTCCATAAGGTCCTGAGTCTTGGATAACCTAAAGATATATTTGCAGATCACTTCCATAAGGTCCTGAGTCTTGGCTAACCTAAAGATATATTTGCAGATCACTTCCATAAGGTCCTGAGTCTTGGATAACCTAAAGATATATTTGCAGATCACTTCCATAAGGTCCTGAGTCTTGGATAACCTAAAGATATATTTGCAGATCACTTCCATAAGGTCCTGAGTCTTGGATAACCTGAAGATATATTTGCAGATCACTTCCATAAGGTCCTGAGTCTTGAATAACCTAAAGATATATTTGCAGATCACTTCCATAAGGTCCTAAGTTTTGGATAACCTAAAGATATATTTGCAGATCACTTCCATAAGGTCCTGAGTCTTGGATAACCTAAAGATATATTTGCAGATCACTTCCACAAGGTCCTAAGTCTTGGATAACCTAAAAATATATTTGCAGATCACTTCAATAAGGTCCTGAGTCTTGGATAACCTAAAGGTATATTTGCAATTATTTTTCAAGTTTGGAAGAGTACTTCAAATCATTAAAAATTAATGTATTATAATTAATCATGGAGCCACAAGTGTATGTGTGTGTTTGTTTTGCAAGCTAACTTATGTTTCAAAAAATAAATCCAACATAGAACAAAATTATAATTATTATTTCCTGCCAGTAAATTGTTTAGTTGTAGCTCTACATGTCATAGGTCTGAAGAGCTTATGGGATTTTATGTTGTCTGTCTGCCATCGGTCCCTAAGATAGCTAAATTTGTGATTCCTACTCCTCCAAAACTTACATGGTTAACTGCAATGAAACTTTACACCTCATTCTATGGTAAAATGGTTCTGCTCAGATATCCAATATGGCCATCACAGCATCCATCTTGAAAATCTTGTTATTGCTATGTCACTTGAATGGATGTTCATATCAAAATAGAGTTTCTCCTTTGAATACGTTCCCCAATCACATTACTTTAGGGATATTAGCCTGCTACCTCGCGAATCCAGCCCTACCAAAAGACGAAAATGCGTCTTTCCTGTCTATGTCATATAGACAAAGGGCAATAACTCTTGCCCATTACCTCCCCTTGCCGCCCGTTAGGTGTCGCTTCTTTAGTTTTTTAGCTTCGCTTACGCGAAAACACGTACAATTAGACCTCCAATGAATCCAAGCCATCTTAGTGTAAATTCTGACCATCCGAAGTTAAATTTGGAATTACTGTGTTGGATAATCATTCCTCTACAGGTCGTATACATTATTTTACAATATTTTCCAATTTGAGTGACTTTGTCACCTTTTCTAGACTTCGGACCAGGTTGCAACGTGGTCAAAGCATGTAATACATGTAGCACTCAATAATTTCGCTTATTCCGTATGTAACGTTTACGATATTAGCGACTAATAACGTGCTGCATTGATAATGTGTCCTGTATTTATCTTCTTTGACGTTTCAGTAGACTTCAAAAAAGTCTTTGAACGACCAATTGCGACTATTTAATGGCGGACTTCGTGTTGTAGTCACGAATTCACGCGACACTTAATCATTTCGCTTCCTCCGTTAGTTACGGTTATGGAATAGCGACTTAATAGCGTACTGAATTGTTAATTTGTGCTTTGTTTATCTTCTTTCCGTTTCAGTAGACTTCGTCTCTGAACGACCAGTTGCGACTATTTAATGGCGGAATTTCGTGTTGTAGTCACGAATTCACACGACACTTAATCATTTCGCTTCCTCCGTTAGTTACGGTTATGGAATAGCGACTTAATAGCGTACTGATTGTTAATTTGTGCTTTGTTTATCTTCTTTCCGTTTCAGTAGACTTCGTCTCTGAACGACCAGTTGCGACTATTTAATGGCGGAATTTCGTGTTGTAGTCACGAATTCACGCGACACTTAATCATTTCGCTTCCTTCGTTAGTTACGGTTATGGAATAGCGACTTAATAGCGTACTGAATTGTTAATTTGTGCTTTGTTTATCATCTTTTCGTTTCAGTAGACTTCGTCTTGAACAACCTATTGCAACATGCTCACGGTGATAACTAGTGTGGTCATTAAGAGTTAACATGGCACGGAATAATTTGACTACTCCGTTAATAACGGTTATAGTATTATCGTATTAATAATATGCTGAATTTTTTTAATCTGTGCTTTGTTCTCTTCTTTTGTCGTTTCAGTAGCAAAGTCGACAACGAAGGCACAACAGGCACCGGCCGTCCACCCGGCAACGACCGTTCAGCCCAAATGGCACCGGTCGTCCAGCCGACCTTCCAGCCGGCATCAACCGGCACCGGCTGTCCATCCGACAACGACCGTTCAGCCCAAATGGCACCGGTCGTCCAGCCGACCTTCCAGCCTGCATCAACAGGCACCGGCCGTCCACCCGGCAACGACCGTTCAGACCAAATGGTACCGGTCGTCCAGTCGACCTTCCAGCCGGCATCAACCGGCACCGGCCGTCCATCCGGCAACGACCGTTCAGCCCAAATGGCACCGGTCGTCCAGCCGACCTTCCAGCCGGCATCAACCTATGCAGGCCGTCCATCCGGCAACGACCGTTCAGCCCAAATGGCACCGGTCGTCCAGCCGACCTTCCAGCCGGCATCAACCTGCACCGGCCGTCCATCCGGCAACGACCGTTCAGCCCAAATGGTACCGGTCGTGCAACCGACCTTCCAGCCGGCATCAACCTGCACCGGCCGTCCATCCGGCAACGACCGTTAAGCCCAAATGGCACCGGTCTTCCAGCCGACATCAACCTGCACCGGCTGTACATTTGATTTACGGAGATTATAGTGATGTACCCGTCAGTCAATCTGTACTACTGGTTACATATCACTACCATGAGAGAGATGTTATAGATGTATCTCCGTCCAATCAGACCATTCGAGAGGCAGGTGCCGGTCATAGCCGGACCTTCGCCGACATTCCGGCCGACCATATACCAGACAAATCAGTCGGTATCGCCGGTGTACACCTCCCGTCACGTCAAATACGTGTCGGTGTGATTTTAAAACAAGGGAGAATTAGTGACATTATCAGAGATGACGGAATTGAGTTATCTATGCCACTTGGTATGCGCTACCCAGATATGGCAGCTTTACCAGAACAGGACTTTCAGGCCGACCATTCGTCAGTTCAATCAGCCGTTAGTGCCGGCCGTCCATATGTTCACGGCTTCTCCACAAGGGAGATTTAGTGAAAGTGTCAATTATGACAGAATTGCGTCATCTAGGTCACCTGGTATGCTGTACAGATATGCAAGCTATACCAGAACCAACATTCCCTCTGAGCGAATGGTAGATGGGTGCACAGTGCTGGCCGCACTACATAAGCATTATGTATTTATTATTACCTTCTAGCCGGCACCAACCGGCACCGGGCGTCCATCCGGCAATGACCGTTCAGCCATATGGCACCGGTCATCCAGCCGGCACTAACCGGCACCGGGCGTCGATCCGGCAATGACCGTTCAACCCAAATGGCACCGGTTGTCCAGCCAAGCTTCCAGCCGACACTTGCCGGCACTGACAGTCCATCCGGCTCCGGCCGTCCAGCCCAACAGGCACCGGTCGTCCAACTGTATGGAGATTTTAGTCATATACCAGTCCGTCCGACTGTACCGCTGTACCAGCACGGGGACTTTTATCATACCGCAATCCGCACAAATCGGATTGACGAAGATTCTAGTGATGTTTCCGTCTGTCAATCCGTACTACCGGTTACATATCACTACCATGACTCTGATGTTGGCGATGAATCTCTCGATCCAACCCGACCATTCGAGCGGTCGGTGCCGGTCATAGCCGGCCCGTCGCAGGCGTTCAGGCCAAACATATACCAATCAATTCATTCGGCATTGCCGGCCGTCCATAGGCTATCAACTCATCCACAAGGGAGAGTGAATGCCTTTTTTAGATATGACGGAATCGAGTCATCTATGCCACCTGGTATGCATTACCCCGATATGGATGCTTTACCAGAGCAAGATTATGCACATAGTGAGTGCGATGAATCACAGGCAAATCAGCTGTATGCAGATCCAACTATGGAACGGACTGAGTTCAGCTTCAAAGCCGCAGTGGAGGAAATTTTTAGGGTGTTAAGGCCCCTTCAGAATGCCCTCCACCTCCTGCTGCAATTACCGACTATAGGGTTAGTGCGTCGGTCGATCTGGATGAAGGGGAAGAGATTCTATCCTTCCGCCTCCTTCCCCAGTCGACAAAATTAAGGAAATTAATGACCGTCTGTCGACACGTATAGGGGATCCAGGAAATGCTAAGGCGTTCTTTTCTGAAAGCCAAGTACCAGCGTCGTTTTCAGGTCGATGGTACAAAACTCACTCCGATGCGTTCAATACTGAGGTCCTGGCTCGGGATAAAATAGGGCAGCAGTCCATATGTCTGCGGCATTGTCTTATAAAGTGGACAAAACTGTGTTCAATGCCACGTCCAAGCTGGTTCGAATGTAGTCGCTACGTCTTCACTGTTAGACCTAGCCTCCCTAGCCATTTTCAGGATCGCTGAAAAATCTGGCAATGAACATGCTTGGGATTCGACGGCCCGGTTAGCTAGGGTTCTTAACAGGGCAGCTCACCATTCCATGGCCAATGCGCTGACTGCTTCTGCCAACCTAGACCTGATACGTCGTGACGCATGTCTGAAGGGCACGTCGCTTAAACCCCATCATAAGCTGGCTAGATATGACCGACGCACATTTCACGTCCCTATCTCACGAGTAGCGGACATTCTCCGTTGTGCTTGTCGGGACTAGGCTTATCAGTTCCATGTCATACCTTTTGGCCTAAATTTAAGCACTTGGGCTAGTACCAAGGTTATGGGTTACGTCGTCACCCTGTTCCGCTCGACTTCATCTATTGCGTCGGCAGTATATTTGAATGACATCCTCCAGAAACATCTGTCAAGTTCTATTCTGCTCAAAGGCAGAAACGATCTTATATCACTTTACGTCATATAGGCTTTCTCGTGAACTGGATAAAGTTTGATCTCTGTCCAATCCGGATTTTGGTCCATCTGGGTGTGGAGTTTCTCCCGATCTGAATCTGGTAAGGCTTCCTCGAGTTTGCGATTATCCAGATAATTGCACTCGTAGAGTCCGTTTCCGACAGGATGCGCATTTTAGCGAGAGAGTTGCAGATCCTCGGATTATTCAATGCGGCAGCAGACTTGATCCCTCTCAGCCGTCCTTTTAGGCGCCCTTTACAAAGGACGTTGCTAGCGTAATTGCGCTCTTTTCAAGTCCCTTCGATCCCAGAAAACAGTCATGCTCACGCCAGAGATACAATCATTCTTGAGTCAATGGCACAACCCCTGTAGGCTGTCCACAGGGATTACTCTGGAGATACCCCAAGGGGATAACGGTATGTTCCGCCACTAATACCTACGGTTGGGGTGCCCACCTGTTGCCGAACTTCGATACTGTCAGCGGCACGTGGGTGCCAGGGGCGAGCCCTTTCCACATCAACCTTTCAGAAATAACGGCTGTCATCAATGCCTTTCATTTCGGGCAGGATCAACTCTTATTACAAACTGCCCTCATTATGTCAGACAACATTGTGGTGGTGCCTTGCCTCAAAACAAGGGGACACCAATCACCAGACCTGTGCAATCTGAACTGGCAATTTCTACATTGGTTCGACAATCTCCACCTCAATGTACAATTCAGACACATTCTTGGCAGACTCAATGTCTTGGCTGACACTCTATCTAGTCATTCACACAGAATGGTCACTCCATCAATCGGACTTTCTTCCAATTGACACACTTTGGAGACGTCCGATGATTGATCTTTTGCAACAAGATGGAATCGCAAGTTCTCCACCTTTCATCTCACAGGTTCCAGACCCAGAAGCTTGGGTCGTGGATGCTCGATCAATCACCTGGGAAGGGTTGTGGGCATTCTCCTACCCTCCCACGGTCTTGGTACTGGAATTAATCCAGAAGTTAAGGGGTCAGAATTGTCAGATGGTTCTGATTACCCCTCTCAGATGGAACAACTCCTGGGTCTCCGATCTACTCAATCTAGGCGATAGATCTACCCAGGAAGATTACAGTCAGCACAAGTATTCACAAGCAACCGCGGCCAGGGGTGTTCCAACCCTGTCCAGACCGTCTTTATGTTCAAGCTTGGCTCTTGTCCAGACAGCCTTGCAAGACAAACAATTTAAATCTTTGATTGCGGAGAGAATCTCGAGAGCAAGAAGGCCCTCTACTCTGAAGGTTTACGAGGGCAAGTGGCATGTTTTCAGAGACTGGTACGATGTCATTCACATTGTTCCTCTGAGTGTCACAATCCCTCAACTGGCCAACTTTTCTCTGGCTTTTCGAGGAGAAACATCTGGCTCCAGTTATTCTCAAATGTTACCGCTCCATGATATCAGACACATTCCGCCATTCTGGTACATGTGCTATCAGCCATGACAAAGATTTGTCAGATCTTTAGACATTTAAAAAAAAAAAAAAAAAAAAAAATTGAATCGACTTATATCCCTCACCCTGTTTTCAAATGGAATCTGTCCTGGGTTTTAACATGACTCAATTCAGACAGTATTGAGTCTTTAACCCACGATTAGTTAAAGCTACTATCATACAAATTGGGTTTCTTGATAGCCTTAGCTTCAGCATGCAGGGTGAGCGAGTTACATGTCCTTTCTAGTGACCCGAACTCACTTTCGTTTCGATCAGAGGGTTTGATGGTCCTCTTGACGCAGCCAGGCTTCGTAGTCCAAAATAGATTACCATACATTGCGATCAACGAGTTGTCATTAGCTCGCTTTCTTTATAGATAAGTCAGGATCAACAGCCATGTAAGATCCTGTTTGGGCACTCTAGCACCATTTCAATGCATAGAGGTGAGTCAGGTCACATACTAGCACCTCTTTCTTCTGGTGATAGCTGGGATATGAGATATCACCATTCAAGCCCTTGCTTCATGGCTGTAGTGGGTTATACGCTCGGCGTACTCTGAGAATTCGCAAATCAGTCACCTTATAGAAGCTGTTGCAGAGTCAACCTTCTACAGTTTTATCTTCAAGTTTGTACTCGCAGAGGCAAACATTGATTCTAGTAGGTCCGGTGTTGGGCAGCCCAGACGCCCACCAGACCCATGTGCAACAATCAGCACAGCCTATTAGCTTCGCTGGATTCGCCAGATAAATTTTCGTAGGTAAGAAGATTTCAATAACTATCTTCTTAACCGCATAAAAGGGTCACATATCACGTGACCCTGGGCTGTGTTGCTGATTGAAAATTAGGAGACCGGGTTATCATTCACATGGGGAATCCAACCATCATTCCCTAGAGGATACCCGGGGTGGAGGTCGGATGCTCCGCATTCCCTCCTCCTATTACTTATTCTCCTAAAGTAATGTGATTGGGGAACGTATTCAAAGGAGAAAGCAAATTTTTTAGTAAATTATGTTTCTCCGAGAATACTTACCCAATCACATTACTAAGAAACCCTCCCAACCACCCCGCCATGCGAGCATCCTCGTGTTTTATATATCGCTCAGCTTAAAAACTAAAGAAGCGACACCTAACGGGCGGCAAGGGGAGGTAATGGGCAAGAGTTATTGCCCTTTGTCTATATGACATAGACAGGAAAGACGAATTTTCGTCTTTTGGTAGGGCTGGATTCGCGAGGTAGCAGGCTAATATCCCTAAAGTAATGTGATTGGGTAAGTATTCTCGGAGAAACATAATTTACTAAAAAATTTGCTTTTTATTAAAAGACTTCTTATGATGTCTAGCTGGTTCTAAATAAAAATGGTGCTGATCTGACATCCAATATGACCACCATGGCAAGGGTTCACACAATCCTTGAAAGCTCCTTGAATTTGGGCCATTTTTTCCTGAAAACTCCATGAATTTGTTTGAGAACTCCTTGAATTTGGGCCATTTTTTCCTGAAAATTCCATGAATTTGTTTGAGAACTCTTTGAATTTGGGCCATTTTTTCCTGAAAATTCCATGAATTTGTTTGAGAACTCCTTGAATTTGGGCCATTTTTTCCTGAAAACTCCATGAATTTGTTTGAGAACTCCTTAAATTTGTTAAATTCCTCCATGAAATCCTAGAAGCAGATGTTATGATATATTTGAGTTGGATTAATTTACTGCAGGTAAAAATGAATACATGGCACATGTGTAGCTGTAAACCAAATAAACTTGTGTGGTTATCAAAAATCTATAAACAATGAATAAAAAACAGCATGTTTGTAATTTTAAGATGGGCATAGAGTAAGCATACAAGGGATGGAGTCCCGAGTGCTCTTAAGCATTCTCCGTTACGGATCACTGCCATCTCACCTCTGTCTGCGTTGGTTCGAGTCTTGGATTTGGCCAATGTGGGTATGTGAGAAAGCTTGCCAGTAGCTTCTCGTGGGTCGGTGGTTCTTTCTGGGGGTTTTCCCTGTGTTTTTCCTCCACCATTAATACTGGCCACCATGTATAGCCTATCTTGTGCTGAAAAATGGTGTTAAACCCTACAACAACAACAAGAATAATAAACCATTCAAGGGAGATAATCCAAAGACCTTATGTACTGCATGTGACCATGCAGTCGATATTTAAACATTAGTCAATTTGCCTTACATTGAAGTTCCACATGAAAAGTGAGCAGCTTAAAATGTGTGTTAACTCTAAACCTGATGTAAGTATTACCACTTTAAACAAAAGCAACTAAAAAATACAAGAAAAAGAACTTTTGACTGATAAGAAGTTTAACAATCCCCCCCCCCCTTTCAGAACTTACAAAGATCATTTGAGCACTACATTTCAAGGGACAATTTGTTGAAAGATATTATTAAAATTATACCAGGTCACCAATCATACAAGTCATCCATTTAAACTGTTTAAATACATGTTTTCAGATAGTAGATAAAGATCTGCATTAATTATTGAAAATGACAAGTGACAGATGTTGACTACATATATATATGAGAAGTGGTTTTTTTTCTCTCTTTCTTGCTTTTAAAACTTACTCATGATTATTGCATGGTAAACAATAATGATTGCTTCAGTTTTTAAAAACTTAAAATAATTACGTGATGTATTTAAAGGTGTGTCATGGTTCAGACAGAAATAATGTGATTTCCAGAATGAAAATATGTGCTTAAAATTTATAATAACGTTTCCAAATTAAGTCCTTAAAACTTGAAACGTCCTTGAAATGTCCTTGAAAATTATATGAATTTTTTGTACTTAAAGTGTCATGATGTGAGCCATCTTAAAAATCGTTTTATCACAACTGTAACTGAACAGAAAGTTGTATTGTTGTGGGGTTTTCACCTGAATACTTTTTACAATGTCTGTTTTGTCTTAAATGAAATTTGTTCTAATCTGACATCCAATATGGTTGCCACAGTGGCCATCTTGAAAACGTTTGTTATTGCTACTGCTCCAGAATAGATGGTTTTATTAAAATGAGGTTTTTACTAAAAAAATCTTGTGATATCATGTTGGTCTTAAACTAAAATGGTGCTGATCTGACATCCAGTATGGTTGCCACAGCAGCCAGCTTAAAAATCTTATTGATACATGCTATTGTCACTTGAAAACATATTGCTACTTGCTATTGCCACTTGAAAATCTTATTGCTACTTGCTATTGCCACTTGAAAACCTTATTGCTACTTGCTGTTGCCACTTGAAAACCTTATTGCTACTTGCTATTGCCACTTGAAAACCTTATTGCTACTTGCTATTGCCACTTGAAAATCTTATTGCTACTTGCTATTGCCACTTGAAAATCTTGTTTCTACTTGCTGTTGCTACTTCTGAATGGACAATCATATCTTGAAAATAGTATCTCTAATCCCAAATTGACTGATGTCAACATTTGTCAACATTGACTGTCACCAATAGATATTTTATGAGACCTGGTTGGTCCTAAATGAAAACAGTTAATGTCATCATCCAGTATGGCTATGAGAACAATTATCCTGAAAATCTTGTCACTCCTGAATCATTATCCATTATCAGATGGTCTTTTCATCAAAACAGTTCCAATAATGGAACTTTGAAATGAAAATGGTGCTAAACTGATCACACAGCAGCTAATTTGAAACTTTTTAATCACTGAAGAATATTATATATTCAGCACTTGGTAGTTAAAGTAATAAAAGATTTTATCTTTAATTCCTGGACATTCTTTTTGCCCAGTATAGCGTCAATTTCTTTCAGGCTCATTTGGACATGTTTTGCATATTGACATGCAAGTTTATGATGTTAGAGTTGTCTTCCATTCATTGTAAGAAATATTTTTGTTCAAGGCTCTTTGATTGGTTTAAAATATACAATATTCAGTGTGTAGAGATGCATCTTACATTTTTTTCTTCTTCTTAATTAAAATTATTAAGGTTCTCATTAATGTGTTTACGGTAAGATTGTACATTTTAAATTACAGTCTCAAGAAGATGTTGAGACTGAAGGTAAAAGAAGCAAAGAGTAGTCTGTTAAAGACGTTCAGAGAAATTATCATCTACTGCTGTCTGGAACCTATCATTGAAAAAAGGTTTGCATAAACAGATGCTGGGTTGCTTCATTTGTTAAAATATTTATTCTAACATTAATACTATTATATTATAGTGCAGAAATGTAACAACCACTGTTTGTGATCAACATTGGAAAACAAGGTCAATACAGAAAACCCCACTTTAATTTATTTTATTTATTTTGTAAATTGACCTTTATATACAGTATCTTTTAAAGACAGGTTTCATTGCAATAAACTTTTGCATTATGGTCGATTATAGCAAGTGTTTTAGTTGGCTATCATTCAGTGATTTTACTGTATCTTCCAGTTAACTGATCAAAACTGTTTTTAGTGTGTGTTTAATCGATATATTATATTTGAGTATGCAGTTAATATGTTAATTTTTTTGTGTCTCCTTAAAGTTACAAGTACTTGGAAAAAATCATAAATTCAGATAAATAAATGACAAGAAATTGTGTCCCTATTGATAAAGAATGATGTCTAGCAAAAATGTACTTAAGAATCTTGAAAAAAATGGGAGGGAATCTAGTGCATGAAAAACATAGGAACAAATATGTGAAAAGATTAGTGTAAGATTATATACATTCAACCTATAATTATTTCCAGGGTTGGTTGAAACATGTAGGGCATTTGCTTTTATTATAAAAAGGTGAAACAACATGCTGTTCACCTCCGTCTCCCCATTACTTGACTATAGGCCTTATCAATCAGTACCATGCCAGTCAGATGGGATAGGATCTTGCTTTATGCCTTTCCTTTGTACATTTCTTGAAAGACAGATATGTAGTGATTAGTTTGTTACAGTGTTACAAATTTTTTCCAAGTATTCATTCAAAATAATATGAAATAGTTATATTTATATCAGTTCAGATGTGGTGTTATTAAATATTATTTTTATTACAAATCTCAGTTTTTAGCATCATTATGATCAAATGGTTTCAATATTGATTCAGAACTGACATTTTCCCATGAGACTCGTCAGGGCTTTTGAATAATATTCATTAATACAATGCTAAATGGTCTTAATCTGTGTAGAAGTTTTCATGTAAAAAATATTTTTAATAATCAGCATATTTGATAGACTTAGAAAGTAAGTAGACTTATCACTCCACAAACAGTCTTTGGGACAACAGACCTATCGTTAGAGAGTTGTTTTCCTCATGAAGACACCTTGCCGAGATCAGGTGGTATCTTAGGTTACACTTAGCTGACTTGTGTATACTACTTGAAGGGTGAACCTTGACCAAAGTGCATACCCTGCCAGTGTCCACTGACAATGGAATACATTTATATCGAGTGCATCAACTTCCACTGTCTGAAGTCACTTAAGAAATTTGATATACCACCCTATAGAGTCTTGGAAATATGGGTCATATAAAAAAAATTGACATTTTTTAAGGATTTTATATTTTTGACCTTGAACTTGTATGTTATGTATCTTTTACTAAATACACCTCTCTCTTGATAACTCATTCACAACGGGGTCCACAAACATCGACCGCACTATAAGCAAGTGTGCAAGTTAACAAGTTACTCTATAACTTTTAAAAAATCACTTTGACATTGAGAAAACAATGGGGGGGGTAGGTGGCATTAGGGAACTGGGCTATTTAAGGACTGAATCCTCCTTTTACAATCACGTTGATATTGATTTTTAATAATGTGCTTTTTGTAGTGAAGATGTTTGATATTCTGTTTAAATAACATTTTCAAATGTCCAACATGTGAGATCATTCCAGCTGGTTTGAATAACCTTCACATATATGCGAAAAATCTGTGTGTTACGTCACTGATTTTTCTTTTCTTGATGAATCTGGTTCTCATAGTGCTGTTTAATAGTATCATGAGGATATTTTGAGTCCATAGTGCAGGGAACTAGACTAACTGTTGATACACCACCAAACAAAATTCCTTTTTATTTAAAAAACAGGCAGCATATATTTTGTGCGACAATCATCTACTTTGAAATTCAATTTTTGTATTGTTCAATTAGTACAATATTGATGTGGTGATTTCACTGGGAGTAGCAATAAAACTTATCCTTAAGGATATCTCTAAGTGTCAGTTCCAGAATTCTCTGAAACTCATTTGCCCACAATGGTCCGTATCTGTGTGTTTACAATTATGAAAGAGTCTGTTAATTTAAGATAGTTTATGTTACATACACAATAACATAACAGTTTTTTGATTGATCAAATGAAGTGAGTTCACCCGACATGACTGGAGCTGCTAGATTTTAAGTTTGTTTGATTTTTGTGCCTTTTAACTTTAATTTTATTCCACCTCCTTTATTGGATTCAAAAGACATAATTAACGTGATAATACAGAGGAGGTCAGTTTTTAATTCAGTGCAACAATGCAACAAATACATCTACAAGTCAGTTATCAAAACACAGTTGGTACTTAATTAGGTTCTGAGAGAAATGCTCGGGCACAATGCTATTATGGTAGATTGATGCATTTTGTTTAATTACCAGAGGGTACATTGAATTTATGATGATTACACTTAAAGGAACTAAAAGATAGAACTAGAACACAAATGTCAGTTGATAAAAAATTATTTAATATGTAATGATTTATTAAAGTACTGCTTCTGTTCGGCATAAGTGACTATTTCATTGATCAGAATTTCCTTACAGATCATTAATTACGCTGTACACGGAATGCCATTTAGAAATATTGTTTTTACAAATTGTATGACTTATTTTTAAATTTGATATTTAAAAATGTTGATCAAAATTTCCAGGTCCTATCGACTGTTTGATTCGCACATGACACCGCATTATAAGCGGGTTCGTGAGTTATCAAGGTGTGAGTTATCGATTGATTGGTCTAGTAACATCTTTACCTTTTATTGATTATTTTTTAGTACTTCCTGGTTACATTTAGTTTAAATGGTTATCTTCCAGACATCCATTGGCAACTCAGATTTAGCAAATTTAATAAAAGTCACCAGAAACAATGATGATGTGGCATAGGAATATCTCACATGAGCAGATTTTTGCCACACGTGTTGAGGGATCTGGGAAATAATGTTAGAAAGAATTCTGGTTCTACTGCTTAAATCAGACAATTAAAGTAAGTCAATATTTTTGTATTTCAAAACTTGTATTGTTTTTGTTTTCATAGAGACAACATGGAACATTGTGTCGAGGGTTTCCTTGGAACAATGTCCAGCATACTGAATGATAGAAGGTATGAAGATGGGAATGAAGAAATTAATCTTCTAGCTGATCTTTGCTTATTATTGTTTCTTAATATTATTGTTACATGAAATTTTATAGATTGATTTATTTACAGCTTAGATTTTGTTGTCATGTATCCCATTTAAACTTGTTAATGCAGTTGAAAGACAAAATTGTTGAATTTACAAAATAATAAAAGGGCAAATATAAAGTTCACCCCTTAAAAAAAAAAATCAACAAATGTTAAGCAGCACAGTTTATCCAAATGCTATACAATTAAAAATTAATTATATTGAACATAAATAAAACACTGATGATCCAGACATTTTTCCCACCCTTTTTCATACATATTAAGAGAAACCTGATTTACAAATCACTTAAAAAGGTTAATACATGAAATTATCCAGTACTTTTTGCTTAGATACTAAAACATGGCTGAAGAGACTGATTCTCAGATGATATAAACAAAACCACAGACTGATTCTCAGATGATATAAACAAAACCACTGCTTGCACAAATTGCTCCTGGGTCTGTTTCATTTTGAAATGTCATTTTGTTATTTTATCAGTTCATTTTTGTGAAACGACTCATAAATTGCGATGACTACAACTGCTATATTAAGCTTTACATTTTCTATTTCATCCATTACTTTTGTCAAATTCATTCCAAAGAAACATATTTTGGCAGATATCAACTTGTGGCTGTAGCATGATCAAGCTATCAGGGGAGGTAACCAACTGAAGAGTATGGTACAGGATCGGATTAATTTTCTCACTCGTGCGACAGAGAAATCTAGCTGTTTTGCTAACCTTATGTTTATTATCTCAGTCTAGTCATCTCAGACCAATCATCTCAATCAAGGTGTCCACGTGCTCTGAACTACTTTTAGCAAAGAAACCATTCATGTCTTCTGCTGTGCCTGATACAGTTGTTCTAAAATCAAACAACAACAAGTATATAACAAAAACATTGTAACTTAAGGTCATTCCATCTTTGAGAACACACCATACACATTTTGACAGAGACAAATACATACATGCAAACTACTTTGAGGTTTTGATATTATACTAGTTTGTTTCAACCAGCATGGTCAATTTTATCCTATATGCAAGCCTAGCACGGTACATTTTCAGTTCAGTGTCATTAAATGTAGCTAAAGCAACCTAACTAGTTTTAAATACTTTGTGTTAAATAAATTATATAATATTAGCTACATTTAATGATGCTAACCTGAAAATTTACTGTGCTACAGACAGGATAAAATTCTCAGTGCTGTGTGAAATGAACTGTGACAGAAAACATTGATCCATGCACATAGACTATAGACCTATACACTTCATAGCCTCCCAACTCTCTTAACAACTATGGAAAACTTAGTAACAGCCAGAAATGTGTTATGTCAAACATGCTCTATTATAATTTTGTTAAGCATCTCCGTTGTGCTCCAGCTGAATATACCTGCAATATTTATTGACAAATAATACACTTACCAGCCAGAAGGAATCATTTATCCATCAACACACTAATCGATAAGCAAATTTCACTGGTCCACTTGCCATTTTTCCAAGACAGAAATATAAATTTTCAAAGAAATCGTGAACTTGAAAGTTTAGCACATGATTATTCACTAGGGTCCATATTTGGAGGGTCTTTTATATGGGGGTGGGGGGTAGGGGTGTAATATTTTCAAGATTGGAAAAGATGAAATGTAATAAATATTAATTGTCAGTTTCATATAACATCTATATATTAAACGTGATAATACCTCATTACTATGCGACATTTTATATTGTTCATGTATTTCTTTGTTCATGTATATAAACGTGTACTTTAGATGCAACAGTCACACCACAGCCCTCATTAACATCTTTATATTCATACGCCACATGTAAACATTGAGACGTGAACACTTTTTACTTAAAAGGAAAATATTGGGTGAGAAAAATAATCTACATTAGGGTTTGAAGTCCCAGTCGGGGGTGGGGGGTAGGGTACATTATATGTCTCAACACTCGGGCAAGCCTTGTGGGGGAGACAGATAATGTAACACCCATGACTGTGATTTCCTTGTCTCGGTCAAAACCCCAGCATAGATTCAATATATCCATCACTGTATCTATGAGACTTATTACTGAATGTGTAAAAGCTTGACATTTTGGAGTATCAGGTCTTGAAATCCTATATTTCCACTAGAAATTGAAATTTTTATTTGACCTGGGAAGACTTTATAAGACTCTATTTAGGCTACTTTTCATTCATCCCCATCATAACCGGTCTGTACACACCATTTTGATACAATGTGATTGTCATACCATGTTGTTACTAATGAATTTCATATTTGTCTGATACTTTTGCTGTTATTTCTTCACAGTTGACTTTAATTACCCAGTTTTAATTTTCAAGCTTTGAAATGCTTATATTTTATGTCATCTTTATGCAAGGATCATTTTTGGAGTTATTTCCCTTTTCCAGTTCTATGTGTTACCTACATTACAATGCACAGAAAAACATGAATGTTATTTATAAAATTTTGATGTAATTAGCTAATTTATATAATAATATATTGACACTCTTTTTTAGTGGCAACAAAAGCACAAAATTCTAATGTTCTGAAAATCGTTAGGTGGAAAAAGCAGCTAAATTGATCATTCATATTTTCTCCATTTGTTAGAATTGAGTCGATGGAGCTTGTTAGGAGTAATCAGTAAGACAAACAGAATTGACTGATCTGTTGGGACATTATGTAATGGCAGATCGGGTTTATATTATTTGCTTTTGGATTCATCTTTTAAGTGATTAATTATGATTTGTGGTATATGCTTTTGTTTCAGATTTGTTGCAGATTATGAATCAGTATACCCTTTCCAGGACGATGCTGACATTTTAACACAAGTGTCCTGTGATGTGTATCCCTTTTTATTTTTTTATATTAACATTAATTTAGGTAAAAATATTTATTGAGATAACAGATAAATTGACATCTATTTATTTTCAATTTTATCCATTATTCTTTTTTTAAATAGATTATTGGCTTTTAGCTCATTTCTTCCATTAAGATTGAAACCATTTATGTTACAATAAACTGCCTGTATATTTTTGCAACTGCCATCCCTGAATTTACCAATGAAGTACTGATTTATTATTTTATGCATTCTTAACTAAAAAAAATAAAATATTTAAATCTGTATTAGTTTCATTGGAAAACATATTACAGATGTCATGAAACTAAAAGCCACATCTTTTGGGCAGTCTCTGCATTTTACTGAAAACCTCTATGAATGTTTTGACAGTCTCTGCATTTCACTAATAATCTCTATGAATGTTTTGACAGTCTCTGCATTTCACTGATAACCTCTATGAATGTTTTGACAGTCTCTGCATTTTACTAATAACTTCTATGAATGTTTTGACAGTCTCTGCATTTCATTAATAACTTCTATGAATATTTTGACAGTCTCTTCATTTCACTAATAACCTCTATGAATGTTTTGACAGTCTCTGCATTTCATTAATAACTTCTATGAATATTTTGACAGTCTCTTCATTTCACTAATAACCTCTATGAATGTTTTGACAGTCTCTGCATTTCACTGATAACCTCTATGAATGTTTTGACAGTCTCTGCATTTTACTAATAATCTCTATGAATATTTTGACAGTCTCTGCATTTCATTAATAACTTCTATGAATATTTTGACAGTCTCTTCATTTCACTAATAACCTCTATGAATGTTTTGACTGTCTCTGCATTTCACTAATAACCTTTATGAATGTTTTGACAGTCTACATTTCACTAATAACTTCCATGAATGTTTTGACAGTCTCTGTATTTCACTAATAACTTCTATGAATGATTTGACAGGCAAAATAAAATTTCCTTTTTGGTACTAAATTAGGATTAGATGCATCATTCTTAAAGATATAAGAGTTATCTACTTCAATTGTTTTGTTCACGCAAGAGATAAAAAATATATTTGCCTCTAGTTGGTGTACATATTTCATACAAAATAGGACACAAAAGACTTGATGTCACACTTTAAAGTATTTTTGTGAAATTAAAAAAAAATCAAATTGTCTTGTATCAGTTTTGTCAATGGCCACGATACAGTGATGTTTACATTTGATTCCAGCAGTGAATGTAGTAAAGTAAATATAGTGATGTCATTATTTTAATAATGTCACACATTTTATTTCCTTAACTCATGGCAGTGATAAAACTCGTATCCAATATATCCAAGAATCTGTAAACTTAGCATTTGCTACTTATGGGAAGAGAAAAGCTCCTAAAGGAGCCACAAATAGAGGTGGTAGAACAAGTCCTGATGGGGCCTCAGTACCACAGGAGGACCTTGGGGCAATGGGAGGAGCTTCAGGTGGATCAGCATGTGGAGCAATAGCAGAGGGTGGAGACATGGGTGGATCTTTTGAAAATGAGTTGTATCAGTCAGAGAAATATGTAAGCTATATTTTCTGTCACTTTTCATGTTTCTGTTAAAAGACTTTTTCAAACAAAAGAAGTTTTGTTCTTATTTAATGTTTTTAGCATATATTTTTATGCAATTTAATAGTTTCCAATTTTGGGTGTTTTTAAAAGCAGTTCCGTACACTGTGAATCAGTTGTATAATGTGATAAAAGTTTTAAGATACTGGAAAAAAGATTTTTTTTATGCTGTTAGTCACCAACATGCCAAACCCCTTCTAGACCACACAAGACAGTGGAAGGTGCCAGTTAAAATGTGTATGCATCTTTCCTTGTTTTTGTAGTGGTGGGGTTTGTACAAGATGATGCAACAATCACACAGATAGCATCTTTTAGTTATCAAATTATGATTATTATAACACCTGACCTTCTTTGATTATTATAACACCTGACCTTCTTTGATTATTATAACACCTGACCTTCTTTGATGATTATAAAACCTGACCTTCTTTGATTATTATAACACCTGACTTTCTTTGATTATTATAAAACCTGACCTTCTTTGATTATTATAACACCTGACTTTCTTTGATTTTTATAAAACCTGACCTTCTTTGATTATTATAACACCTGACTTTCTTTGATTATTATAAAACCTGACCTTCTTTGATTATTATAACACCTGACTTTCTTTGATTTTTATAAAACCTGACCTTCTTTGATTATTATAACACCTGACTTTCTTTGATTATTATAAAACCTGACCTTCTTTGATTATTATAACACCTGACTTTCTTTGATTTTTATAAAACCTGACCTTCTTTGATTATTATAACACCTGACCTTCTTTGATTATTATAACACCTGACCTTCTTTGATTATTATAAAACCTGACCTTCTTTGATTATTATAACACCTGACTTTCTTTGATTTTTATAAAACCTGACCTTCTTTGATTTTTATAACATCTGACCTTCTTTGATTAATTATAACACCTGACCTTCTTTGATGATTATAACACCTGACCTTCTTTGATGATTATAATGCCTGACCTTCTTTGATGATTATAACACCTGACTTTTGATTATTATAACATCTGACCTGTTCTGATTATTATAACACCTGACCTTCTTTGATTATTATAACACTTGACCTTCTTTGATTATTATAACATTTGACCTTCTTTGATTATTATAAAACCTGACATTCATTTATTATTATAAAATCTGACCTTCTTTGATTATATAACACCTGACCTTCTTTGATTATTATAACACCTGACCTTCTTTGATTTTTATAACACCAGACCTTCTTTGATTATTATAACACCTGACCTTCTTTGGTTATTATAACATCTGACCTGTTCTGATTATTATAACACCTGACCTTCTTTGATTATTATAACACCTGACCTTCTGTGATTATTATAACATCAGACCTTCTTTGATTATATAACACCTGACCTTCTTTGATTATATAACACCTGACCTTCTTTGATTTTTATAAAACCTGACCTTTGATTTTTATAACATCTGACCTTCTTTGATTATTATAACACCTGACCTTCTTTGATGATTATAACACCTGACCTTCTTTGATTATTATAACACCTGACCTTCTTTGGTTATTATAACATCTGACCTGTTCTGATTATTATAACACCTGACCTTCTTTGATTATTATAACACCTGACCTTCTTTGATTATATAACACCTGACCTTCTTTGATTTTTATAAAACCTGACCTTCTTTGATTTTTATAACATCTGACCTTCTTTGATTATTATAACACCTGACCTTCTTTGATGATTATAACACCTGACCTTCTTTAATTATTATAACATCTGACCTTCTTTAATTATTATAACATCTGACCTTCTTTGATTATTATAACACCTGACCTTCTTTGATGATTATAACACCTGACCTTCTTTGATGATTATAACACCTGACCTTCGTTGATGATTATAACACCTGACCTTCTTTGATTATTATAACATCTGACCTTCTTTGATGATTTATAATACCTGACCTTCTTTGATGATTATAACACCTGACTTTCTTTGATTATTATAACACCTGACCTTTGATTATTATAACATCTGACCTGTTCTGATTATTATAACACCTGACCTTCTTTGATTATTATAACACCTGACCTTCTTTGATTATTATAACATCTGACCTTCTTTGATTATTATAAAACCTGACATTCATTGATTATTATAACATCTGACCTTCTTTGATTATATAACACCTGACCTTCTTTGATTTTTTATAAAACCTGACCTTCTTTGATTTTTATAACACATGACCTTTGATTATTATAACACCTGACCTTCTTTGATGATTATAACACCTGACCTTCTTTGATTATAACACCTGACCTTCTTTCATGATTATAACACCTGATTTTCTTTGATGTTTGTAACACCTGACCTTCTTTGATTTTTATAACACCTGACCTTCTTTGATTTTTATAACGCCTGATCTTCTTTGATTATTATAACACCTGACCTTCTTTGATTATTATAACACCTGACCTTCTTTAATTATTATAACACTTGACCTTCTTTGATTATTATTACATCTGACCTTCTTTGATTGTTATAAAACCTGACATTCATTGATTACTATAACATCTGACCTTCTTTGATTATATAACACCTGACCTTCTTTGATTATTATAACACCTGACCTTTGATTTTTATAAATTTCAGTGTGATTGCTGTGAATTCATTATTTCCTGAGATATCAATTTTCATTGTATTATAAAAAATACATGACATTTTCACCAGTACCTGAATGGATGGATTAAGAAAGTGATTTTGTTCACAGAAAGATCATTGTTGAATCTTTAAATTTGAACTAATTTGTGGTTCATACCAAACATGAAATCCGGGAAGATTAATATCCATGATAAATACTGAATCCCCATTATTAGATTTTCCATTTAACAATAATGATTATTACATCATTTGACCATGCCTTAAGTTTATATTGCTTCTCATATTTTGTTTAAGGATCTTGAAGGAGCCTGTGCCCCCAGAGTGACAGGGGTTGAACTGGATTCTTTGATCACTTCTGTGAAAGATATTCTTCCTGACCTTGGAGAGGGGTTCATCGAAGTAAGCTCTACCTTTGTACCCTCTCCAGTACCACTGAGGGCATAAACCATGTGTCATGTCCACCCATTTTTATCTCCGTCATTTAATTTGCTTATCTCAGTCTTTTTGTTCAGCCTGTAGGAAAGCAAAGTTGGTCCATGTTTTATATTGTATGTCATGGCTATCCATCTGTCTGCTTTCTTATTCATCCAGAAATCCCCCATTAAAAGTACTCTTGTCATTCCTTGAAATCTTCCAAGACATATGACATACAGATGTACAGTTTTTTGTCACAGTGAGCATGACCTACAGAGGTACAGTATTTTGTCACAAGGAGCATGGCATACAGAAGTACAGTATTTTGTCACAAGGAGCATGGCCTACAGATGTACAGTATTTTGTCACAATGAGCATGACCTACAAATGTACAGTATTTTGTCACAATGAGCATGACATACAGATGTGCAGTATTTTTCACAACGAGCATGACATACGGATGTACAGTATTTTGTCACAATGAGCATGACCTACAGATGTACAGAATTTTGTCATAATGAGCATGACCTACATATGTACGGAATTTGTCACAGTGAGCATGACCTACAGATGTACAGTATTTTGTCACTAGGATCTAATCAACTTATCCATACATATGGAATCTTGCAGGAATTGGTCAAATTTACAAACTTCCAATATGTTTGAAATCTTTCACTGTTAATATGCCAACCATCATTATGTTTTAATGATGACTGTCTGTCCATCTGTTTCTACATAATAACTCCAGTTGTCTGTCCATCTGTTTCTACATAATAACTCCAGTTGTCTGTCATCTACAGTTGCCAGACTTTTGGATGGCTTGCAGTGGGAATAAGGAAGGACATGTTGATTATAAAGTTGAAAGTCAAGGTCAGTTTGCCAAAAAATGGGTTTCTGCAAAGTATCTGTTTTTCCACCATCAAAAAAGTTAGCAAACATTGTAGCTTGCACTCGGGATAATAAAGCAGTGTAATGAATTTTATATCTAAAAACCAGGAAAGCTGTGTCCAAAACAAGAAAAATGTATTCGGCATAAAAACTTTAGATCAAAACCAACTTCAGTTAATGAAATTGAGTATGGCTTGCACTTAACAGTAAGGGAACATTGTTTTGATTTTGTGGACAAAGGTCAGGGTGGTCACCATGACTAAAGGAATAAGAAAGGTTCAACAGAATGGCATTAGTTCTACATGACATACCTAAATCAAACCTTGTGGATGGCTGCCATACATTGTATGGAAAAAGCTTGTTGATTTTTGGGTCAAAATGACTGACAGAAAGAAGAAATACGGTTTATTTAATTTGCTATTCTGGGTACTGGTGTTTTAATAATTGTAAATACATTATCTTAATAATATTTTGTGAAACAAGTACTATGTATGCATACAAAGCGTGTGTGTACTGTTACACTTGGTTGTCATATACAAAGTCAATTTTGGAGGTGTTATATCACACAGTGTCACAGTTGGAGGTTGTATATGCGTCATTGTTGGAGGTAATTGGTTTTATATGTGTGAGTGTTGGAGGTAATTGGTTTTATATGTAAGTATTAGTTTTGAAAGTATTTGGTTTCATATGTGTCATTGTTGAAGGTGTTAGGTTTCATACAAAGTTTTCATGTTATTGGTATTGGGTTTCATGCAAAGTTTTCATGTTATTGGTATTTTGTTTCATACAAAGTTTTCATGTTGGAGGTATTATGTTTCATACACAGTTTTCATGTTATTGGTATTGGGTTTCATGCAAAGTTTTCATGTTATTGGTATTTCGTTTCATACAAAGTTTTCATGTTGGAGGTATTATGTTTCATACACAGTTTTCATGTTATTGGTATTGGGTTTCATACACAGTTTTCATGTTGGAGGTATTGGGTTTCATACAAAGTGTTAATGTTTCAGCTATTAGGTTTCATACAAAGTTTTCATGTTGGAGGTATTGGGTTTCATACAAAGTGTTAATGTTTCAGCTATTAGGTTTCATACAAAGTTTTCATGTTGGAGGCATTAGGTTTCATACAAAGTTTTCATGTTGAAGGTATTAGGTTTCATACAAAGTTTTCATGCTGGAGGTATTAGGTTTCATACACAGTTTTCATGTTGGAGGTATTGGGTTTCATACTTGAATGTCAATGTTGGAGTTATTAAATCTCATACAAATTGTTAATGTTTCAGTTATTAGATTTCATACAAAGTTTTCATGTTGGAGGTATTGGGTTTCATACAAAGTTTTCAAGTTGAAGGTATTGGGTTTCATACAAAGTTTTCATGTTTGAGGTATTATGTTTCATACTTGAGTGTCAATGTTGGAATTATTAAAGTCTCATACAAAATGTTAATGTTTTAGTTATTAGGTTTCATACATAAATGTTCATGTTGGAGGTATTAGGATTCATACAAAGTGTTGGTTCAAACATATTTGATTGCCATAAATGTTTTGAAATGAGGTCAGGTTACAAGTTCTCACAACTTAGAATAAGCCCTATTATATTATCAATATGAAATTTACATGTATAGTGCCAGTAAATTAATATGATTTCATACAATTATAAAAATGATACACATTTCAGGCAAGATAGTTAGCAGAGAGAGAGATTAGTACATTAATAAATTAATGATCAATTAATGATCATTGCTGAAGTTGGAAAAAAGTACTTAAACCAAAATGAATTCAGTAACTAAAATCAAAATGTGAAAAATCATGTCTTTCTTAAAATTAAAATTGACTATAATTAATTGAGAAGAGAAATCAAATTGTAGATACTACATAATTCTATAAAGCATTTTGTATCATTGATATATGTTTGGAACAAATCTAATGACAGTTAGTAACATTTGCTGTAAATTCAGATTATCCATATAACTAATTATTTGTTGTCATTAGCCAATGGATGAATTACAGTCTGAACCAATTTCCTATGTAGTTCAAATATAGTATCTAATACTTAAATGTTAATGTTGGAGGTTTTAGGTATCCTATAAATTGTTAATTTGGAGGTTTTAGGTATTCTATAAATTGTTAATTTGGAGGTTTTAGGTATCCTATAAATTGTTAATTTGGAGGTTTTAGGTATCCTATAAATTGTTAATTTGGAGGTTTTAGGTATCCTATAAATTCTTGATGTTGGAGGTTTTAGGTATCCTATAAATTGTTAATTTGGAGGTTTTAGGTATCCTATAAATTGTTAATTTGGAGGTTTTAGGTATCCTATAAATTCTTGATGTTGGAGGTTTTAGGTATCCTATAACTTGCTAATGTTGGAGGTGTTAGGCTTCTTACATAGGTGCATCAAACTTACTGCCTTATTTTGGTATCAGTATTCTGAACATCAAATATCAGTATGCATTGGATATGTGGAAAATTATTGTGACAAGATGAAAACTATGGTAATGATATGATGCCCTTTATAAATCATTTAGTCAAGTGATTGTACAGAAATTGTGACAAATTCTTACTTTAGTATCACTTAAAATTTGGTTAACTTTCTCAGAATAAAACTTTGAAAACATATATCTTTATAATTTTGCTATGTTTTATTTTTATCTGCACAGTTGTGCTTGGAGGAATACAATTATGATGTAGAGAAAGTGATTCATGAATTGTTAGAAGACAAGATTCTTCCCTCTCTCCAGGATGTAGAGAGAACACTTCCCAGGTAAGATTCTTTTCAATATAAATCACACCTGCCCAGGTAAAATTCTTTTAAATGTAAATCACACATTTTTGCAAATTTGGAAGAATATACAGTAGTCCCCCTCTTGTATGGCCACCCCTGCTGCACCGGGAAAGTGGCCTTATAAGACAGGTGGCTGTTCCAGAGGGGGGCTAAATTTATTATGAGAAGTACATGTATATGTAATGTACGTAGTAAGAAAGCTACATACCTCAAAACATTAAATATCTTCGTCTAAATGAAACATTAATCATTTAAAGGTTCTTTTTGTTATAATAACAAATTTATTTCAACTGAATATACGTTACTATTTTTTTCTTTCTTGGCGTAAGTGTGATATGCGAGCGGGTATTGTTGTCATACACATTGCAGATACATGTACATTCAAAAACATCATTTACATCTTGGTACATAGATAATTATCTTTAGATTTGCTTCATTTTCCCACTGCTGCTGAATAATCATCTTATTGGCTTTGACTTTGTTTTTTCAAGGTATTTCAACATAAACTTGTTTTTTCGAGTCTTTTCTACATAAAATTGTTTGGCAAGTTCCCCCCCCCCCCCACCCGGATGTCATCAAGTAGAAGAACTGACTTTCTTCTAAAATAATGTATCCGTTAACATGATGACATTTTAATGTTTGTTAATGATTTATTCAGTTATTGCTGACTGTATGCGATTTAATTATGCAGACAAAACTTGTGTTGAGTGTACAAAATACAGTTTTTTTAAAGGAAGCCATAATGTGTTGTCACGTGATTTTTCCGGTCTTTGTCTGGTACCCTGTTTTTTTAAGGTTATATGCGTGTGCCAATGTACAAAATCTATTTTTAGCCTATGCTGACCCTGTTATGATTATAACAATTACGTCTGGTTATAATCATTAAAGAGAAGAACTCGACATAGGTGTTAAACCGAAAACTCTATCTTAACATTATTGAGCCCATTTCCTGTAAACATCAACTTTTATAGATAATGATATACTATAAATCTTTAGTCGACACTTTTAACGGAGACTTGACATTCAGAGACGTGTGTCTACTATAGAGATAATCAAAATCGCTTTATTGGTTCTGGATACATTTGAAGAAACAAAAGTGGCCATTCATGAGGTGGACATTTTACATTTTTTGTACTAAAATGCTGGCCGCTGGTCGCGTTAGAGGGGTGGCTTCTCTGGAGGGGTACTTTTGAATACAAACTCGTCGGTGCCAGGGGATTCTGGCCGTGAGAAGCGGGTGACCGCTGGTCAGGGGGGCTGTTCAAGAGGGGGACTACTGTATTTACATTATGGACAGTATATTTATTTAGTTTGTATATTTTCCCTGTGGAAGTCGTTATAATTTTATATTTACCACTGTCTTTACAATTTGTTGAAACTCTAATGACACTGAAATAATACAGTTTATACTATTATCTGTAAAAACCGAGCAAACTTTGGATTTTTGCATATTTTGTTATAGTTGGTAATTAGATACAATTTCATTGTCTATAGACATTTTTCTTCATGAATCAGATTAGTTCATTCCTACTGTTAAAAGTGAGGTGTGGCATACAGAACATATAATTACCGATTTTTACTCTCCATTACGCTAAATGCAAGGTTTATCACATGGGCTGCTAAAATATGTGGTCTACGAATTTTATCGGTCACTAGAACATGGATCTTTACCATTGTCTGTAAGATCTACATTGTGTTGGATATCAATTTTAATCATATTAAAGGATTTTCTAAATTGTCTCAAGGGCTTTTCCTACCAGCTGTACATGTCAAACAGTCTATGGAGTAAAACGATTATACACAGTATACTATCTTCTGTTTACAGAATAGCGAAAACACCTCCACCTAAAACAGTTGTGTCAGAGAGAAGGAATGTTTTTGATTATGATGAGTTTGATGTCTTTCACCGAGACGATGTCAGTCTGGACAAGATTAGAAAGGGGAAGAAGTAAGTTTTTTGTTAAGATTTTAAGTGAAATTCTTTAATTCAGCAGAATCTCATATTGTGGCCACCATCATTAAGGACAGACAAGGTGTTGTATAAACAGGTTTAAACATATCTTCAAGATTCCTCTTTTTCATTACAAAATTTAAATTGAGACAGATACACGAGGTTTCTAAATTATCTTGGGAGTTGAAGATACATACTAGCTGTAAGTTTGAGTTATGTTGGGAAAATTTGAACTGTTTTGACCAAGAACATGAACTGAGTCATTTTTGTGTGTGATTTGGATGATTTAACGTAGTTTTTAAAAAAATTCAGTCATATCACTACAATGTCTGCAGTGTGGCAGTTTATAGTGATGTCTAGCACTGGGGCATAATGCGGCAGACATCTAGCACGATGTCCCACCCGTTCACTTTATCCCGACACCAGGTCCAACCAGTTCTAACACTAACCTCTTAATGCTGAGTGCTTAACAAGGCAGCTGTTAGTACCATTTTTATAAGTCTTCGGTATGATTCGGCTGGGGTTTGTCACTTACTGCTTTTGCATATACTATGATAGCGTCTATGCATTTAGAGGCCTAGAAATTTCAACTGCATTTATAGTGAAGAAGTCAGGGCAGCTGCTACCAGTCTAGCATTCAAGCAAAGCTGCTGTCTGACCAAGATTATTTAAGCCAATCAAAGAGATTTGCAGAAATGAATTTTTTATGTTAAAATTCATTGATTATTGCCAGTGCATGAGCTGAGCCAATGCCAATTTAAAGGTAAGGGGATATAACTCCTACCTGTTACCCTTTCTCCTAATTTATTATAAACAAATAATATATTTGAGGAAAAAAATCCATTTTTTAAGTGAAATTTGTGGTTCTTTTAATACTATTTACCAGATCTGTATATGGGCATTCACTCCCGAGCCCTCTCTGCAGTTACATTACTGGAAGAGCATGCCTTCCCACTCCAAGACTAACTGATAATTGACCAGTTTTCTTGCCAGTCCAAATCAAAATCATGCTCTGGCTTCCATCAATAGACAATATTTTTTCAAAGTTATCGTTAACGTCTTTTGTTTACTTGGAAAGGGTGGGTTTGTGCAGTATTGGAGGAAGGACTTAAACTCAATAAGATTGATAAGAGTTATTCAAGAAACATTATTTTCCAAACTTTGTAGTATGCTAAAACAAATAAACTTACAGTCAAAATGTCTCGCTTCATTTCTTACACACTCAGAGCAGCTACATCATAACTATAATGTACAATTTGCTATATATTTTTCATATACTGTATTGTAGGTTATGTTCACACTTCTTTAATTATACTGTGTTTGGGATCTGTTACATTTTTTCAAAATAAAACATTCCATTTTTATATAGAAAGGTAACATGATCTTAAATAAATCCTTAAAAAAATTCATTAGCTGCTGTAAGTTAAAACAATGCACAAAGGTCATAAGGTGAAAACTCTGACAAAGCAACAATAACCTACTTTACAATATCAGAATTGAATGTGCAGCTTCAGTACGTTTTGAATTTTTTATGCTAGTTGGCACAGTTTTTGATTTCCTTGTGCTCTTGTAAATATTTCCTTTGTGTCTGAATTGAGCGAAGGAGCCATGTTGGATCATTGATTAGGATGCTGAGCACCTGAATGAATGGGTGTGGGTTTAAATCTAATCATTTGGACTATGCCCAGGTTGGCTACTGAAGTGTGTTCTTGGTCGTGCTGTTTACTACAATTGTCTTAACTAATTTTCCAAATCAAAACCACATTGAACTGGGAAAACTATGACTAATTCATACATATTTTGTGCAGAGGCAAATCGGACACGGTGAGTCTAGATGAACAGGGAGACTTGTCCAATGTCAAGGCCAAGATCAGTGAGGCTTATGGGTATGTGGCTGAAGAGTGTGGTGATATCCCAGGCGAAGACTTGTATGAGGATGAATACGATGATACGTATGATACCAATAATGTTGGTGCCGATGATGCTGACTCAGCTGATGAGCTGACAACTAGAAGGTGTGTAATAATTTTTTTGGTTTCTGTTAGAAGCAAAATTAAAGTCAGTAGAACAGTGATTCAATTTCTTTCAGTATCTTTAGGCAAAATGTATATCTCGGAAATTTTAATGGATAATAGATCTTTGTCTCTAATCACACATCAAAATAATTAAATACTTTGCTGAGCAGCCATGTTTTTATCAGAAATATTTTACTCTAAGGCTGTGTTTTTGTTACTTAGATCAAGTATTTTATACAAATATCTTTTCTTGACTAGATTCATTATCAGAAGTGAAAACCAACAATCACTACAATTTTGGTTGGCTTATTCAGTTTTGAAGTAAACCATGAGTATTATATGTATTTATGCTGCTATTGCTGTTTTGTGTCTTGTTCAGACCTTTTACAGTCCCAAGAGTGTTAGGTGGTCCACCACAGATCGACCGCGACAGTTCCAAAGACAAATTTCAGTCTCAGGTAATTCCTTCTTAACGTAACATTATCACTTGCAAGAATAACTTTTGCACACCACATTCCTGCTTCCTGAAATATACAGTGGAGTCATTTTGAAAACAACATTTGCATTTTAAAGATGTTTATTTGGCTAGATGAGCCTAAGTTAAATACAATTTATTCATTTTCTCACATTGAAGCAATGTCTTGTTTCAACAACTGAATATCAGTGATCTGCAGTGGTTCTTAATTGAGGCTATTTCTTTTCAAAACCAATGGTTCTCAGGGAAGGCAGTGAAAATAAATATTTTCCAAGTTAATCAGTCATTCAAAGTTCAAAATGAAGTGGCCGAGTGGTGTAAAGCACTCTCCATTACAGATCACTGCCATCTCACCTCTGTCTGCATAGGTTTGAGTCACGAATTCGGCCAATGTGGGTATGGGAGAAAGCTTGCCAGTAGCATCTCGTGGGTTAATTGTTCTTTCTGGGGTTTTCCCGGGTTCTTCCACCACTATTAATACAGGCTGCCATGTATATCCTATCTTGTGCTGAAAAATGGCATTAGACCCTACAACAACAAGTTCAAATGAAAATTTTAAAAAAAATTAAAGTTTACATTTTCAGTTTGCTACAAAGATTTTAAAGTACTTTTCCATGGGTCCTTGTATGTTTTATGGAAAAATCCTCAATGAATTATCCCTCTGTAGTTCTTAAGCTAATAGTTTTCTGGAATACTGTGAGGTATTTTTCGTGTGCTTCAGTTTTATGTGAATTAAGTCCTGATACTATCCAAGAATTTGAAGACTAAACTATCAGAATCAGTTATCTACTTTGACTAAACTATCAGTATGAGTTATCTACCTGGACTAAACTATCAGTATGAGTTATCTACCTGGACTAAACTATCAGTATGAGTTATCTACCTTGACTAAACTATCAATATCAGTTATTCACCTAGGAAACAATAGTATCCATTGTTTCTTCAATCCATGAATTTGAAGACTACTAAACTAACAGTGATCCTTCAGTAGAAATGTTCTGATCCATTGTTCTGTCAGTGAACTCGCCGACAAGTTATAAAATTCTTTTATTGAGCAGTATTACATTTTTTTAATTACAGGTTTTTTTTGTTATTTTTGTCATGCCTCTTTGGTCTTTAAAGCTGTACATTTTACTGTTCATAAGGGAGAAGATGGTGAAGAGGAGGAGGAGGAGGAAACCCAAACTCCAAGAGACAAGTTTGTTGAAGATCCTGCCAAAATTAGGGAACGAGCAGCAGAGAGGGCACAGTCTCGAGCCAATAGGAAAAATCCTGGCAAAGTTTACGAAGTCAAGGGCAATGCTAGAGGTCAAGGTCAAAGTGCTGATGTGTTGAGAAATAGAAGATGGAAGGAGCAGCATAAAGGACAACATAGAAGAGCACAGGCAGAGAAAAAGAGAAGAGTGTAGATTAAAGGGTTACTTGTAAAGTATCTTGGATAGAAAAAGATCAAAAGTAGAAATGATTAATTAAAATTCCTGAATGTTACAGCTCAACAGCATGGATTGATAGATAATTTTGAAAGAAGTTTTGCTGATGGCGGAAAGACAAACAAAAGGCATAAAGAAGTATTATAAAATATTTTGAAGAGTAAAACCTGCTTCCAGAAAATTCAATGTTTTGTTGAAATTAAAACAAACACCATTTTCTTTGTAATATTGTTAGAAATGGATTGTATGTTAAGTTTAAAATTAAAGGTATATTGCACATTTTTTAGTTCAGATATTGTGGTACTGACATTGACAGTGGTAGGGGCACACATTGTCACCATTTGCTCCTTTGTCTATTCATTCAGCCATCACATCTTAGTTAAGTTGTTCCTTTAGGTTATTTCATGCCGGCTTGAAAATCATATTATTGGTACTTCTTTTGAATGGATGGTCATATCAACATGGTATTTTTGCTGCAAGACTTCTTATTGTGTCTAGTTGGGGTCTAAATAATTGATTTGACCTCCCTCCAATATGGCTGCCATGGTGACCATCTTGAAAATCATATTGTGACTGCTGGATGGATAGATTCTTGAATCAGCATGGGGATTTCACCAAAAGATTTCTTTAAATGTTTTGTTGGTCCTAGATGAAAATGGTGCTGATCAGACCCTCTTGAAATTTTATTATCACTACACCTGGTTCGGCGGATGGTCATCTGGAACTGATATGGGGTTTTCAATAAAGACTTCTTATGATGTTTTATTTATAGTAAATACAAATTATACTGATCAAATATCCAATATTTCTACCATGGCAATCATCTTGATGCTTATATTATCACAAATCGTTCTAAATGGATGGTCATATAGACATAAGGTTTTCACTTCACCAACATAGATGATAGCAAGTTGATCTTAAACAAAACTAGTGCCAATTCTATATCCAGCATTTTGAAAATCTTTTTATTGCTATTTTTCCTAAATTGATGGTTGTGTTTTCACTATAAGACATCTCATGATGTCTTTTTTTTGGTTCCAAATGAAAATGGTACTGATCTTATATCCAATACAGCTGATTTTATATCCAATACAGTTGCAACAGCCTTCATCTTGAATTTTTTTATGCAATTTTAACACTAAATACTGAAAAAGACAACAAAAAAAATGTTTTACCCAGTATATCATTAGGAGTATTTGTTTATATTTGATTGTCGTTCATCCTTTGTTTTTAAAAAAAAATGGAAATACATCAGTATCATTTTCTTGGGTTCTTCAATTTATTTTTGTGGTTTTTAAAAAATTACAGTTTTGACGTTGCTGTAATTCATGATTTGGGGAAGGGATTATTGTTGGATCTTTAAATTGTCTTTTAAGTGCTTGCTTAAGCGTAGTTTATACAGAGCAATAGGTGACCCACTCACTACCATTCCTACAAATAGTCTCTTGTAATATGTATGAGATATATTAATATATAACTTGCCGGCCATTCAAAACAATCTCTGGGGCCCCGAGTGGCCTAAAGCACTCTCCATTACAGATCACTGCCATCTCACCTCCGTCTGCGAGGGTTTGAATCTCAGATTCAGCTAATGTGGGATGTGAGAAAGCTTGCCAGTAGCTTCTTGTGGGTCGGTGGTTCTTTCCAGGGGTTTTCCCGGGTTCTTCCTCCACCACTAATACTGGCTGCCATGTGTAGCCTATTGTGTGCTGAAAAATGGTGTTAAACCCTACAACAACAAAACATTCCCATCTGTCATGTGCAGTGTCTTTTGTTCAACTGTCTCTATTTTAGAGCTGAGAGCAACAGCATACACATTTCTGTAGAAACAGCCGCCATCCCCACCGCAATGCCTACCATGTTCAGTGGACACAGGATTGTCTGTGGTGCTTGTACTGCTGTGTATTGCTTACCTTAAATAAACATTCACTTCATTCCATTCCGTTTATTCACCCAGGAATCTAATATCAACGCTATATGGTGTAATCAAACTAAACCATTGAGTGAAGTCCACACAGTTGCCACTGTCATCCCAACCTTGGTTTGGACAACCCAGTCTTTGCTGGACTTCTTCAGTTTCCACTGAAGAAACTTTACTCAGGGGTTATCCATAACATTCTTTCAGGAAGTTTCACAGACCATCTGTGACCTCTGTACAACCACGTTGTGCCATTCAGTAGCATTGACCCACAAGAAGCTACTGGCAAGCTTTCTCACATACCCACATAGGCCGAATCCAAGACTCGAACCCAAGCAGACAGAGGTGGGATGGCAGTGATCTGTAGTGGACAGCGCTTTAGACCACTCTGCCACTTGGGGCCCCTGAAACTTTGTACAAGTACTTCAGATGTAGAGATGCAACACATCAGTTTTGTTAAATATTAATGTTTTCATAAAATATTTTAAATATTAGTATTTCCTTTAAAAGTAGAAAAGAGCAGTATGCCTGAATATTCCCTTCCTTTTCCAATAGAAATTAAATGCACAGTTGAAATTAAAGTCGAAAATGTTTTGATATTTAAATGAACTTTTACTTTCAGATGTGTCAGTAATCCTATGTGACAAATAAAAGACATAAAGTTTAACAGATTTTGAAGAATAAACAATAAGGATATCAGAAATCATTTAAAGCAGGAAAGCAGCTGAAAATATTATGTAATAAAATATTATATAATAAAATGTTATGTAATAAAATATTATGTAATAAAATATATAATAAAATGTTATGTAATAAAATATTATGTAATAAAATAAAGGACAGTTCTCCTGTTTAGATGACTTAAGTACATAAAAGTATTAACAAAAATGAAAACTCTTGGGCTTTGTTTAAGATAAGTTTCTAGATAATTAGACAAAATAATGCATTCGAGAATAAAGGGGTTAACACATGTATATCATGTGAATTTTTGCTGATAACAAAACCAGAAGGAGAATAAAGTGCATTCAAAAGTATAACCACTAGATAACAGAATGGTGCGAGTGAAAATTCTGATACGGTGACTCCAATATTTACAATGTCCTAGTAGGGTAATAAATGAGAATACTGAAGAAATCAAAAGAGGTTACATTCAAAATTATGTAGTTCATTCAAAGTACACCACAAAGATGAGAAATAAAAATAATGTAGCAGATTACAAGGATGCCTGTTTGATTTTCAACAGAATAAGGGTAATGAAAAACACAAGATTTATACAGTCACGAGAATATTGAAACTTCTTGGAAAAAGTAATTTAATTTTATAGAAATCTAAACCATCAACTTTGCATTTTTTCTGGACAAAGATTTTGCAATCTGATGCATCATTCTAAAAATCTTTTGTTTCCAAAAATGCAACAAAGTTGACTAGAATCATTTAACTTGGAGAAGGTGTTTGTGCCACATGGCTGCAGCAGAATCCAGTGCTCCTATTCAGCTATCATGATATTTTCAGAACTTTCCTTTGACATCCAGTAATAGTTGATACTACACTACGTGGTACAGCTAATATTGCATCCTGTCGATGAAGTCCATTCATTCCTAGAGTCAAGGTTTTCTAGAGGTATGACATTTGCAAAGTGGCATGTATCAATTTTGCAAAGCATGGACACTGTGTACAAAGAAGAAAAAATAAATAAAATATGAAATGCCAGAGATGTAAATGTTGTCTAAGATTAGTGAGATAAAAATGGTATTACAGTACAACTCAACCAAGTAATACAAAAAACTGAATTTGCACTGAAAAGTTTTCTCTCATACAAAGCATTAAATATTTTTGATAATCACACTAATTTGATAGTGAAAATTCATTGAATAGATATGGAGCATTATGCAGTATGAAATTGGTCAGTATGCATGGCAATAATGGATTGCAGTATGTCATACTGGCAGTATGGATGGCAACAGCAGATTGCAGTATATCATAGTGGCAATGGATTGCAGTATGGCATATTGGCAATGGATTTCAGTATATCATATTGGCAATGGATTTCAGTATATCATAGTGACAATGGATTTCAGTATATCATAGTGGCAATGGATTGCAGGATATCATAGTGGCAATGGATTGCAGTATGTCATATTGGCAATGGATTTCAGTATATCATAGTGGCTATGGATTTCAGTGTATCATAGTGGCAATGGATTTCAGTATATCATAGTGGCAATGGATTTTAGTATATCATAGTGGCAATGGATTGCAGTATATCATAGTGGCAATGGATTGCAGTATGTCATATTGGCAATGGATTTCAGTATATCATAGTGGCAATGGATTTCAGTATATCATAGTGGCAATGGATTTCAGTATATCATAGTGGCAATGGATTTCAGTATATCATAGTGGCAATGGATTGCAGTATATCATAGTGGCAAATAGATTGCAGTATATCATATTGGCAATGGATTTCAGTATATCATAGTGGCAATGGATTTCAGTATATCATATTGGCAATGGATTTCAGTATATCATAGTGGCAATGGATTTCAGTATATCATATTGGCAATGGATTTCAGTATATCATAGTGGCAATGGATTTCAGTATATCATAGTGGCAATGGATTGCAGTATGTCATAGTGGCAATGGATTGCAGTATATCATAGTGGCAATGGATTTCAGTATATCATAGTGGCAATGGATTTCAGTATATCATAGTGGCAATGGATTGCAGTATGTCATAGTGGCAATGGATTGCAGTATATCATAGTGGCAATGGATTTCAGTATGTCATAGTGGCAATGGATTGCAGTATATCATAGTGGCAGTGGATTGCAGTATGTCATACTGGCAGTATGGATGGCAACATCAGATTTAAGTATTATTATTGATTTATCTTCACATTATGTTTTTATATAGTACAAATCTATGTTATTTTGACAGACCTGTATTGGATTTGACTAATGGCAATTAGTTTTATATATATATATATATATATATATATATATATATATATGTGTGTGTGTGTGTGTGTGTGTGTGTGTGTGTGTGTGTGTATATGTGTTGTTGCAATAGTCATTACAGGAGTAGCTAATATCCGTGTAATGAACTCAAGGTGGAAAAAGATTCTGACAATGCTGTTTAAAATTCATCAATGAAAAAGTGGCTTTTGATTAATTCGGTTTCTTTTAGGCACTTTTCTATCGTTCATTGATGGCATCTCAACATTTATTTATATTATTTTGCCGGCTTTGATGCCTCTAGTGCTTATCCAGTAAAAGAGTGTCATTTTTTGTTCATAATCAGATAGAACAATCGATGGACATGGAATAACGTAGTCTTCATTAGTGAAACTTGACCATCACCACTTGAAGCCCATAGATAAAATGCTAAACATTTTCAATTTATTTTTTTGTATTTTTATACGTGATATGTTTCAATATACGATTTATTTTTCATTACCATTTTGAAAAAGTTTTGCAGCAGCCACCAGTTTTCTAAAAGTCGGTTTAATAGTATGTTTACCTTTACCTTAAACATGCCCAGAAATCTATCGTTTGGTGACCAAATTGTTTTAAATTATTTATCATTATTCACTTTAACACTGAAAAATGATTTTCAATTAACATTTGCTATGATTTAGATATATATTACACTTGATTTCATACCCATTTAATCGTACATGGCAGAGATCACGTTCAGTACAGATGTTCCGTATCGTAACCTACAATTTCCGTATCGCACACCCATCCTGAGACTACTTTTAGAATTTGAAATAAGGTCCAAAAATATCTGGAAAGGTGTATTGCAATACATTTTAAATTGTTCAGAAATACACGTTTGCAGTTTTAAGAAATTCAGTCATATTGGGTAAAATATGCCGTTTTTGCTGATTATATTATATTATATTATATTATATTATATTATATTATATTATATTATATTATATTATATTATTTAAAATGCGCCAACATCAACAGCATGTTCGCCATTCTCAGTGAGAGGCGCCTTCGCTGGCTCAGCCATGTCAAGAGAATGGACCCGGGCCGCATCCCTAAGGACATATTATATGGGAAACTAGCAGAAGGTACACAACCAAATGGATGTCCACGCCTGCGCTACAAAGACGTTTGCAAGAGAGACATAAAGACAGCCAACATTGATGTTAACAAATGGGAGAGCTTTGCTGGTGCCTAGCTGTCAAGCAGTAAGTTAGCAAAGCTGAGGATGACAGAAAATAGAAAGCATTCTCAAAAGAGAGCCAGAAAGAAGGAACAGCTGACTTTGGAGCTACGCCATCGTCTCACGTAGACGGACGGATGCCACGGAATTATTTGGGAGTACTACAAGTAACATTTCAGCAGTATCTACCGCCGAGAGGTCGACTCCAATATTTTGGACAGAATATTTGACAATGAACTAATCTTGAAAGCTGGCATACAAAGTGACACCAAATGAGATTGTGTGTGTGTGTGTCCGGGGCAAAATAAGAAAGATTTAGGTAGTCATGTTAATGTTCGATGCATATTTAGAATAATTGCCCCCATGTTCAAACAAATTTGACCCATTTTTAATTAGATAGATTATTGCATACCACTTTAATTATTACTTTGATGAAACTATGCTTTGTACCATGAACCCGATACACTTAATAGGTACACCACAGCTATGCACATAATTAAGGGACAGGAACTTAGGCTACTGTATTTCAACTTCAAATGAATTTATAGATTGCCAGAGAAAAAATGCTGAATTTTTTCGCTACGAATTTAATCTACAGTCTGTGAACACATCCCAGTTTGTTTGTACTCCCCTGCCGATTTCAGTAACAAAAAGCATAAACAAAATTTAAAAAATCCATAAATCTTACTCAGTTCATTCATTGATTTATAATTTCTAACCCGATTGCGACCAGGGTGTCCATAACACCTTCATCGTGGTATTTTTCTGTTGTGAGAGACACAGACAAACACAAAGGCATTTATTCATTGCCCATCTCTGTGTCTTTGTTACTCTGCTGCCTTACCAATCCATACAGTGACAGCGAAAGGTTAAGGGAAGGTAGAGCCGGCATTGTAATAAGAAATAATGTTTCTAGGCACGTATCAATAAGTTTTTTTAAAACAAAAATTAAGAAGGAAATAAAAATAAACAAAGCATTAAATATATTACCGTATGTGTATTGCTTCATACACTTAAATGTGTCGTACAAATTTTGACAGGCTCTTGCAACTTTGTAAACTCACATGGAACGTTTAAACCCAACCGTTACAAACTTACGGGTTCTTGTAAATTATTTTGTAAAATTTCAGTTTATTTTTCTCTCCCATACCACATACTGCCCCATATTCTCTCCCTTGTACATGAGAGAGAGAGAGAGAGAGAGAGAGAGAGAGAGAGAGAGAGAGAGAGAGAGAGAATTTTGATGAAATTCTACACTGTTTCATTTATTATGCAGGGAATTCTTTAAATTTGTATCGTTATTTTATTACAACACTAATAATAAATCAGTGAAAATTCATAAAGGATGAGAATATATAAACTATGGCATACGGTCGAAGGATAACCTAATGCTGTATATATATATATATATATATATATATATATATATATATATATATATATATATATATATATATATATATATATATATATATATATATGTGTGTGTGTGTGTGTGTGTGTGTCTTAATGTGCCGTGTGCAGACTACATACAATTTGATATTCCAACAATATTGATATATCAAATGTTTTTATACCAACAATTTAAAAAATGTTTTATATGTATCGTAGTAATTACTTTTGTTCCATTTCAAACTGATATGTGTGTATGTATATGTATATATATATATATATATATATATATATATATATATATATATATATATATATATATATATATATATATATATATATACGTGTGTGTGTGTGTGTGTGAAGGGACGAATTTCTGGCGATCTAACAAGAATACATTAGTTCAGACCAGAGAACCATTAATTAGATTTATGGAGAATAGGCACGTATCAATTGTCATACTTCCATGTTCGGAATGTCTTTTCGTGAGGAAATGTTATTCTTAATTAAGCATTTGTTTAGACAGCAGCCAGACGGACTATTAAGGACACGGTAAACTTTTTTTTTTTTTTTCATGGTAAAGCTGTCACAATCGAAAATCGCATAAACTCTAACTTTCAAACTACCAAGTCAAGCTGACAACAATTTGACTGATTGGTTACGCTAATTAAGAGGCGTGTTTCCCATACAAACTTTCCTAAGTTTTAATATGTCCTCATCAAAAATTTTTAATCAGTCTAATCTTTAGTGCAAAGAAATCAGAACAGGCTCCGTGCGATTTGCACGAAATTTCCTCGTAAAAACTGTTGTCGAAGGAATCCGACGAACTGATTGGGAGCGACGTTGAAACCAAAGGTAGTGTGACAATTCCGGATAATTTGTTGATGCCACCTTTAACGCTTTGCTGAATTTATTTGTAGTTGCATGTATTTTTTCTAATACATTCGTATAATAATTTTCTTTATGAAGTATAACGGTGTTGAGTTTATGCATGGGAAGTCGTACATTAATCTTTAGTTTGACGAATTGTTTTAATTTATTGTCATGTTTGCGTAAATATTAGCATCTAAGAATTGAATTACATTACTTAATACGATTACGACAATCCGTGTGACTTCACCGAATTTAGAATATTTCACGGATGATTAAAGAGTGAGTGTGAAATGACGTAGTAACTGATATAATGTATATCATTTATTCGCTGTGTAACTTAAAGCTGGCTCAGAACCGCTCTGCTTCGTGTGGTGTGTGTTAATGCGTGACGAATTAGCCATTTGACTAACTTGATTGATAGCCTTAGCATCTGTTTAGCACAAATAGAAAGATAAGATAATGAACAGGGAATAGTGCAAAATCATCAGTATCATAAATAACAGGAAATTTTTTAAATAAAGGGAGAAAATACTCCTGAGACGTGTAATCCTGTGACGTAATCTTGCGATGTAACAATTCTGAGACGTATTCTGAGAGTATCCTGAGATGCAGGGATCTAAACAGCTACAATGGAAGTAGAGCAAACCGAAGAAACAGGTTATGCAATTATACAAGACGTTGACTTCGATTGTTCACTCGAGCCTATTATGAACTAAATCTATTAGTAAACATATCGGCTATTTTATTTAAATCCATAAATGTGGATTCCTGTTTTAATTCGAGAAAGTTATATTTTCTAAAAGCAGAGTATATTCCTGATGTAATGACTTCGCATATTATTGGTTTTATTTAATTTATTTATTTATTTAATGGTTTGTTTTACCTGTACCGGAGCTCGTCTTGGTTTGTTATATATATATATATATATAATCTGCTCAGTTCTCTATCTATCCATCCTTAAGTTTGACCACTAATATTTACTCTAACCGGGCAATAACATCGAGGCCGGTCAACCTCTAGATAACGAATACCAAATTAAATGAGACACCCAATCAGTTAAACCCCGTCCTCGACATATATATATATATATATATATATATATATATATATATATATATATATATATATATATATATATATATATATATTCCATTCCATTCCATTCCAGTATCAAACACAAAATTTATTCTCTGTACTACGTTTCACTGACAGATTCCAGTCCAAAATACCTTTCCTGTCTCACCCATGTGTACACACCAGCAAGATACTTACGCTCCTCTTCTGACAATCATATACTCATTGTTCCCACTATGAAAACAATGTCATATGGACAACGTTCTTTTGGATAACGCGTTACAACGTTCAGTGTCTCTTGCAATGAACCATTCACTGTTAAACACTTTATGACCTAGTGTTCCGACCTGCAACCTACACGTGATAAGTACTATAATTTACATGACATGAAGGAACTTTTTGATACTGTATCTATCACTTGTATTTTAGATTTCCTGAAGGAAGTAAATCTTTATCTTAAACTTTAACTTGTATGTCATCACCTAGTGCATTTTTATCTAATGCAAATACCGCCCATTATTTTGCAACATCTTTTCATCATCATACACCATTTACATCACCCATTGATTGGGAAGCTTCATATTTTACTGTTACCAACAACTTATCATTTTATATTGAACTATTTGGTTTTTTTTATATCGCTGGTCGATATTAAACCTTTAGTATTTTTAACCATGTTTATATACAACCTGTTGTATGGCGCTAAATAGCCTAAAAGTGCTGGTGCGCCGTTAAATATCAATCAATCAATCAATCAATCAATCTTTTGGATACCAGGGCTGGGCGATGTGGAACGAATTGCCCATTGAAATTAGACACAAAGACACAGTGATCCCTTTTAAGAGTGCTCTTTAAACTCACCTTTTTCGACTGCAGGAACAAACTTAGAGACCTATTAATGTTTTGTACCTTAAATGTTTTTAGCATGTTTTATGTCTTCCAATTTCATGGTTTTTGTTTTTCTGTAGTGTAATAACCACCGACCCACGAGAAACTACTAGCAAGCTTTCTCACATAACTACATTAGCCGAATCTTGGACTCGAACCCACGCACAGTTGAGATGGCAGTGATCTGTAACGGAAAGCGCTTTAGACCACTAGGCCACTCGGCCATATGTATAAAATGAAATAAAATTAATTACTACAAGCTGCCCCCCACCCCCAATCCGAATTAAAACAACAAAATCCATTGTGCAGTATAAGCCTAGTCGCTTCAAATTCAACCCAACCCTTCCAATAAAATTCTTGGAGACGCCCAAAATACATTAATACATTTAGGAAAATGGCTAGGAAAATGACATTCATGTATTTATGTGTTCACTTTTGTACCAGTCGTGGAAGCTATTTCCTTTTAAAACAATATATATATGCGGACTAAATCTCTGTACAGTGTAGCTGAGCTTATTATTGGAAGGTTGAGCATCAAATTTATGTAATAGGTGGAATAATGTATCAGATAGAAATAAATAAATAAAGAAAGAAATATCCAGTAACTGAGAAAGCAAATAATTAATATATTACAGTTTACATTTCTGAGAAATTCAATCAAAGAGAAGTTTATCATTTTCGAATTGAATATGTTCCAAGGACAGAGAGACGATAGAAATTTTATATATAATCCATCGCGTTGAAAGTGTATATATTGTAAAAAAAAAATTATTGAATACTTTGTCTGGGTAAAATTGTTTACGTTTTTATTTTCTTTACAGAAGGATTCGTTTCGTCGTTTAATTTATATTTGGCATGAGTTGTCTCCCATGTAGCATCCATGATCTTGATATTTTAGGTTTGATGGAGACTGGAATGAATCAGTTTGGTCGTTGCAATGGTGTATAAGTTACGTGTAATCTTGCTAGTTTAGAAGGTGTTCGCACAGACGTTATCGAAATAGCTACTAATTGTAAGACACATCTCTGACAGAAATGAACACAAAGTTCAAAAATGCGAGTAGCATATCCGTTTACATAGATATCGTGAAATCGAGTGAGCGTTTCGAATTTTAATTGCCTGGCATGTCTGCATAAGATGTTAACTGGTTGCTGGTCATTCCAGAATCAACACAGCTAGTCGCTTTGGGGTCGATTTGTTCCCTCTGGCTTCCTCATACGTCACTATCCTCTTACTTGTCATCCATTTTTGTATTCATGTGTTCACTTTTGTACCAGTCGTGGAAGCTATTTCCTTTTAAAACAAATAAAATGCGGACTACATCATTCTTCTCATCCCTTAACTGAATATACATCACATCCCCTCTCAGTTCTCAGAATAAATAAGTATCGTATTTCAAAACAGACAGGAACAGCCTATTGTTTTTCAGGTCATAACCTTACATTCAATACTAACTATGTCATATTTGTCTACTTTCTCGATTTATCTCTTTCAGTAAACAATTATCATAGTACATAGATTTAATGGATTTCTCATATAAGAACTAGTTACCATTCCTAATTGATAGATAACACTTAAGTAGCTGTATATCCCGCCCTGTTGCTCAAATGTTAATACGAACGATTTTCTACAGAATTCACATCTTAGTTATATAAATAGATGAAACAAAATTCGTTTCTTGTCTTAACAACATTTGCTTACTAACAAGTAATCGGCAGAAACATCCTACCAAACCTATTAATGATCAATTCTTAGCATGCATGATTCATATATCATTTAAAACAAATCAATTCAAACAATTATCTTAAGACTCTGATAACTGATAAAAACTGAGGTTGGCTCCTTTTGTCCTTGTAGCAGATTCGTCCTTACAACCTGGTTACGGGGGCCCCGAGTGGCCGAGTGGTCTAAAGCGCTCTCCGTTACGGATTACTGCCATCTCACCTCTGTCTGCGTGAGTTCGAGTCTAAGATTCGGCTGATGTAGTTATGTGAGAAAGCTTGCCAGTAGCTTCTCGTGGGTCGGTGGTTCTTTCTGGGGGGTTTCCCGGGTTCTTCCTCCAATAATACTGGCCGCCATGTATAGCCTATCGTGTGCTGAAAAATGGCGTTAAACCCTACAAAACAACAAACCACAACCTGGTTGCGTCTCACAGGACCTTGGACAATATTTACGAGGATTCGCCTACCCCCAAAATCCTTTCGCCTCGAGCAAAATCTTAGACTAACCGTTCTGCCTAGTAAGCCCTTATTAAATCACAAGTATTTTCCTTAGAAACACAACCCAAACCGTTATCTTACTCAAATGACCCAACCGTCATTATTGACACACGCCGCGCCAGGGTTTGGACAATTTAACATTTTTCTCTCGCTTCCATTAAAATACTGATCTCTGCAGGCATTCAGTTGATAACAAATACTTCAACAAAATCTGTTTCTCAACACGTCATCCGTTGGCATTTTGATAAACAAAACCCATTTTCACCCTTGTCCACTTTTGCCTGATATAGTTATTAAACAGAAACTTTTTGAGAATTTCTAACAAATGTGTGTGTGGTATACAATATCCACTTAAAATTGTATATACCCGTGATAACTTGTACGCATGCATGTACTTATGCATGCATGTACGTATGCATGCATGTACGTATGTATGTAGGTAGGTAGGTAGGTAGGTATGTATGTATGTATGTGTGTGTGTGTGTGTGTGTGTGTGTGTGTGTATATGTATGTATGTATGTATGTATGTATGTATGTATGTATGTATGTATGTATGTATGTATGTATGTACTCTGGAAGATACTACTTTAAAGATGTAGAGGTAATAAATACACAATAAATCAAGATATATATTGAACGGAATCTTACGGCAAGAGCTAACACAATCTGAGCTACAAAAAGAGATTTGTGAGAACAGAAAGAAGATTTTGGTACACTGCTATTGTTCAAACATATATTGAGTATACCATCTACTGCTGTTCAAGATCTTCAATTATTAAGGAAACGAGATGCTCTATTGGATGTGGACTTCACAAAAGGCGATGAAATACCTAACATGCGAAATAGGAAATACCTAACATGCGAAATAGGGAATACGTAACATGAGACATAGGGAATACCTAACATGAGACATGAAATACCTAACATGCGAAATAGGGAATACCTAACATAAGACATAGGGAATACCTAACATGAGACATAAAATACCTAACATGCAAAATAGGGAATACCTAACATGAGACATGAAATACCTAGCATGAGACGTATGGAATACCTAACATGAGACATATTAAATACCTAACTTGCGAAATAGAGAATACCTAGCATGAGACATATGGAATACCTAATATGAGAACTATGAAATATCTAACATAACAAATACGGAAGACCTAAAATGAGACATTAGTTTCATCCAGTTATACAACGTGTGAATCATGAGAAGTGCCTAATGGTCAGGTGACTATTCAAAACAGCCAGTATAATCAATTATATTTTAGGCGTCCATAAATAACATTGCTGTGCTACGTACAATAAAATATAATCGGAATACTGTATTATTGATGGCGACGTGTTCCAAATGAACAACACCAAGAACACAACTTTTACTAATTGATGACTGCTGTATTTTTAATGACCTTCATTGCATGCTCATTGGTTGAGACACTAATTAATTAATTACTGGAAAATATTGTTTGCACTAAATCGTATAGAAACTGAATATAAATATTGTAATGATTAAATCACTGTCATATGTCCAACATTTCTGTGTAGTAGTAGTAGTAGTAGTAGTAGTAATAATAATAATAATAATAATAATAATAATAATAATAATAATAATAATAATAATAAGTGGTTATTAAAGGATTAAAATGTGATATTGATTGTTCCTAAACATAAAGTTTAATGAGAGTTTACTGCTCGGTGTATATCAAGTACAAATACTTAATTTGTAACTGGTGATTCTAAGACGTTAGATGGCGTCTAACAGAAACAGAGCTCAATGGACCTAACTAAACCCTTCTTTTAGTGGTACATATTTTTGAAATATCATTATGGGTGATGGTGTAAAAATATAACACTGTAATCGAAACGTTTAGAGAACATACGCTTTTTAAGGTGTTCCCATAAACTGAGAACGAAATTGAATTGAAAACCGTATTTGAAGAAAATCACTATATACCAAAAGAAACAATGTAAGAGTCAGACAAAAATGAAACAAAAATAAAACAGACACAAATTTGAACGATGTTGCAGTTTCCTTTCCAATACTAAAAATTTTTGACATGTCCGTATGGTGTATATATATCATCAACTAAATAAAATTAAAACACGTAACTGCCCATGCTCAGCTGCATACGAAAATTTTGACCAGAAAAAAATCATACACTTCAAACCAATTGAGAAGAAAAGAATCACTCCGTGATTTCATGACTTTATGTTTAAATCGAGTGTATGCAACTATTTTCTTCACTGTTCGCTACGCGACGAGGGGAATGCATTAGTCATTATATTTTTGCGTATGGCAAAAAATGGACAAGCTATACACCTGTTTAATTTTTATTCATGCTCATGCCACGCATCTAGTGTTTGTGTTCCTAAGTAAATTCATCTTTTAATTATTTTCTTTGGACTATTATACAATTTATTTTATTTCGGACTGAACATGAATGTATATTAAGTCAGTAGCAATCATTTTTCCTAGTTTTTATAACGTAGATAGGCTTTGATTAGGTGTAGTACAATTCCTGTTTAATCATTTTGAAAATTCGGGCAGTGTGAATTCACCATTCATCAGTTAACTTCAATCGATTTTCTTGTGTACCAGACTGATTAGCAACAAATCTTCAGTTATTTGTTTTATTATGCTACTGTCGAATATAATTTTTATTTGAACAATAATTTTCCTCTTTACATATTTTATTTTTTTTCTTTCTTTCTCCATCTGTTTTCTTTACACGGCGTTATTAATTAGTTTGATGTAAAATTGTTTCCTAAATATAGCTTAATTAAACAATTTGAAAGTAAAAATGTCTTCAACTTATGATTTAGTTCAGTGTATGATTTAAATCACGATTATATATATATATACATACATATATATATATATATATATATATATATATATATATATATATATATATATATATATATATATATATATATATATATATATATATATATATATATATATATATATATATATATACATATATATATATATATATATATATATATATATATATATATATATATATATATATATATATATATATATATATATATATATATATTCCAGTTTGAAACCTAATTGGACATAGAACTATATGTCATTTATCAAGTACTTGTTTTGATTTTTCGATTTACGCAATAGCTTTTGGTTTAATTGGTTTTGTACGCTTGTAATCATCTATAAAGTTCCCTTAGTAATGGAAATATAAAATAATTTGTCTGTTACAAGTGTTTCCGTGGTTGTGTAAAGTCTGTAATATGGTCATTGAGTTATAATGGAATCCCCCAGTCTGCTTATAAGATGCATCCAATTTCATTAGTCTCGGACATTTCAAACCGATTTTCTACTATCCATCTAATCTGTCCATTATTTTTATCATCACAATTCTTTAGCAGATGTATTGGCTGGTTCTCCATTAATAAAGAACTTTGGAACTTACTTGCTATCAGTTTTTATCTTAACACATTCGTCTTCGTAGCATTCATTATATCATATTGAAGTGTCCTTGTTTTATCAGTTTTACCATATATATATATATATATATATATATATATATATATATATATATATATATATATATATATATATATATATATATATGATATATGTATTTCGTTAAATCGTCAGAAGTTGCAGATATCCGAATTTTGAGTCTGTGCCATGCAACTATTTCATCGTTTCAGTGAAGTTGTCATCACGTTTTTGCACGCTGTTCTATGGCTGTCCATGTTAACTATCTACAAACCTTATTGATATTTACATTTTTCATCAACTATACAATTCTTGTTGATTGAGAAATATTTCATCGTTATTCGATATTATTCTTTTTATTATTCTTCATCAGGATGATTTTCACAAGTATGTTGATAAATACGGGCTGTTCTTACCGGACCAGATAATAATGAATAGTGATATATTTTGGTTATTGGTAATTCAAATTATATTTTCATTTAACGCTTAAGGGATCATGGTCTCTACCTTTGTCATTGTATTTTATTCTTATTATAGACATGCCATATATTTGTCGAGTTAAAATGTTTTGCTTTCATCCTCTGTGAAAACCATAGGGGTTGTATTTGGAAGCATTAGATCGTCAGTAGTTCTGTAGACGATTTGTCTGTAACGTGTATCAATTTAATTTAGGTACATGCAAAAACCTGATGGAACGCGTTTACACATTTACATTGTCCCAAGTATAAATGACGACTGTGTTGCACTATTTCAGGGCTATAACGAGTATCAACTACACTTTATAGGCAGCACGACGGAGCATTCAAAATCGCAATAACTGCATATACGTTTTATTTTATGCTGATCACTTTTAATTAAACAACTTATTTTGTTTCATGCGTTAGATATATCAAATTGTCTACATCGTAACAGTCTTTTGTGTTCCGAACACTTTACTGTTCAACAGAATGAATATCAGTTAGTTGTTATTGGTACAGATTTGATTTAGTTCGTGGTGCGTAGTTACTTACAATGATAGCAAATTTAATATCTCGTTTTGGGAATGTAATGGTGCCTTCAAGTCATGCAGCTGTTAGCCAGTACCATCGCAATAAGTCCAACGTGTCAGATATCTCTTTCTCCACGCCAGTTACTCGGCCAAATTTAATTTCTACAATACGCTCTCTCTACACCTTCCAATATTTAATGAACATTTACTGAGATATCGAAATTTAATTTTGATGTTTTGGAACATTTATTGATTATCTATCCAAATTCTTTAATAATTGTTGTATGTGGTTACTTGGTGCATTTAATATAGATTCCAGAGTATAAAAGAACCATCTACCGGATATATTGCAGAGTATAAAAGAGCCGTCTACCTGATATATTGCAGAGTATAAAAGAGCCGTCTACCGGATATATTGCAGAGTATAAAAGAGCCGTCTACCTGATATATTGCAGAGTATAAAAGAGCCATCTACCTGATATATTGCAGAGTATAAAAGAGCAGTCTACCTGATATATTGCAGAGTATAAAAGAGCCGTCTACCTGATATATTGCAGAGTATAAAAGAGCCATCTACCGGATATATTGCAGAGTATAAAAGAGCCATCTACCGGATATATTGCAGAGTATAAAAGAGCCGTCTACCGGATATATTGCAGAGTATAAAAGAGCCGTCTACCTGATATATTGCAGAGTATAAAAGAGCCATCTACCTGATATATTGCAGAGTATAAAAGAGCAGTCTAAGATCTGTATTCTTCACATCCATGGAAACTTTTTTTTTCTCTACACATTTACATAATTCTGCATATGGAATTCCTCTGAGCGACTTGAGCAATGTCAAATGTTATATACTGTCACAAACTGAGTTTGTAGCTTTGCTTGTTGCCTTTTTTATATATAAAAAAAATCCTGCTGTAAATTGTTTTATTTTAAAACACGTTTTATGCCATTATCCAGTTTATATTTGTTTATTTTGTTCTTTCTCTTGTTCTGTGGAGATTTTATTATCAATATCACTTTCTTTTTATCCATGGTATCTTTAAAAATCTGATGGTTGTGTCTAAATTGTCTAATTTTATTATAATCTATTTTAAGCACGATTCAGTGTCATTCAATAATTCAGACACATCTTGGGTAGTAAAGACGCAACATCTGTACTCATCATGCAAATTTCTTCGATGTACACCAGCATGTCTTCTAGTGATAATTATGTTCCAATTTTTTTTATTACATATGTGTTAACTCTGCGTGATTGAATCAGGAAACCTTTTTAATAACTGCCATTCGAGGAAACTATTTTTGTCAGTTCAAATCAGGCTTTGTTCTAGTGGCAGTTTATAAAATATTTATATTTACTAGCAATTGCCATGGTGTAAAGTAGGTACCATCCACAGTTCTAATTCATTGGAATGTATAGCTTATGCTGTGATCATTTGAAGATACACGACCCAAACAGACATTGTAAATAGAAAAGCGATATGACGAACCTTATAGTTTACGGTGACTGTTGGAGACTACTAACACGTATCATAAAGATCAGCTGTGTAGTTGTTTATTGCATTCTTTACATATTTTTTGCAGAGAAATAAAGATTGACTCCAATTTATCCTCAATATTAAACATTTTTAATCGTTAAAGAGTAACATTTCTATCAGACGGGGGGGGGGGGGGGGCAGTTGGGGCATTCACCCCGGGCGCCGGTAGCTAGGTGGCGCCAAATGGGCGCCAAATTGGCCCAAAGTATCAACATAACTGCGCAACAGGGGCAGCCAAGGGGGCGCAAAATTGGGTGTCTTGCCCTGAGCGCCGCAAATTTGGGTGTTTTGCCCTGGGCGCCAAATATCCTCGCTACGCCACTGTTTCAGAAATATTTTAATATTTTAAACAAATTATGCCACATTAACTGAACCTTTGGACATTCTCTTGTTCTAAGAGTGACACCTCTCAGATCATCTGGTCCTTTATGGTGCAAATACTTCTTCCAAGTACAAAATTCCAGCCTAATTAATCATTATTTTCAGCTACCACTGGAATCTTTAGTGTCTTATGATAAAGAAGTACAAGTAAAAATTACGACCTGGCAAAAGGTCTGGATGAATATTGTTATGTATATTTAATTTGCATTATTTCGTAATTTTTTTTAAAGTTATTAGATGTTGTGTTTTATGTAAAATTGTATCGCATGGCTGACCTTGTCCAAAACAAAAAATCAATGTGTACCTGACCAAAATCATTGGTTGTTTTCTAATTTTAATCATGTGAACAACAATACATAGCTAATATTTTTTCTATGAGTATGGGTTTAATATTACAATCATCATCAAACAATCATCATCAATAGAAGTAAACATGTTTATCTTGGTCAGAGTCAAGGACATTGTATTTACCACTTTCTATATTATAATTTTAGTTACAGATTTTTATCTTGTAAACATATGGAATCTTCTAGCGAAACAATTCCAGTAGGTAGTAGTTTATTTTGAAAATGCTAATTGTAAAAAAGGACTGGTAGAGGAGTATAAAATCTTGTTGACTAAAAACAATATTTATTTGTGATGTATGATCTTGAATCATTGTTGTGTTCAGTGTTTGATTTGGCTGGAATTTATTTAATTCAAATTATTCTTCACCTTAAATACAAAGTGCTTTATACGGTATTCTTGGAAATAAACATTAATTTGGAATTATAGTGAATTCGAAAATGGAAAGCTTTGATTATATTACTGTGATTCAAGAAAGACTATTCGCACATTTCCACTTTACATGTCACTGCAGGCACATCAACACGTTTAGCATTGGAAATGACTTTGGAATACCACTAATGTTTATTCAGAACTTTATTTCAGCAGCAGAGGGGGCGAATCCACCTTTTTGTAGAAGGTTCTATTTGCTAAACTAAGGCTTCTTACAAAAACGAGAAAAACAATAACGCCAATAACATGAAACCAAAGCTTCTAACTAACCGAGGGTCTCTCTTACGGCTTAATTAATTTTGTTACCTCGTAGTTTTTTTGAGTTTTTTTTTAATATATATTATGCGCGCGAGTTTACCCGACATGACACTTATTTGTGGTCACGCCCTCCCCGCTGCTGTAAATTAGATCAGTCTCTCAACCAAATATTTTATCTACACAGGCTCGATATCGTGATCAATGATCATGTACATGTATCGTTATAAATCCGTGTGGGGTAGGTTGCGCACGTGAGAAAAGTTTTTAACTTAATTATATCCATGTCGCCGCTACACCAAGTCTGATGAATACTTTGTAGAGTATGTGTGTCAACTCCGTTAAACACAGCAATAATATTTCAGCTGTCTCTGATCACGTTAGGTATTTGTGTATACCACTGAGTAACATAAATCACATCAGTATTTTTATGTCTACCTCGAGAAAATATTCTAGCTGGATTGGATTGCTTATCCAGCATTACATCTTCGTACACATCTAAATTACTAATAAATTCATCAAGGTCTTCTACGTTCGGCACTTCATCAATATCAGTGATAAAATTAATAATATCATTGCCGTCTTCATTTAATAATATTGCGTTTTCATTAAAATCTTTAAGTATATCGTAACATTTCTGATCATCTACAGATGGTGCCACTAAATATAATTTATTCCACTTGATTCATCTCATTAATACATTAAGTAATAACTGCGTCTTATCACTTTTACATGGACAGGCAATATAGCTTTCTGATAAAATTTGGTAACGCTGGATGATGCTTGAGTGGCTTTTGCTTTCTTGTTGCTGACAAATCAATTACATTCATGTTTTAGAAATATAATAAATAGTATGAATATATACAGTGTAAAATGTAGAGCACCCAACCCTACAGATACTAAAACGATTATAACAACATCAAGTAACAGACGTGCAATTACGCGCAAGTGTGTACGATGTGGTACAAAATTATAAATTTATCTCTCTTGACTTGTCAAGGAAAACAGGCGGCGATGATATAGCTACTTCATTAGGAAAGTTACCGGGAACTCCATGGGCTCAGTATCCAGGTGAAAACTTCTTCCAGGATATAATTATTGTGATCTTGGTAGCATACTTGATATCCGACTCGATAAACAAGATCAATCAAGACCCGGAGACAATCCAATAAATGAAATTGATAAATCGTGTTATATTCATGATGTAGCTTATCGAGTAAAGGATTTAAAACAAGTACATATCACAGATGTAAAGTGTATTCAACACGCTCAATACTATATTTTCAAAAAAAATCTTTTGGAGAATCATTAGCTAATTGTTTAGTAAAATCCGCGGTGAAATGCAAACTAGTATTTGGGGCTGGTAATTAATTTTATGGAATCAATTTATTATAGCCAAAGAATATATTGGAAAGGCGGAGCAACGATTAGTAAACTTGTTGATGCGGCAAGTATTAAACGTGCTCCTGCTGCAGATTGGTTATCAGGACAGGCAATATGGCAAATGTATCTGCCATCGCCTAAATATATTCGTTACGCACATTTTGATGTTAAGTGTTTTAAATGATGTTGATCAGGCGGATATATTATTTCTACCACACGATACTATTAAAATTGGTAGACGTCTAATAACATAAAAACGCGATAATTATCGTTGACGTTGCTAGTAGGTATAAATAGACATTGCCGTTATTAACTAAAACAGCCAAAGAAGTTGTTTCTGAGTTTGACCGAATTAGTCAACGAGGTGATCTACATGTTGATCCTGGCAAGGGTGCAGTATCATCGCTAATGGAAAAACAACGTTACTATTCAATGATGACCCACTGCAATACATCGTGATCAGGCAATCGTTGAACGATTTAATAGCACTCTTGCTGAGCGGTTATTTAGATATCAGTATGCAAACAAAATAATTCAAAAAAATATAATATCTCATGAATGGGTTGCAAAACTACAAAGTGTTGTAGCTGCAATAAAAGATGAAATCACTCGAACAACTTCTATGATACCTACTAATGCAATCAAAAAAATATATATACCTGTACAACGACACGATTTTTCGAATCAACCAATATTAGGTAGTGTTACTGTAAGGTATTTATATGCACCTGGTGAACATGAAGGGGATAAACAAAATAGAGCGACTGATCCTGTCTGGAGTATTACGACGCGTACAATTTCAAGTGTGGTTACATCAACCGATAGACCCGTAATCGACAGATTAGATTCAACTGCTCCTTAACGTAGATTTACACGTGAACAATTACAAGTAATTCCTGGCGACACAGAATTACCACCGCGATCACTTAACTAGCATCCCTACGTCACGTACACAGGTCGCCATCATGATTTCTCGTGTATGACCAAGTCTACTATATTTTCTATCTTCAGTAATTGTCTTGGATCATTATTTGAATATTGCCACAACATTATTGTGTTACAGCTTGTACAACGGTTATTCTGTAATTGTTTTAATATCATGATAAATTCAGCATCAATATCAAAGTTGCGATTGTTATTTTTTGTCACTTTGTTTATAAAAAAAAATTTCTTACTATATAATCGCTAACAATTTTGTTGTCGGTGTCAGTAAAATTTACAATAACCCTCCGCAGCTTAGTAATTTTTTTTAACTCGTGACACTGCAAGATAGACTAAGTTTAATCACTCGATAATATCATCAATGATCAAAACAACTGTATCAGTAATAGTTAATCATGGAGATGAGTGGATCGTCATTGCGTATCCTAGCGTCAATGGAGTTTCATTCATGCTCAACGCATCCTCGATAACACTGACATCAACCAAAGCAATATTATTTAACACAAAATTTTGTTTCTTAGTCCGTACTGGTATATCAAAGTCGATATTCTTTCGTCACGTATATGTTGGTCGATAACATAACGGTAAAGGCAATTCTGAACATTTCTCTCGTTGTACCTGCAGTATTTGTCGTTGAAGTTCATCACCAACTATCTTTCTATTTGCCACTATCAAATTGTTTGGTCTCCATTTATCACAAAAATCATTTATAGAAGTTTCTGAAAGTATTTCTCTCATTATTTCACGCTGGATTGTAATCTAATTAATTTCTTAAACTCTTAATTTTGGATCAAGCGCCCTATGATTATCAGTCAACTCCTAGTAATAATCTACAAACTTTTTAGCCATTGATGCGGAGACAATCCAACAACGGTGGTGGTTGATCGTAATCACCACACATTATCACTGCGGCATTCATTAAGAATAACCAATCAAGAAGCATTTTTTTAAACACATTTAATGAAACTGCGCATATTTTATCCCAACTTATTATTTTCGGTATATATTTCTCACCCATTCTTTCAGGAGTCCATTGATCACCATTGTACCGAAAGAAGCTGTGATAAGTACATGATTATACACCTCGTTCTTTCCTTTCTCTCGCAAGTCTATGTGTCAATGTTAACACAAATAGTTCCGAATTCTGTCTTAATAATTCAATAACACGAGGTGTTTTATCAGGTCCGTTTAGATAAACAGACTTATGTCCTGATACTGGATCGTATACAGATGATGCTGATGATAATTCTGATATCTGATTATTTTTGTAAAAACTATTTTTGCTCTCAACAACTGCAGATTCAAAATAATTATATAACATTTCTTGTTTTATTCTTCATTTACCCCACGGTGCATCATGAGCAGTAAACTGAGTCAATAATTCTGTATATATTTTGTCGATAAAGAATGAATCCGTTTCAACTCTGACTGCAGTGTCAGGGAATCTATATATTATCGATAATAAATGTATAGAAACATATGCGAAAATTAAGGATCTTTCATGTAAAAAGCTGAGGTGACTCACCATCAATATTACCAACGATTGTACCTAATCGTGTTCCGTTAGACAAGTAAGCGTTTTCTCGACTTTCAATTATCTCCCTTTGTTGCATGTGCAATTATAAAATCATATTCACCATCTAGAATTAATTGTGCATAATGTGGGTTATGATCATATGCCCCGCCTTGAGTAAATTTACCGATAACTCTTCTACCATGATCCTTTGCGGTTTTATCATCATGAGGTGGCGGTAACCAACTTCTTTCTGAGGACGGTATAATATAATTGCCTCACTTAGAATCAACGATATTAGTATTTTAGAATCAATCATAAATCGTAATAAAACTATTGGTGCCCAACGTTTTTCTGATAAGTGCCTACCAAACTAAACATAACAGATTAGATGAAGACCCTTAGCAAACTCAAATGATATAATACGAGCAAAACCAGTTAGATCACGTACAATCCTTCCACACTGATTTGGTTGTACTGCGGCATTAGAATTTAAATTGATAATCATGCACGGATTCATCTTTAAGAACCGGTGCAACCATGTCGAATGCTGGATCAGATACACGTTTAAACATTATAATTGCCATGATCAACATGATGGCCATTTAACACGAAGACCACTTCCTGCTATCCAACTTGTAATTGTATTCTTTCTGCTTCTGGACGCAGTGCGTCTACAGCCAACTCAGTTAATGTTGTTTTGCGGCTTGATTTATTACTTTACTAACATATGCATGCCTCACTTCAGTGCTTGGTAATTTCACAGGCTGTGGTTTTCGTCGCAATATTCGTGCTAATCTATCCTTAATTGTCGAAAACGCTTTACCAGCAATGTTACCAATAGCACCAGGAGCGTTTCACGGACAACGTTCATCATCACCAGTCTCTTGACCTAGTGTGGTCGTTGAGGCACTGCTGCTGAACATCTGACCGGTTTCCTCCACTTGTATCGATCTCCGCGAAACTTGTTCTGGTCCATTCTGTGACGTTATCAGTCCACTTTTTTCTCTGCCTACCTCTCCTTCTGCCACCCTGGTCGCTGCCCTGCAGTACTGTTGTGGATAAACTGGTGGCTCTAGTGACATGGCCATATCATTTTAGCCTTCTCTTTTTGACAGTGGTGAGAAGGTCTTCATAATGGCCTACTTTGTGCCTAATGTTGTTACGCACATCCTCCTTTGTGATGTGGTTCATTAAGAAATGCCCAGGATGGTTATGTTGCATCTCATTTCCAGTGCATGGATTCTTCGTTGTAATTCTGTTGTCAGGGTCCAGGCCTCACATGAATTCAAAAAGACTGAAATGACTAGAGTTTTCAATAGTCTGATTTTAGTTTTCAGACTTATTCTTGTCTCTCCAGATGGGTCTTAGCTTTAGCATAGCTGCCGTTGTTTGTGCTGCTCGTGACAAAATGTCTGCACAAAACTGGCCCACTATAACCTGGAAGATGTTTTTTTTCATCCGGGTTCTTCACTTAGGTGGCAAGCTTGTCTTCATTGCCTGCCAGCCCATCAATGTCGTCTGCAAAGCGGAGGTTGGTAATGTTGCGCCCTCCACTGCTGACTGTTCTACCGTGGTTTTCCAGGGCTTCGCTCATGATGCGCTCTAAGTAGATGTTGAAATGCGTGGCGACAGGAGACAGCCTTTTTGTACTCCAACTGTTGTCTTAAACAAGTCCCCCACATCGCTTTGAGCAATTACTGCACTGGTAGCCTTGGCGTACAGCTGCTTGATGATATTGATCAACTTTTGACCCATATTGTACTTCTTCATTGTGGCGCACAATGCCTCGTGGCACACTTTGTCAAAATCCTTTTCGACCGCTCCTGTGTCCTAGTGGTTAAAGCGTCCTCCGTGGAAATGGAGGTCGTGGGTTCGATCCCTGGCCGATTCATACCAAAGACTTGCAAATATGGTACTAACAGCTGCCTTGCTTGGCGCTAAGATTTAATAAGTTAGTGTTAGGACTGGTCGGCCTGATGTCAGGATAATATGACTGAGTGGGAATTCATTCTAATTGTCTGCCTCATGATGCCCCAAGGCTAGACATCACTGTAAACTGCCTCATTGCAGACAGCTATATGACTGAAAAATTGTTAAAGCTACGTTAAAAATCCTAATTAAACAGACAAACAAACACAAGCATTTTTTAAATCTATGAACACATGATATACGTCTAGTTGATGTGAGTACTTTTCACACATAACCCTAAGATTGAAAATTTGTTATGTTGTGCTTCTTCCTCTCCGGAACCCTGTCTGTTCTTCAGCAATTATTTCTTCTGCTTGTTGGTTCAGTCTGTTCAAGATGATCTTCAGCATCACCTTACTAGCATGGCTTATCAAACCGATAGGTCTGTAATTTTGGCACAGGTGGAGATTGCCTTTTGGGGGGAGTGTTATAATCAGTGACTATGTCCACTGTGTTGGCCATTCGCCTTTCTGCCAGATCTTGTTGCAGATTTTTGTAAGTGGCTCTATCACTGATTCGACACCATTATTGATAAGTTAAGCTGAGATGTTGTCTACTCCAGCTTCCTTCCCATTCTTCAGTGCTCTTATTGATGACTCTACCTCTTCTTTGAGAATGGGGAAATCATCATCAATTGTGGAGCTTGGGACCTCTAGCACTAATGGTCTCCTGACGGACAACGTTAATAGCTTTCATTGATAATTGTGTTGCGATCGGTATTGCTTTTAGGTCAATCCTTCTAAATAAATCCTGAACAACATCACCGAGTCCATCTCCGTAAGTTGCATTATAGGTTGGCGATCGTGAATATATCACCCTGACCATTATAGGTCCACGTTGAGCATTATGAATGATCATCTTATTTGTTATTTATCTAATCACTGTAATAACCTTCAAGGATTTCATCGATAAGAGATCGACAAACGATAATGTCCATGATACCACCTGTAAATAATCGTTGACAAATATCATCTGCTTCATTAATTATTTCCCTAGATTTCCAGATCGTTTACCGCCTATGGGGCTTTCTAGTCGTAAATATTGTTAGGACATTAAAAAAAGATCACTTCCTCCTGACGTAGACAGGTTAGCAAAGCCACTGCAAGTGGCACAAGTGTCAGGTGCATCGTGAAGTTCTTCTGGAGATTCTCCATATAATCTATAAAACCCATCATCCGTTTTTTCTTTTGTTGCAGAGGTCGAGGAAGTTGATAGGAATGCTCATGCTGTGAAATTTTTTATCTTTGTTTTTTCTTCCTTCTAATTGTTGTTTTTCTCTTTTGTTTCTCTTTTCGTTTTGGTTTCTGCTTTTATTATTGTTGTTCTTTAATTTGCTGTTGTAATTTATCATGTAGTCCCACTCCTAAAATTTTGCTTTAAACACGATATTCTTCGTCAATCTGATTCTATTTTATTTTAAACACCCAATCGATCCGCATTTCAGGACTTACACCTTTAAAATGTTCAGGTTTTAAAAATTTATTTCTTGAACGATATATTAAAGCAGCAAATGAACCAAACTAAAGTATATCCTTATTGGTTTTCATTAACATTTTGTATTATTTGTGTACCATTTTCTGTAAATTTCTCCTTAAAACTAATTCCACTTCTTTTATGGGTTCTCCACCAACATCCGTTTCAAGTTGAGGGGGTCGAAGCTGAGCTGCAGCTATATCAGTTGGAAGATCTCGTAAACATTTTGTTTGTTTGTTTAGTTCTTTCTGCTATCTTTGCAGTTTTCTCAGCAGTTTCTTTTGATACTGGAAGAAGATGCTCCTTAATGACAGTTCTAATGCCTGCAGCAACATGTCTAAATAACTGTTCTGAACCTTCTGCAAATTCCACCCGTGACTCCTGACGCACTTGTAATTTTGTCTGACAGAATCGCTGAGTGGTAGAAATTTCCTAATTGCTTCTTGTCGCTCTTGAGCTAATCTAGTTGTGTAGGATTCTGATACCATATTATTGATATATAATAATGATCTAATTCACATCAGCAGAGGGGGCGTGACCACGAATAAGTGGCATGTCTGGTAGACTCGCGTGCATAATAAAAAACAACGTACGAGGCAACAAAATTAACTAACCCGTAAGAGACTTGGCTAGTTAGAAGCTTCGCTTTGGCGTAATTGGCGTTTTTTTTTTGTTTCGTTTTTTTAAGAAGCTTTAGTTTAGCAGATATAATTTTCTATAAAAATGTCGGTTCTCTCCCTCTGCTACTATTCATTTAGGCTTGTGTTAGTAATTCTAAGATTAGTTTGGATTCAATTCAAAATATCGTAAGTTCTTTTACCTTGTTACTTTGATTCTAGAAAAATCAATCATCTATTGAATTTCACAAAGATTGTTGGTTCTCTTTCTATTTTCATCACGTTGTTTAAGACCAGAGTTGTAATATCAGCAAGTATTAAGCAGGTCTTCAAAAATGAAATTCCCCACCAGGCTATAACGCTATCCCTCAGATGAGACTTCGGAATAATCTAAACTATATATCTACAATTTGGACATTGGCATGCTAAGAGTTCCCGTCTCGACCGAGTAATCCGAAAACAGTGGCATCATTACCAGGCAAGGACAATATGATACGCTAACGTTTGCGAAATATGGATATCTTCTATATCAGTCGTTGTATGCAACGGATTTGAAAGATACTTCTGTTGTGTACGTTTCTACCATGATATGCTATGTGTTCCTGTTTTGGCTATGCAAGCAGAAAGTTATGTCCTCATAAGGCCATTCAAAAGACAATGATTGAGACATTGTAAAAGAATTTCAAACAAATATAATCTACTGATTTGTGATGCTAAAACAAGTACAGAAAGTTACTGAAATTTAATTAAAATTACTGAAATTTAATTGAAAACGCATGCTCTATGAATAATTTAATTTAGTTTCTTTACCTTCCGTGGCATTGTCTCGAGTGACCATGAAGTTCCTACATTAGTAAGTTTATATAATGATCACATTAGTTTCAACTATGCAGTACGGATCTATCCTGCTCTAATTATTTCAGACACATCTCTTAGAAACCTGTATTTACTCCATTCCGAAATAATAATAATAATAATAATAATAATAATAAGGGACCAGCAAATGACAACTGGATTATACACTGTCACGTCGTTTTATGTTGACCTAGATCAGTGGTGATGTTCTCAGTGTACATGTCAATGGTCGAAATTTTTGGTGCATTAACTATATTTATAGAAGCCATATTCTGATACAACAAAATGTCATCATTGTCAACAATTATGCCAAAAATCACACCAAGCCAGCCATTAAAGAAACACAAAACGCTGTATGCAATATTTTTGTAGGTCATTAACAATCTGCCATGAACAAGCTATTTAAGCAATTAATCAAAAATTTTAATTAATTAATTAATTAAATTAATACTGACCACATGAAACTATGGGATGGTGTTTCGTTACTAACAATCAAACCACGAATTGGTGTCCTCTCTGCTACTCTTCATTTCTATAATGAGGCGCACAAATATATCACAACCGCTACGGTGGCCTAGTGTTTAGAGTGTTTTCCTCGGATGAGGGAGGTCGAAGGTTCAAACCATGTCAGAGTCATACCAAAGACTTATAAAAATGGCACCAGTATCTGCCTCCGTTGGCGCTCAGAGTTATGAGGTTGGTGTTAGGGCTGATCGGCCTGGTGTCGGGATAATGTGACTGGCTGGGACATGTTAAATGTATTCGATATTATGCCCCAGTGCTAGACGTCACTATAAACTGTCACACTGAAAACATAGTAGCGATATAACTGAACAATTTCCAAAGTTACGTTAAAAGTCCAACACACGCGTGCACGCACACACGCAAAAATATATATCACTGAACAATTATCATGCAATACCTCCTTTAATGAGTATGCTTGGTTTATTTTAAAAAAATTGAGAGAGAAAAAAATCTTTGAAGGGGAACAAGGAACTCTCTTTCCAGAGACAAAGCAAAATAAAATCAATTGGCATCGTTGATTTTGTTGTCATTCAAAACAAAACAAATTATCTAAAGTGAACAAGCGTGTTGGTTTTGCAAATGAGACTCCTTAGAACTTCAAATGTATAATCAATTTTGCAACAGACGGCTAATGAATGTTACGCGAATTATAGTCAGAGGGTGCACGGGCGATGTAAATGAGGTAACCATTTATGTGGTAAAAGAATGTCAACCAAGACTTTCTCTTGGCATCTATCTGGCTTTCATTCAATGTTACAATTGTTAGGACTAGATTTTTCCTTAGTTATTATTTCTCGTCCAATCGTTGACAAATGGAGATGCAGTACTGACGGTAGTCGAAGTGTAATGTTATTGTAGTTTAGGAAAATTATAGTCAGTGTGTGTGTGTGTGTGTGTGTGTGTGTGTGTGTGTGTGTGTGTGTTCTGACTGTCCAAGTAAACAAAAGGCAGGGCGTTTTGTGTCGATTTAGCATTATTTCTCTGTGAACGCTGCCTAGTACATCACAAACGTTTCCTTTGTAACCACCGAACAATTACAATGACTGAACCGCAGTCGTCTGCAGAAGTGAAAACGTTCCAAAGGGTTCCGACGTGTGAAATCGAGGGACATAAACGACAAAAATTTAAATACTTTTGCAAAACATGCTAAGTATCACTGTGTTTGGAGTGTACTGTATGTGAATATCAGAAAACTGAGGGACAAAAGATGTTCTGTAATGAGGAATAGGAAAAAAGCATTGCGTGATCCGGAAATGAATATTTGACACAAATCGACTAGCTACAATTAATGTCACAAAAGCATTATTGGCTGCCAAAACCAAGGTTATGACTGAAAAACAAAAACATTACTAGATTTGTTAAATTCATGGGAATTTGAAAAATCGCAATAAATAACGACGGAGCTGGATATAACAAAACAACATTCTAATTCTTTTGACGAATTAAGGAACTTTGCAAATCACTGACAATAACAACCACGTAGAATTTTTACAAATACAGACAGAACTGCCGAAATGGAGATAGTATCAAGCTATGACCAGCCAATCCAAGAACAGTGCAGATTTTGACAATGACAAAGACGCGATAGTTTTCCTTTGTCACACTGTAATAGGATATACCTGTATGGATGCTTGGATCAAATGACGTCACAACATAATGTGATGAAAGATGGACTCTCTCTCTCTCTCTCTCTCTCTCTCTCTCTCTCTCTCTCTCTCTCTCTCTCTCTATATATATATATATATATATATATATATATATATATATATCATAAGAAAGACTTGTAAACATTTTATATCACGTTTACTTTTTCGTTGCAGAAAGCACAGCAGTGTCATTTGTAAGTTTATGACAAAATCAATTCGAGTACAAATTAACCACTAATCTTTCCTAGTTATTAGTTGCGGTGTTCTAGACATTAACCATTTCGCATAGAAAATACTTTGATATAGCATGTAAGCATGGACAATTATTTTCTTTACAGATATGCATCAATGCGTACACGGTGTGGCTCGAGAAATATTATTTTTACAAAGAGACTGGTTTTAAACCGAGAGATGAGGTCATGGGATGTTAATAAGAAGAATCTGAAAAACCCACCCCACCCCCACCCCCCCAAAAAAAATCAACAGCAAAAAAATAAACAAATATATGCACAGAACAACAAATGTTGAATAAATCGAAGAACGATTCATGATTTCGTGTTCGGTTTGAATTCCAGCCGGCAATAATATATGGCTTTATCTCGATTTTATTCGTCTTCTCATTTTACGTGAACTTTTTACCGTTAAAGGTCCTTACTTTAGAATAAATTCAGCTACACTAAACGTCGACCAAGACCGGAACGTCAGCATTGATGGTTTCGAACTCCAGGTTGGTGTACTTGCATCACCATCTGAAGAAGCACTAAAAATGTATGGCGGCGCTCTGGGTAACATTTCCTCCAGTTCAGAAGTAACTGATCACCTTTATTATGAGGTGGAAGTTTAGCACTCCCCCAACGGTGTTACAGGAGGGGAGAGAGAGAGAGAGAGAGAGAGAGAGAGAGAGAGAGAGAGAGAGTAGACAATAACGACCACTGCTTGTCAGGCACAAAAGGTTGTTTGTATATTCATGCTGCAACTTGCCAAGACCACGAAGCTGTTTGTTTATTTGCGGCTTTTTCCTGTGATTTTCATTTACATTCGCAAATTGCGTCAGTCGAACAAGGTGGTACCGTCTACAAAAGATATGACATATATTTGAAAACTTCAGAAAGAGTTTTTGTGTCGTAATTGATTTGGAAGATAATAATCAAATGTGCAGACTACAGGAAATCAATGTGTCTGGTGATATTTGCCAACGTTGGTAATATATAATCCCCATAAAGTGGAATGGTACTCAAATGTAGTTCATTGATTCAAAATGTTCCGGAGTTCAAAAGAAACGGAATTATTTAACAGAGACCACAGGAGAGCATGACAATATTTGGTTGTAGCATAAAACTTGACGATTAGTTAACAGATTAATGTTACATTTATTAAATGCGAGAGAAAAGACTGAAAAGTAAATCTGATTTTAAAAGGAACTATGAAATATAGTTTTCATCTCGTACGTTGTATAATATCTTACGTGTATCTAATTGAAGACTACACCTTTTCTGAGATCTCTATAAAAAAAAATTAAAAAATTGTGCATATATTGCAGAGTCTCTGTTATACGTTTGCATATATTACAATATCTTCGGCGTTCCTGAACAATTTTACGAATAGGTTTGGTAGATGATGAATTGAACAGCGGCGAACGAAAAGCATTTGGTTAACCTGTCGTGTCCTGTATGATTATTACAAAATAGGATCAAACAGCTGTAGGGTATGTTTTAGACATAATAGCTTTTGGACTGGACAAGCAATCTAACGGCATCCGTAAGGCTTTCATATTTCAATATAGGCAACGCATCTAGAATAATGAAGATATAATGTCGCCGAATTAGATTATAAACATACCTCAAAAACGGATAAGACTTATATACCTGTGTGAATATTGGTATAATTATAAAGAGACTCGTTAAATGCAGTACATTATTAAATTACACATAAAAGACGCTTGAATAGCCTGTCCTGTACAATAAACTGTCTGTACAATAGACTGTCCTGTACAATAGACTGTCTGTACAATAGACTGCCCTGTACAATAGACTGTCCTGTACAATCTAAGTGATATACAGTTTGATCAATGTTTGGCAGATAGAAACGCTCATGTGACATATCTCCATACTATATTCATGGATTTATTTTCAATTCTGGCATGAGGTTTCTTACGTCAACATAACTCTTCGAACTAAATACCAGTATTAAAAATATTAACCAGCAAACCGCACTTCGGGTATTTCACACACATACTTGCATGTACACGATATATACTTATATACTTATATACGTGTTCTTGCCTAAAACTAGTAACATTAGGTTCAATCAAGTTCAATATTGTGATTTGAATAAATAAATAAAATTTGTAAATATTGTGATTTCTTTATATATATAAAAAAATAAAAACAGCGCGTGATTTGAGTGCAAGGATCGAGGTTATCAAGATGTGAGTGATAAAATTCATTTGTTCCTAAAAATAAACGTCCATGTTAACTTTATTCTCCCGAAAACTTTTTGATGACTTCGATACATTTTATAATTTATACGAATACATTTATGTCACTACAACTTGAATAAGTCATAAATCTAACTTACAAGAGTAAGGCTCGCGTTAATTTTTTTTCTAGTGCACGTTTTCTTTTTTTTATTTGTAATAAAGCAGCACATTGCATTACTAAAGACAAGATAAGATGTATAAAAAATTTCATGTCTTGGCCATCATGGTACACTTAATCTAATGGGTGTAAAGCAAATGTAATTACTGTATTGACATTCATCTTTGTCAAGCAAACTCAGACGTATAATAAAGATAGACTTTACTTTGTCAAAGTTGCCAACTCCCCCCTCACCAGCATAGCTCCCTCCATAATTAATTGTGTGTCACAGTGGTATATTTCTAGTATGGTGATGCGCTCTCTTCTTTATTATGCTTACATATGTCAAGGACTGATAGATATGGAATGTCAATATGATGTACTTAGCTGTACTTGTTTTGTCGAAGACCGTACAAGTTTATGCGACAGTCGCGCGTCCTTCTTCCATTGGTGAGTGGTTGTTATCACTGCGCCTCCAAAAGACTGACAACAAAGGTCATACAGCTTTAACATGAGATCCAGCTGATCCGCGATGAAAATAGTGCCCTTTGTACATCCAATATGGCCGCCACAACGGCTACTTTTGAAATCTTGCCATCTCTGCTCTTAATGGAATGCTTGTATTGATTATGGGGAATTTGTTATGATTAAATTTGCTGCGATGTTACAGAAAATATAATTTTTATTGTTACGACAAACATATTTATAACAGAAGAAAAGATATACTAGAGGAAGGCTATGATATATTTTACATTACACAAACATATTACAGTGATCCTTCCTGTATTCTACAATCATAATTACAGAACATGGTACGATGCAACGGGCAGGAAAACATAAGAACCAAGTTCTTTTCAATTATGTTAGCAAATTCTTCCACGCTATTTGTCAGTACGCTGAAAACATATAATGAAATTCTCAAGTCAAATAACCTGAGTGTCACCGTACCTGATGACCATTTTTGGAACAAGGAATGGGTTATACATACAACATGCTCATGGTTCCACATCTAGAGATGTGTCAATTCGCTCTGGCCTGCTTCATTTTAGAGCAAGTTTGAGCGTGTTCTTTGTCCAAGGCTCTATATAAATTCCCGCTCAAATGCCTAGGGAAGCATGACGTAATACCTTTTCCTTACAGTTAAGAAGCAAGTATTTTTTTGGAAAATTAAATTCTAAATGCGCTACATGTGCATTTCAAATTCTTATCTTTTAATGCCGTAAATGAATAAATCGGTGTTTAAGAACATTGTTGAAATTATTGAAATTTTCTCTTTAAATAAAATGTATTCCTTTTTATTCTATGTGAATTGTAAAATAATGTTTTACGGATCGTTTACATTTATAAGAAATTAATTTTATTTGTAAATTAAAATACTAGATTAATGTTGGAAACGACTTCGATACCATCTTCATGCTCTATGATATTTAATTTTAGAAATAAAATACTTTCAAAGTTACAAGCCATAATGTTTCGGGATTAAGTGTCGAAAATTCAATACTTTGCATATCCAATAGGTAGATTGTAGCGTTACTTAAAAATATTGGGTTCTTACATAAATTTAAGAAAATGTAGGCATCTTAGAATGATTTCATATTTAATCATTACAACCATTTTTTAGACGACATAAGGTTTCGAATTGTATGAAGCTGGTAAACCTTGAATGAATATAGCAACTGTAATCTTATATTCATAATGTATAATTTTACTTGTGCAACTTTCTATGTATGGCATTTGTTACTTAAGTAAACGTCTATACTCGCTAATAAGTCGAGTCTAACTGTAAACTGCACAGACTCAGATCTGACGTCGCATAATGCGCCAGCAGATTTGGATATCTGCATTGTGTCATGAATAATCAGTAGAACAAATAATATAGACCCTGATATGCATATACATTATGCTACGGTTGAGCAGGGTCTTGTTGTTTGCATTTTAACTCAAATTATAAACGAGTACAGACGGTAAATTCGTACCTGCGCATTTCTTTATTCTTTCTTTTCCTTAGAAGTTCGAACCTGTTAACCTCGTGCACCTGAGCGATGTAAAAACATAGTGCCTCGTAAAGGATTGGCACCTTCCTGAGAGAAGACAGATAGCTATGTTTCTGTCTGTCGATTTCCTCTGCAATAAATAAGTAAGGGAGCCATATTGAAATCCGAACTCTTACCAAAACAGAATAAGCGACGCAAAACCCAGCATCAATCTGATGAAAAAATACATCGTAACAAGTAGAAGAAAAATGTCCTACTATTTTCAGAAAATACTTCAGATATGCATTTGCTTTTAAATGACAGTAATGCAGATCTAGGCTCCATCAAAATGGCTATACATATCATTTTGAAAATAATGTAAGCAGTATTCTTCATGAAATGGGTTTTCTTTGTTGTTGTTGTTGTTTTATGGTGTACCGCCATTTTTCAGCACACGAGAGGCTATACATGGCGGCCAGTATTAATGGTGGAGGAAAAACCAGGCAAAACCCCTAGAAAGAACCACCGACCCAGGATAAGCTACTGGCAAACTTTCTCACATACCCGCATTGTCCAAATCTGAGACTCGAACCCACGCAGACAGAGGTGAGATGGCAGAGATCCGTAACGGAGAGCGCTTTAGACCACTCAGCCACTCTGGGCCCCTGTTTTCTTTGAAATGCTTCTAGAGTTTGTAGATGGTCTAAAATTAAGATAGTAAAGATATTGCCTCCAATGTGGCGCCACGACGGCCATCTTGAAAATCTTATTGTCTGTAAATCACGTTGAATGGGTGAACTCATTGGCACTTTAAATTATAAATTTCTTGTGATACAGTGTGACATTAGTAACTGTCAACATTGCAATGCTTCGTACACTGATCTTATTACTCGTATGCTTCTCTCTTGTTCAAAAACGACAAAGAATGAGGGATCTATTTTGGTCGCGTATTATCACTAAGTTTGATGTTCTACTTGGCTCAAAGCTGCATAGTATATCTGAACCTTCAAAATTGTACTTTGTACCTCGTATGCATGCTGATTTAGGCAATATATGAAAAACTGATTAATCTGTAGATGAGGTCATCACGATTAGGCTGATTTAACAATTGCCCATTTTTCATGCATATACATGTAATGGAAAATCGTAACCTCAAACTTCTTGGGTTGGTAGATGGTTCTAAATGAAAATAGTGACGATATGTACTACCGCTGCAGCCGTCTAAAAAATATCACTACATCCTGCTGAACGGGTGATCTCAGCATTTTCAATACAACATTTATTGTGAAATGTGGCTTAATGAAACATGGTGAAGATTTTGACTCAGATGTGGCCGTAATTGTTAACATTCTAAAGATCACGATATACCGTCCACACAACATGCGCTGTATTCATAAAATTTTGAGTGAAGAGCTTGAATCATAATGGTGCACTGTAGACATACTGAAATTAGTTTCATCCTTATCCCTCCTCATGTAATGGATGGTCAAGACGACAGGTAGTTATCACTGAATGACTTCACATGTCGGGGCCCCGAGTGGACGAGTGGTCTAAAGCGCTCTCCATTACGGATCACTGCCATCTCACCTCTGTCTGCGTGGGTTCGAATCTCGTATGCGGCCAATGTGGATATGTGAGAAAGCGTGCCATTAGCTTCTCGTGGGTCGGTGGTTCTTTCCTGGGGTTTTCCCGGATTCTTCCTCCATCATTAATACTGGCCATCATGTATAGCCTATCGTGTAATGACAACTGGCGTTAAACCCTACAATAACAGCAACTTCATTTGTCATGTACTTATCATTGAACACCTGCATATGGTATGACTCAATTAATGACTTTAGGTGGCATATATTTGGTCCTAAGTATTCTATAATAACTTGAAAACATAAAAACATAAATATATTAATTAATTATTAAACAATAATAAATTTTGTATTAAACGTAATTCCATTGTATATCTCACCACCACTGTGAACACAAGTAATCACTGAATGAGAAATTCTTCAATAGTTTACACTATAGATATACAAGTTTCAATAAGGTAAATAATAGTGAATATGACTTTAATACTAAAAGTCGAAAAATTGATATGGCAATAATGTATAAGAATAATCTTGCATATTCTGTCAAACAACTGGGTTGTGGTAGCGACAGAATCCTAGTATTGAATTAAACATGACCTCAAAAAAATTTCACTTTTTGTATTTGGCACATGTCTTCCAGTCTAAGGCAGCCTTCACTACCACCAAGAATGTTGAAAAGTCCCTTTTTGAAAAATATGGTTCGATTAGTGAAGAAATACTCATTGAAGACTTTAACAGCAGATATGAAAACTTGTCATATTCTTAGTGTTCATGGTCCAAAAGCCAACTGCTGACAAGCTTCATTAACAAAAACATCTCGGTGGTCCTAAACAATATTTCCTTATTTGTATTATTGTTGGAAATGTTTGCTTTAATACTTCAATAACCGCGCGGTCTGTGCAAATCAGGATACATTTCTGAGGTCAGATCACCATGCATTGTACAGCTGTATTTCGGTGCCAGTCACAAGACATATCGATCCTCTTTATATATCTTCTACTGTTCCTAATGTCACACAGCTAAAAGGAGGTCTTATATCTTAGCAAGAAGAGGCTGACAAAAGATTAAGTGAATTAGTACAATCCATTCCATTAGCACCGAAACAAATTGAAGAATTTAATAATAAACTCGTGGCTAAATACTGTCCTTACAAAGACATGTAATCAGGACGTATTCATTGAATATATATGCAACGCCTTTTTGGCCACACCATGCACATGACGCACATGAAAGGGCTAGTCGGTTCGGAATAATAAGGATTGAAAATGGGAGACTCAGGGGCTTAATGTATGTCATCTATAAACAATATAAAAATGGTTTTCGACAAAGTGCCTGAGCTAAATATTATAATTTTCTGGAAATTAGAAAACGTAGCAGAGGCAGAAAGTCTGAAAAGCTGCTTCGAACAAAATTTGATGGAGAAACAGCATGCAATCCACAAGAGATAGCTAGCTTATCGGCATATACCAAATACTTGAAACACCTATACATCACCTAAAATGTTTCATTCTCTTGCTAGCTTATCGGCATATACCAAATACTTGAAACACCTATACATCACGTAAAATGTTTCATTCTCTAGCTAGCTTATCGGCATATACCAAATACTTGAAACACCTATACATCACGTAAAATGTTTCATTCTCTTGCTAGCTTATCGGCATATACCAAATACTTGAAACACCTATACATCACGTAAAATGTTTCATTCTCTAGCTAGCTTATCGGCATATACCAAATACTTGAAACACCTATACATCACGTAATATGTTTCATTCTCTAGCTAGCTTATCGGCATATACCAAATACTTGAAACACCTATACATCACGTAAAATGTTTCATTCTCTAGCTAGCTCTACACTGCATACAGATCTTAAAAATCCGGTTTTTTATGAAGCTTTACCTTTGCAGAAATAGTGCATCCACAAAAACAAGTTACGTAAAGCCCCTGGGATTGATGGGATACAGGACGAACGTATATCGACAACATCTGTACATTTACCCACAATGCATCATATTGCTCACTTGTACTCCGTAGTCTGGAATTTTTTAATCAGTGAGAATTAGAATATCATGGTTATTTTCAAACAGAATAGAGTCTGTAATATTAATTTCAAAATCGGTCTCAACATCGTTCCGATTTCCTGAACATGTTGGTATCCTTATGAGCTCTGACAAGAGCTATGTAGCACACGTAGAAAAGGCATGTTCCAAAGGAAAACTCACTATATTACTGTATCGTGATTAGGAAAATCACATAACAGAGGTTTATTATATATTTGAAGAAAAAAACTGGTATAACAACGGAATTTTATGGTTGAAATGTGTGGTCAAATAATGGATCGAAAGAAATATTGGGTAAAGATTAGATTTATTTCAGCATCAGGCGTCAAGCTCGTTCAAAAATTTCCATGTAAAACCATTTCTACAATGAGCAGAAGCATTCTTAGATTGAACAGAAATGTCGCTGAAATCGATAAAACAAAGCGCAATATCTTTTGCACGTTTTGTCATATACCTGAGAATACATTGTCTAAATGAAGATTGCATACGTATTTTTGTGCAGGAATGACATACGAAACAAATGGGGATTTGTTTCCCACAAATATGACTTGAACTACTTTGTTTATATTTTGTGCAAGAAAATACCTTTTCGGCTAAGAAGGAATGGAAGCAAATTGAATGGAGCACCATGAATCAATACGAGAATAATTACGTCGAGAAAATATGATTTAACCACTCACCCTTTCAACGGTTTAAAATTAAACATCATTGCATTAAACACGTTACTTTGTGGCAAATACCAAACAGTTTAAGCTAATAAAAACTAACCACGTTTCATGGTTATTCCATACAATATGATACCTCACCCAAAAATCAACATTAAAATATTACCTAGGCTGATCTTATTGCTCGTATGCTTATCACGTGATTAAAACACAAATAATGCGGAATGAATCTGGGAAGACCCAGAGGAGAACCATTGATCCACGGGAATCTATTGGCAAACCTTCTCATATTTCCACGTTGTTCGAAGAAAGACTGGAACGTACACGGACAAAAGTGAGACGTGCGAATTCATAGTTATTGCGTACGTATTGGACACTGGGACACTCTGGGTACCTAGAAAATACTCTAACGACGTTCTATATTTTGGATTCTTTTTTAAAGAAATTCTCAAATGATGGAATGAAGAAACAGTTCTTATGCATTCCTACAAATTCTTTTCCTCCTGTAGAGCGTCAGGTACATCAATGCATTTGTATTATATACTAAGACAAACAAATGCATATATATGTAAAATTATCACTATACTGGCTAGATTTTATAGAAACATAAATATACAGATTAGTTGCCGTCTAATTACGTTGTTAGAGCCTGCACTCAAACTCTCGCGGATAGAGACGATATATGTGAGTGATCTGTGAATGCGAGCGCTTTAGACCACTCGATCAACCAGGTCATTTGACCACTTAGCGACCTAAAAAAATAAAATAAAACACCGCGTATATGAAAAATGATACCTTTCAATGTGGGTGAATATAAAAATGTATCGACCTTGAAGAAGTAGTGTTTACTTTTACTTTGGTCACATGTGTTTTGTTTTGCACTATATGCATGTCTCCAAATATGAACACGTATAGTCAGGAACTTTTTCACAGAACTGGCTTAATGAAAGCTTTTCATTTCTTCCAATTCAGGGCGGATAAGCTCGTCCTTCTTGCAAAAAAGCAAAGGTTCTAATGTTTTAAAACGTATCGAGCATGAGTTCGAGCTTTGAGATTTTGTTTTAACCAGTCATAGTTGGCGTTTCTTTTGCAATCTTGTTTCTGATTGGTAAATCTCAGAATTAAGCCCCGAGCTGTATGATAACAAGGGTTGATATTGTTCATAGATACTACTAATCTGTGAACAACTTTCAAAGCAGTCATCTTTTTTCGTGGATGGGTTTAGATTGTGTTTCACGCAACAGAATCAAAATAACGCTATTTAATATCGAGAAAATTGGTGACCATTGACTTGTCCATAGACAAACCATTACAATAGACCCAAGATAATTTATAGTAGCATACCAACCCGTATCCTTTCCGTTTAGAATCAAGTACGCTAACCACTTAGTCGCCATTTTACATCATGAAGGAGAGGGCATGGACGTTTTGTACATCCGGAAACACGCTGGAATCATGGAACGTATAAGGAGCAGGATTACATGGCTATTGCTGCAATCAAAGTGATGCTAGATAAATAGTACAATGTTAGTTTTTTCAAATTATCAGTATCGGTAACTTGCAGAACAAACGAAAATCTTCACGCATTCTGAACTCACTTGTAGACTTCATAATAATGACCTTCAAAACGATTGGAACAATCGTGCGGGTCACACGCAAAATTCAAGAACGTGCATGTCAACATATGTAGAAAAATCATGTCCGAAATATCATAAAAACGGAAAGGCCGACAGGATGATTGGTAAAATTTATTTTACGTTTATCCTCAATTAATGATATTCTTGTCAATATATAATTAAAAAAAAATAATTAAATCTTTCTACGGGATCTGTATCTTCACCCTGTGGTGCAAAATTTAGATGTGATCGACGTTTGAAACGATGGTCACTATCTACTTTTGAACAGGGAGTAGAATTCACTGGCATCCACGTTTTCATCGAGGTTTTACCGTTATCATAGACATTAGCTGAAAACCGATGTTGAAAAAAAAACACAACATAACAGCATCACCGCTGGTAAGACATGAAGAGTGACTTGTATATATGACGTTTACAAAGTTTATCTAGTTAAACGTCGTCCTTCAACGTCTAGGCACAAATACTGTCTACATCCTGTCTCTCAGACCTAGGTATAAAGAAGAAATTGAAACAGGCTTTAATTCATTGGGTTTTGATGATTTCCGAACTTATATCAAAAGAAAACGTTATATTAAATGGTCACAGATATGTTGGCGGGTCAACTAAATCTATGAACTTTGGGTTTAAAAGCACTGGAGGAGTCTAATTAAATATCCTTTCATCCGATTCATGAAACATAAAGCGGCTCCTACCTGACCATACAACATTCACGGTGCGATTATTTCGTTTTGGTTCACTGGTCGTTGAAAAGATGTTTTCATATAGTCATCTTCTGCTTGATGGTGAAAACATAGGACATGTCATTCTGTTGATTAATAGTGGAACGAATAGGAAATGGTATTATCATTCTTGGTGGAAACAGATAGGAAATGCAAGTGTCTGATTTATTCGGTGCAACAATACAGGAAATGTCGTTAACTCCCATGTTGAGAATCTGGCAGTTATTATTACATAATATAATCTGGGAGGCATCGCAAGTTGGGATATGTATCTTAAGACAAGTCTTTTGTTCTTGTTGCATCTTTCGTAGGACTCGTCGTTTATGTTGAGATTGTAAAGCCTCTTTCATTCAGGGTGAATCCAATTGATCCCCTTCCTTTAAGGGTGAATCCTTTCAAGATATAGGCTCTGTGTTAGGAAATTCAAACAATGGGACATCAGTTCTGATACCAATATAAATATTATACAGAGGCGATGCGTTACCAGTTAAAGCGAATCATTGTTCATTGTTAATTTTTAACGTTGGAAATATTCAGATCATATAAAAGTTAAACGTGATGAGTGTCGGCAATGCTATTCATTTTTCAAGGTGTAAATTGTTCAATACGTTTGATTGTCGTTGTTTTTTCTTGCCCAATGGGTGATTTAGTTTTGTGTTTAGGGATTCAAATTCTAATTTGAAGCTTGATCTAATATAATATCTTTGTGAGGAATATTTTTGGTTGTTGCCAGGACTTTGTAATTAGATGTTCTATTTGCGAAGAGTCGTTGTCCCAGACAGATGGTTATTTCCAGGACTTTGTAGTCAGATGCTGTATTTGCGATGAGTCGTTGTCCCAGACTGTAGGTTACTACCAGGACTTTGTAGTCAGATGCTGTATTTGCGATGAGTCGTTGTCCCAGACTGTAGGTTACTACCAGGACTTTGTAGTCAGATGCTGTATTTGCGATGAGTTGTTGTCCCAGACTGTAGGTTATTACCAGGACTTTGTAGTCAGATGCTGTATTTGTGATGAGTCGTTGTCCCAGACTGTAGGTTACTACCAGGACTTTGTAGTCAGATGCTGTATTTGCGATGAGTCGTTGTCCCAGACTGTAGGTTACTACCAGGACTTTGTAGTCAGATGCTGTATTTGCGATGAGTTGTTGTCCCAGACTGTAGGTTACTACCAGGACTTTGTAGTCAGATGCTGTATTTGCGATGAGTTGTTGTCCCAGACTTTAGGTTATTACCAGGACTTTGTAGTCAGTTGCTGTATTTGTGATGAGTCGTTGTCCCAGACATTTTGTTATAGCCTAGACTTTGTAATCAGATGCTGTATTTGCGATGAGTCATTGTCCCAGACTGTTCGTCATTGCCAGGACTTTGTAGTCATATGCATATGCTGAAAAAACTTGTGTAGCAAAAACTGCTACTATGAGACCTTACTTTTCTGTCTCATCGAGGCTTATAATAAATAAAGTTTAAATGATTTAAAACCCAACGTTTGAATCCAAATAAAGTATGTATCCAGCTCTTTCACTTTTCAGCCTTATTAGTGTTCTCTCTTGTTTGTGACGAGGAGTCAAATCATTGATCAGTGCTCTGATATATTCGTCACTTTCGTTTTCATAATTTCATTCAAGTCATAATCATGTGACAGATAATGATGATTCAGTTCTAAGGCTATGTACGTTTGTTCTCGAGGCTGTATGATCATGATATGGTAAAATCAACATTAGCCAATTGTATTTGGTAAAATCAACATTAGCCAAGTTTATTTGGTAAAATCAACATTAGCCAAGTGTATTTGGTAAAATTAACATTAGCCAAGTGTATGCTATGCCATATCAGAATGCCGTCTACGTTGTACGTACGTTGTCATGAAGGAACATAAAATGACAGTTTCTGTGGTTGGTTTCGTGGATCGCTTTTCTCAATTCCTGAAATTTATTGTCGTGATTGGTTCAACTTTAATGATGCGTCAGTCTTTGATGTTCGTATGCACCCTTCATAATCGCATTATGTTCTCCTTATCACTATATAGATGTATTGGCGTTTTTAATTTTTCAATAATCGCTTCATGAAATTTGTACACGACTTCTATTTTTAATGGAAAATAATGATGGTTTCGGGAAACATTAATGATTAAAATTTCTTTTCCTCGAAAATAAAAATTAATACACCTTGCAAAGGTTAAATAAGTGTATGTCCCTTTCCTTATAATTTGTTGCACAGCTCGCTATAATATGTTTCCTGGTGTCATCAGACAACATATCCTGATTTTGCTTCTTCAACCTGCCCCTAATGTTGATAATTATGAAAAATAGCCATGCGCAAAGTATATTCCGCCCCAAAATCTGCAAATTTCGAGCCGAGTTGTCTAAGGCGCTCGCCTTTATAGGTAACTGACATGTCGCCGCTATCCGCGTCGGTTCGAGTATCGCCCTGGCCAACGTGGGTTTGTGAGAAAGCTTGCCAATAGCTTCGTGTGGGTCGGTGCTCCCCCACCCCACCACCACTAAAAACACACTGGCCGCCATGTACAGCATTTGATGTACTGAAACGATGGCGTTACATCCCACCAACATACATTATCAGACAACCGAAATTTTAGAAGAACATAATTCCGAGTATTTTGTTTTATAATCTTGAGGTCAAGCTCCGTATCCTATCTTGATAATTCAGGTTATGCTCAAAATGCAAACTGGGAAAATCATATGTATGTATGTATGTATGTATGTATGTATGTATGTATGCATTTTGAGGGTTCAAAGGCACGTCAGCACAATCATGGTTATATAGTTATTAGTAAAATTAGGTCGTTTAAATGGAACAAGAAAAATACTGCTAAACTGTTATGGAAGACACAACCTTCTGAATAAAAGTAAACATATACTCGTATGAGGTCAAATTAAAAGACAAATCTGTAAAAATGAAGACAAGTTAAAATGCTTTGTCAGTTTTGGTCATATATACCGCATTCTTTCAAAAAGTCTAAGATTTTTCTCCGTTTGCAGATCAATGATAATTTCTTGATGAGCTGGCATTAAAAAAACGTCTTGAATGGTGTATGTCAATACTCTGAACAAAGATGTTTTACTTAGAATGAGCACTGGCAAGGCACGCACTCGAATACACTCGCCCTTTAGGCGTACGCATGAATATGGTATGCGTGTCGTACACAATAACATCACAGATGTACGCTGCGACAAATACGTGCCACTCTGCATTATAGATGATGTCTCGAAGCGTGTTTGTGGAAAGCTCTTTCTACATATTTGCCACGTAGATTTAAAAAAAAATACTATAACACTCAAAAGTCAATACGTATAATCGTCCATTTAGAAACGGATGGCCGCAAGACATGTTTGGTTGATTTATCTGCTCTGTCATTTTACCTAATATGTATATGACATGGTAGCCGACAGTACAGGGTAAATTTTCCGGAAATTATGAGAAAGATATAAAAAAAAAAAATTCGGTGTGCGAAAGGGGATGGTTTCGATATAGTTAAAGATATGAAAATGGACGACATTTTTACAGAAAATGAAGTGTGTATCCGTTAACCGTCTAGAGGTGGTGTAGTGATGACAGCGGGAATATCGACTCCATTTTTGAAACCACATGTACAAATGGGTATATGGTATGCTAGGAGGTTATTATTTCGTTGAATTAACTCTGGGAATAAAGGATTAGACGACTTCTTAAAATTACACCTAAAATATTATTTTTGGAGGTTTCACAACCAGTGTTTCGGTTAGGAGGAGATTAATTTACTAGTTCCCAAAATTTGCTTTTTCACGCTTTTACGTGAACTAGTCACACATTTCAGATAATTTTGGCTACCTCCCTGGATGGCAGAACCATTTGGACAAATTAAAAATAACGTGGACAACAAAAATATGTTCTCAGATTTTTCGAAACGGAACAATTTTAAAATTATCCAATGGACTGAGATAAAAAGATAAAAATGACGTCAGTCTAATATGACACGTCCACGACAGTAAACTTTCACTCTCGTTTTAAACTTCATATTACGTTTGTTGGGTTTAAAGAGAAAGCATCTAAATTGTTTTCATTTTTCTTATCCTTATTAAATAAAACGTAAACATTAATGGTGGGTCACAATGGCAATATAAACTTTACTTAAGCAGCTGTATGCATATTCTGGCAAACGAGTAATCTGCACTGATTTATATTTTCAAGATGGCTATATTTAGACGGCCATGATGGATAATAGATCAGCTCCATTTACATTTCTTACCAGCTTGACATCGCAAAACGTCGGAGTGAAAACTTCGTGACAATATTACGCTCCATTTAGGAATAGAAGAAATAGCAAGAAGTAAAAGATTAATGACGTGACGGATGTCCATATGATATTTTGATTTAGGTCCAGCTAGAGTTTGAGATGAATGTGTGTGTGTGTGTGTGTGTGTGTGAAGCTGTATTGTAAACCACCAAGTAGTTTAGGAGGAGTAACGATTAAAAAAAACTAGGACTTACGACATGATCATCACATAAGCTCTTCTGAACTATTATCTGTAAAACTAAAAAGGTTGTTTCATGCTCTCGTCCGAAGGTCGTCTTCCTTAGTTCTCAGTACTACATTCATAATGGTGAAACGAAGATCAACCTAAAATGATAATAACCAGACATTTGTGTAGACTCGCAATATTAAGCGACAGATCGTTCAGCGTCATAATGTACGATAGATCAGCTTCAATTGAAGAAAAAAATTGAAAGTACTCGATGTCAAACTGCTTTAGGTGGCCCCAAAGGGCCGATTGATCTATTGCGTTTTTTTAATACAAAAAAAAAAAACTTGTCAAAGAAAGAAAGCACTTGCAGATCAATGACATTTCACCTCTGTCCGCGTACGTTCGAGTCTCGGGCTCCGCAAATGTGGGTATGTGAGAAAGCTTCCTACGGGTCGGTGGCTCTTCACAGGGTCTTCGAGGGTCCTTCATGTACAAAACATACTGGCCACCAAGTATAGTCTATTATGTGCTGAAAAATGGTGTAAAACTAATAACGTCAACAACAACCAGACTGCCTCTTGTAAAAGTATTAGTTACGTGATATTTGATAAATTGTAAACAAAATAATTTACAAAAGACGCACATGACAGACGAAGGACCATAGCATATGGTAACTTGACCTTAAGTCCAGGTGAGCTACATCCACTAAGCTGTGCTTACCTTGAGATAGCATTAACTCGTTTGTTATGATATGCACAAACAAAATCGTAACCAGCAACACAACGAAAGAAGCGCTTCCACACCAACGAAAGTGTCCTTTTCATATATCGATCAGTTAAAGTGTTCGTAAGACAATCTTTTATTCGTTCATTCAGTTAGTATTAAAATTAAGTTAGGTCACTTTCCGATAAAATTTTACTCCAGCTTTCAACAACTGGTTAAAGAAGGTTTATGCACATGCATTATAAAGCAGAAATTATTATCGCTGGTAGCCATGGGAGAAGGAGCGTAGTGGATTTTCGCCGGTGGCTTGCGACGATTGGTGAAGTAGTAAAACCACTTCAAAGTAACTTCCACGTCCCGGTCTTGTCATTTGCATAGGAAAATATTGCTACTCTAGGACCAGCTTTTGCATCATACCAATCAGATGCAAAAGCTGTTGCCAAGAAATCCGGTTTTATGGTGTCTTCTTCAGAAATGTATTAAATTTCTCTTGATTGCATACGTTATGAAAACACCGTTTCAAGGTTTCCCAAATTGGTTTATTTTTAAAAATATCTTCATCCATATTTCATATTAGATCAACATCATTTTCACAACATTGAAAACCCACCTCATACCCAGATGCTTTTAATATTTTAAAATTTTGACATTCTAAAAATTTATTTAAAAAAATTAAATTTAAGATAAACCCTCTCTGGTAACCACGTTTAGTGGCCAATCGGCGTCCCTCGTGCCAAATTTCAAGTATTCCTTTAGTCATTTTTCACAAGAAATTGATTACCGTAGCTTATATATTTTTTAATAATGGCGACCATAACTGATGGCAAATCGGCACCTTATTTATAAAACTTTAAATGCTTTGATGCCAAGGTGCCTTCGATTAAATCTGGTTACATATACATTCTTTATCGCGATGTTTGAGAAGACGTTTCTTGTGTGTGTGTGTGTGTGTGTGTGTGTGTGTGTGTGTGTGTGTGTGTGTGTGTGTGTCTTTAATGGCAGCCAAACATTGAGGCAGCTGAGCATCTTTCTAAACAGTTCAAATTCCTTATGATCATGCTGTTTCTGTAAAATTTGGCCAAATTCCGTCTAGTGGATCTTGAGAGGAAGAATTCATTTAAACGTTTTTCTATTTCTAGTACAATACACCCATATTTGAAGGCAGATCGCTTAAAAACGAGACATGCCTGGATACTTTCTGCCAAATCTGATAATATTTCCTTGGGTAGAAGCAGCTAAATATTTTATTTGTTTTATGTAGAAACGGTGGCCATATTTTAATTGGATCGACATTATTTATACAAACTTGAAGACCATTACGTCAGAGAGTTCTCTGGCAAATTCCGGTTGAAAATGTTTCTTTTTTTTAGGAGAAGTTTAAAATAGCAAATATTAAGAATGAGGCAAGTCGGACTTTTATTACTTGGAATATCATCCCTCTTTGACAATAATTGAGACTAAAAGGAGAATAATCGCTAATAATGAGTACTTATCTTTGCTCTGATGCGGCATTGATAGAACGTAAAGCAGCGAAATATTGGAACGAAATCCCAGAATGAGGCTTCCATAACAAAGTCCCATAATTCAGAAATGCCCGAGGTGCTAGAATTTGGTGGAGAATCTGTGGAGTATCGTACAAGACGAACTGTCTGTGCAGATTCCTTCTCAGTGGTAGTTCTCTGTGATCGTTGACTAAAGTGGTCGATGAAATCGCTAACTACGATCGTCGTTACAGATCATTGACATCTCACCTTTGTGTGGGTTCAAGTCTCAGACTCTCTCTAACATGGCACTAGGGGCCCCGAGTGGCTGATGAGTCTAAAGCGCTCTCCGTTACCGATCACTGCCATCTCACCTGTCTGCGTGGGTTCGAGTCTCAGATTCGGCCGATGTGGGTACGTGAGAAAGCTTGCCAGTAGCTTCTCGTGGGTCGGTGGTTCTTTCCGGGGGTTTTCCCCGGGTTCTTCCTCCACCATTAATACTGGCCACCATGTATAGCCTATCGTGTGCTGAAAAATGGCGTTAAACCCTACAACTACGATCGTTGTGGCCACGGGTAGGATATCAAGAAGAGCTGTGACTTAACCGGAGTCATAGCCGTGAAGAACCTGAGGGATTATTCGTAAAGGACGGAATATAGTCGTTACCACATCAGATTAAAAACGTTGGTCTGCCGTCCATGCATGTTGGTATTTTGTTCAACCTTGTCACGAACAAGTTTACCAATGGCTTTCTTCAAATATGAATAAGCTTCAGCTCCTGTCAGAATATGTATCTTGCATCCAATGACTCAAGATTTCCTTCAAGGGAGGTTCCAGACTTCCAGCACTGGAAAAGGTCATCTTAAGAATGATGCAGCATTGACTTAAGTGGTTAACGTACAATTAAAGTGTTTGAAAACCAGTCCATATTTTTAGATTACTGAAATAAAGAAAAGATTCTTTTCAAAAGCCATCTCTCTCTCTCTCTCTCTCTCTCTCTCTCTCTCTCTCTCTCTCTCTCTCTCTCTCTCTCTCACAGGAAGGCTTTTCTCTCCATTGCTATCAAATAACGAGACCACCATACTCGTGACCGATTCACAGTGCTCTGTAACAGACGCTCTGTGTCCATATGTCAACCGTTCACGTGTACTCGGCGTAGGTAAGAAGAATACAGTGGTAGATAATACTTTTAAAATTATTTACTAAGATATAGATAAAAACAAAGCATCATTATGATAGCGAGGTAATCAAAACCTTCCAAAGAATTGAAACATCAGTTACTAAGAGAGGGATAAAAACAATGCACTAATACGCTAGCGAGGTACTCAGAACCCTCCAAATGTGAATGAAAAGAACCCCTGATAAATAGAAAATAGGCAAGGACTATGGGGAAGAGCAGAATATCAAATACAACACATACAATTGATATTAGAAATGTCAAAAGACAACTTAGATTATAAACACAAATATTCCAATAATAATGTAAGTAAATCAGGCTATCAGACAGGAATCGTGTTGAATTTTACTCCAGAGCTCTAGCTAATAGATGGAGGTGGAAAATTCACCTTGAACTGGAGACCAGAACCAGCAGAAAAGATACAATACAATAATCGTAAGTACTGCAATGGAGACATGATACTGCTTAAACCAACAGGACTATCCCATGTCGGGTCAGAAGTCATGCCTATTTAATAGTCCCTCTCTCCTCCCAGAGGTCATGCCTATCCAATAATTCCTCTCCCATCCCAGAGGTCATGCCTATCCAATAGCCCTTCTCTCTTCCCAGAGGTCATACCTATCCAATAGTCCCTCTCTCTTCCCAGAGGTCATGCCTATCCAATAATCCCTCTCTCATCCCAGAGGTCATGCCTATCCAATAGTCCCTCTCTCTTCCCAGAGGTCATGCCTATCCAATAGTCCCTCTCTCTTCCCAGAGGTCATACCTATCCAATAGTCCCTCTCTCTTCCCAGAGGTCATGCCTATCCAATAACTCCTCTCCCATCCCAGAGGTCATGCCTATCCAATAGTCCCTCTCTCTTCCCAGAGGTCATGCCTATCCAATAGTCAATCTCTCTTCCCAGAGGTCATACCTACCCAATAGTCCCTCTCTCTTCCCAGAGGTCATGCCTATCCAATAGTCCCTCTCTCTTCCCAGAGGTCATGCCTATCCAATAATCCCTCTCTCATCCCAGAGGTCATGCCTATCCAATAGTCCCTCTCTCTTCCCAGAGGTCATGCCTATCCAATAGTCCCTCTCTCTTCCCAAAGGTCATACCTATCCAATAGTCCCTCTCTCTTCCCAGAGGTCATGCCTATCCAATAATTCCTCTCCCATCCCAGAGGTCATGCCTATCCAATAGTCCCTCTCTCTTCCCAGAGGTCATGCCTATCAAATAATCCCTCTCCCATTCCAGAGGTCATGCCTATCCAATAATCCCTCTCCCATCCCAGAGGTAATGCCTATCCAATAGTCCCTCTCTCTTCCCAGAGGTCATGCCTATCCAATAGTCCCTCTCTCTTCCCAGAGGTCATGCCTATCCAATAATTCCTCTCCCATCCCAAAGGTCATGCCTATCCAATAGTCCCTCTCTCTTCCCAGAGGTCATACCTATCCAATAATCCCTCTCTCTTCCCAGAGGTCATGCCTATCCAATAGTCCCTCTCTCTTCCCAGAGGTCATACCTATCCAATAGTCCCTCTCTCTTCCCAGAGGTCATGCCTATCCAATAATTCCTCTCCCATCCCAGAGGCCACGCCTATCCAATAGTCCCTCTCCCATCCCAGAGGTCATGCCTATCCAATAGTCCCTCTCTCTTCCCAGAGGTCATACCTATCCAATAGTCCCTCTTTCTTCCCAGAGGTCATGCCTATCCAATAATTCCTCTCCCATCCCAAAGGTCATGCCTATCTAATAGTCCCTCTCTCTTCCCAGAGGTCATGCCTATCCAATAGTCACTCTCTTTTCCCAGAGGTCATGCCTATCCAATAGTCCCTCTCTCTTCCCAGAGGTCATGCCTATCCAATAGTCCCTCTCTCTTCCCAGAGGTCATGCCTATCCAATAGTCCCTCTCTCTTCCCAGAGGTCATGCCTATCCAATAGTCACTCTCTTTTCACAGAGGTCATGCCTATCCAATAGTCCCTCTCTCTTCCCAGAGGTCATGCCTATCCAATAGTCACTCTCTTTTCACAGAGGTCATGCCTATCCAATAGTCCCTCTCTCTTCCCAGAGGTCATGCCTATCCAATAGTCCCTCTCCCATCCCAGAGGTCATACCTATCCAATGGTCACTCTCTCTCTCTTCCCAGAGGTCATGCCTATCCCAAAACACAATATCTAGCCCTTCTCAGATAATTCGAATATTAATTTCGTAGTATGAAATATTTAATATATGCTGAAATGCAGCTTTAATCTTACATTGGGCATATAATGTACACACTTGAAATGCACATTAGCTAAAGCAATCACAACAAAAAAGAATCCAATTTTCATCATTTTAGGTTGATCAATTAGAATATAGCATTCCATTTAGCTTTTCGATTGTCAGTGCATGCAAGACTGTGGGTTACTTTTATGTAGGAAAATGGGTTTGCAGTGTTCAAGGATAGATAAAATAGCAACAGACTGCAATGTAGACATGAAAAGTCCAAAATTTGAGTTAAAACATCTATATAGTTTTATTACATCACACAAAATACAGGTTGCAAAAAAAGTTGATTACAAAAGTGCAGGTCAAGTGGAAGTGTCCTCCCTTGTGTTTCAAAAATTGTACTGTATATAGACTTCATATAATTCGAACAAAAGAAAACAATGAGTTTTCTGCAAGTTATCAAACTTAAATGAAAAAAACACCACAAGTAAAAAGTCTTCCAACTTGTTGGAAGGAGTTATCTTCCCATAATGTACATTTACTCCAATTCCAAATTTTGACCAAAGCATCAGATATGTCTGGCTTGTATGGATCCAAATTTCAAAGGTAATTGAAATGCTGATTCCTGTACTCCTTTTCTAGTATAATCATTTCTGAGACCAGTACCACATTAGTGAGAGGCCACATAGCAGTCACTTTAGTAAAAATGCTGTTTTCAACAATTTCTCAAATTTCTTTATGGCATGTAATTTCTAAACCTCATTATAAATTTTGATTATACATGTACTTGTAATGAATCATTGCAAAGCTAAAATAATTGATTCTAATGTATGCATTCTCATCCCGTGTATTTTGGGATAAAAATTAGTGGGCATGTAATTTGGATTTTTAACACAGCTTTAACAATTTTTCCGTTGTATTGCTATGACGTCTGCAGTGTGGAACTTCATAGTGATGTCCAGTAATGGGGCATCATGCCACAGACATCTAGCATGATGTCCCACTCAGTCACAATATCCCGGACAACAGGCCGACCAGTCCAAACACATAACCTCTTAGTGCCGAGCTTGAAGCAAGTCAGCTATTAATTATAAAAGTCTTTGGTATGACTCTGCCTGGCTTTTAATCTGTGACCTGCATCTGAGGTGGATGCTTTAACCATTAGGCTGCCAGAGTGGTCTGGGGTAAAGGTCATTGAGAAAATGTGTGCTATGGTTTTGGTTCAAGCTTTTTATTTTGTTTATATTATCTAAAATTCTCAATGGATTTTCTTCACATTTGAAAAGAATCATTATTACCCACCAAGTTATTCAGTAACATCCTACTTTGACTCCTGGATCAAAGTCATTGTTGTAGTAAATATTTTCAAGGTTTTGGTTCAAGTTTTTCCATGTGCATATATTTCCGAAACCAATTTTTAAAAATTGCTCATATTTAGAAATGGTCATTATGAAGCCAAGACAATTCATTTAGTGACATGCACATGTACTCTAGTCCAACTGCAAACAACACAGAACCAGATCTGCTGTTACATGATGTGTTCACAGATCTGGGTCTGTGCATTATTTTAGGAATAATTGGCTGAACAAACAAGACAGACCCAGATCTGATGGATTATGCTACAGACGAACAGGATCTTCATTTTATTGCAATTTGACTCTGCTTATGTGTATATATAGTAATATGAAAAAACACTTTGTACAGGCACAGTGTACATGGTATATAATTCAAGTAGCACCCAACAATGTATACTTACCACTTTGTCATAGTGACTGTGTTCCTTCAAACGTCGAGCATTTTTAGCACCTTGACCATTTAATATTCTGATCAATTTGATTTCCTAGCAGTCAAAAAGACAAGCCTAAAATACAAACTGCGAAGTTGTTATAATTGTGCAAAGTATTTAACAGACTAAAAAGGACAAGTTTCTGGAATTTAACTTTAATCTGCATCATATAGTATTGTGCCATAACATACATATTAACTCTTTTCCCAAGGGAAGGTGTGTGTGTGTATGTGTGTATTATCAATTACCAGCAAGATTCCAAAAAGGTAAATATAAAACATTGCACTAAAAATCGAGGAAGATAAACCCTTTCTGATATTTGTAGCCATGAAATAGATAAAAGTTATAATTTTACAAAATGTAAAAAAAAAATAGATTTAGGAAAGAATGGTTTCTAAAATATAGCATTTATGGGAGGTTTGCACTGTTTTGTAACTGTACAAAATGTAAAATTTAAGTAACTTGAAACCTACTTAAGAACATCTTGCTGTTGTCAATGATCATACTTGAACTGGCTGCAGTGTCAGGTGAACTCTTGAAGTATCTAGTTCTCATTATTATTTAGAATGGTTCCCATTTAAATTATTTACACAAGAGCTAAAAGCCACATTCTTCTGTCAATAATTCTTGAAGGTTTACCATACACAATGCTAAGACCACAAAAGCCACATTCTTCTGTCAATAATTCTTGAAGGTTTACCATACACAATGCTAAGACCATAAAAACTCAAACATACTATTTAGACATGCAGTTGTCAAATTTTATCCTGTATTCATTGTACATCCCACACAGCAATCTCTGTAGGATTTTTTTTAAAAAAATGAAAAATCAAAGGCCGTGTTTTTCGGAAATGTTTGAGAACATGTTCTTTAATTTCAAGTGCAGGACAAAATGTGCTGATTATGAAAACTGTGGTTATCACCATTGAAAGCAAATAATATTTGATGTGGATCTCTAAAAAGGTTTTTAAATTTGTCTGAAACTGTCTTTTTAATGGAATTGTCAACCAGATTTGAAACAAAAAACACTCAAATATATTGGTTTTCTCTTTTGATCTCAAACATGACAGTTTTATTAAGACAGACCTAATCAATCAGCTTCTAAATACAACCAACAAACATATCTGTAGTTAAACTGCAAATGTTTTAAAATTTAATTAAATTCTCTAGCAAAATTAAAGATAGCTATTTTCATTTTAATCATAGGATCTGCTAACCACTGTATTGTGTTCAGTAGCTAACAAAACTGAATCCTGTTTTGGAGTTATCTCCCTTTAACCATATGAGGTAGCCAAGCCAATTATGGTGATAAACTTGTCATTTATTATCATGTACATGTATTACCAACTCCGCCAACGCCGGTCCCAAGCCCGGGTGGAAAAGGAGGAGGGTTGGGCGTGGGGCTAGCAACCCGACCCTGTAAAATCCAACTTGCTACAAAAACGTCGACATGTATTACCATTTCAGCTTAAATACAATCTGATACAAAATTATGTAAATCGTTATAAAGTAACAGTATAATCTTCAAATCTAAAGAGGATCTGACATTGTCAAAAAAAAAAAAAATCAAAATATTCAAACATGCAAAGTTTGACAATACGTTGTAACTGTACAATGTGAAAGGGACAGGTCAGTTTTTTGTACATTTTGTGAAACAAATTCAGAAATAATTCTACATATTCAGGCAATGTTATGTTTAAATAATATAGAACAATAAGAATCTTTCAAAGGGAAAGATGCACTACTTTATCTACTAGCATCTCCAGCAATTCAAGACAAACCATTTTATCCTTTAAACTGCCAACTGGTTGAAACCATATCTCATATTCTTCAAAGACAGCAAGAGTTTCAAGTTAGTTGCCGAGGTGGACATGTTTCATTTGGTGAAATAGCACAATCCGTTTAGGGAGAGTATCGATACCCATTTGGCAGCCATATTGGATGAATGCTTGGTACATTTTTTATTTAGGACCAGCTAGATATGACAAGATGCCTATTCATCAAAACCATATCCATTTTAATGGATTATAGATAATAATTAATTAATTATTAATTTAATTAATAATTAAATAATTAATAACAGTTTTTACCATTTTTATTTATGACCAACTAGACTGCCTACAAATCTTTAAGTGAAAACTCTATGGCAGGGTAGTAACTAGATTTTTAGAATGGCAGTTGTGATGGTCTTTTTGGACATTGGACCATTTTCATTTAGGACCAACTAGATCATGGGATGAATTTGTGTGTACTTTTCTGGAAAAGCAGCGACAACAAACTTGTGATAATAGCGGGAGCGATGGATGCTAGACATTGCACCATCTAAAACTCTTCTGACCTGTGACAGGTAGAGTAAATAAAATGACGATCTAAATCACTTTACATCCATATTGAGTGTGGGTTGGGAGACAGAAATCTTCAACTTGATTATATTCATCTAATTAGAGCATTGACTTAAACAATATTTATCAAAAAGTCAAATAAAATTTTGATTGGAAATAAAATGCAGATAAATTTATGAAACTAGTTTTGCATTTAGTGCATGCTTCTTTAGGCACAAAATATTTTGAAAAAATGAAGTCTATTTATTTATAAAAGCATCAAATGATTAGCAATTAATGTGATATGTATAATGGATCAGAAAGATGTACAAGTATCTAAAGAAAACCAAGTATGTGAACTCACAATAGAGACCAACAGTCGTACATACAATTATATATTTATAACTGACTTGTATGCATGGAACAATTATTATATTATTTTATTAAAATATACAATTTTATGCCATACCTTAAACTAAAAACACAAAAGACTAACCTATAAATCCAGTATTTTTCAAGAATCAGTCTATTAATTTCTCCATGCACAATGTCAACTGACATGAAAGAAAAATCACGGAAAGAGTGAATATTTGTATTAAATTGTGTTGTGAAGAAAGCTATGGATCCATACAAATCGATGATAATTCATTCTCTTTTGTTTGTTTGATTAGGATTTTTAACGTAGCTTTAACAATGTTTCAGTCATATCGCTACGATGTCTGCAGTGAGGCAGTTTATAGTGATGTCTAGCACTGAGACATCATGCCGCAGACATGTAGCATGATGTCTCACCCAGTCACATTATCCTGACACCAGGCCGACCAGTCCTAACACTAACCTCTTAATGCTGAACGTCAAGCGAGGCAGCTGTTAGTACCATTTTTGTAAGTCTTTGGTATGACTCGGCCGGGGATCGAACCAACGACCTCCCGCTTCCGGGGCTGACGCTCTAACCACTAGGCCACTGGAGCGGTTAAATAATTAATTCATTCTCTTAGAAACTCGTTGAAGAGCTTATCCAACATATTATATTGGGATTACAATAAGTGTGCTGAACTCTCTTAACTGAAAAAATGTTCTGATCTCAAAAGAAGAGATATTTTCTGCTGGGTCAAACAAAAGAATGCGACTATTATATGTTTACAGGCAACACATAGTACAGTTGAGACTGAGAAGTATCGAGAGGCTGAATGGGGATATAAGTGTGTTTTTAGCCATAAATCTAGCAGTAGTGCTGGTGTTGCTATCCTGTTTAGAAATAATTTTGAATTTCTTATTCTCAGAAACAGATGCGATTGTCAGGGCAGATACATTCTCTTAGATTTATCAGTTAATGGACAGAGATTTACACTAGTGAATCTATATGGTCATAATGATGATAATGCTGAGTTTATTAGAAATTTGAAAGAGGATATTATAAATTTTGACAATTCCTCTGTTATTATTTGTGGTGACTGGAATGTTGTTCAGGACATGGAGTGTGACTCTTATAATATCTTGCATGATAAACACTCCATGGCCCGAGCAGCAGTCCACGACATCAAGAATCAACTAGATTTACTGGATCATTGGAGAACAGTCAGTCCTGACAGTAGAGTATTTACTTGGCATCAGGCAAACCCTGTGAAACAGAGTAGACTGGACTATTTTTTAATCTCTGAGGACAGGTTTTCAAATTGTATGGATGCCTCTATTATTCCTGGCTATAAAACAGATCATTCAGCAATAACACTAAAATTGTCTATATCTGAATCACAGAGAGGTCCTGGGTACTGGAAATTCAATTCAAAGCTATTAAAGCAAAATGAATATATTCAATTGGTAAAAAGATGTATAACCAACACAGTAGAAGAATACTATTGTGAAGGTGATAAGAAAAACCCACTACAGGTGAAACTAACTTGTAATAACCATTTGTTTTTTTAAATCCTTAAAATGATAATAAGATCAGAATCAATTATGTATTCACAAGCTAAGGCATAACAGGAAAAACAAAATTTCTGGAAGCTGAAATAAATACATTACATGCTTTAGTGAATAAAAATAATAACCCCACTACGATGAAAGAATTGAACAAAAAACAAGCGGATTTAGAAGAAATACGGAAAAAAAAAAAGAGGTGGAAGGTGTAATGTTAAGATCCAAGGCAAGATGGTATGAGTTTGGTGAAAAAAACGATAAATATTTTCTTAATCTCGAAAAGAGAAATTACACAAAAAAACAATAAAAAAATTAATTACGGAAGATGGAACAAGGGTATCAGATCCAAAAGAAATATTAAATCAACAGAAAGACTTTTGTGAAAAATTATACCAAAGCAAAAACAGATGTAACTTCCAAACGCTTAACCACTTTTTTAACCATGATAAAAAAACTCAGATTTTGAAAGAAGGTCATGTGAAGGTAAGTTAACATTTGAGGAATGTGGTTTAACACTAAAAAATATGATAAATGAAACTAGCCCTGGTTCCGATGAATTTGTTGTAGAATTCTATAAATTCTTTTGGAAAGACCTAGGCGGCTTTCTCTTTAGGTCTCTAAATACTGGATACGATATGCAACATTTTTCAGAATTTCAGTCTCAGGGAATCATCACCTGCATTCCAAAAGAAGATAAAGACAGGAAATTTATAAAAAATTGGAGACCAATCTCACTACTTAATGTAGATTACAAGATTGCCTCAGTGTCAAAAAAGTGCTCTCGTCTATCATTAGTGACACCCAAAAGGGTTTATGAAAGGGAGATTCATTGGTGAAAATATAAGACTTTTGTATGACCTGATGCGATACCTTGAGGAAAAAAATGAATTTGGTCTTCTCCTATTGATAGACTTTCAAAAAGCTTTTGACTTGGTTGAATGGGACTTTCTGGAAACTGCTCTGAAGTCTTTTAACTTTGGAGAATCAATTTGTCACTGGTTCAGATTATTTTGCAATAAATCAAAAAGTTGTCATTAATAATGGACATTTATCCCCATTTTTTAATTTGGAGAGAGGTTGTCGCCAAGGAGACCCTTTATCACCCTATTTTATTTATAATAGGAATTGAACTTCTAGCAATAGAACTAAAGAAAAACACAAATTACAGGCATTCTCTGTAATGAAATGGAGATCAAATTAGGGCAGTATGCTGATAATGCTTTTCTATTATTAGATGGTTCTCATTTGTCCTTGATGACAACCATGCAGATTTTAAATGATTTTTCCTTGGTGTCAGGTCTGTACTGCAAAATTTTGAAATCGAAGCAATTTGGATTGGAAACAAAAAAAATTTCTAATGAAAAAATATGTCCAGAAATTGATATTAACTGGTCAATGTCCAATTTTAGATTGCTGGGTGTATCTTTCTCTTTGAACTTGGAGGTTATGGTAGAGCTTAATTATTCAACGAAGTTAAAGGAAGTTAAGAAACTGCTTGGCTGGTGGAGCAGAAGAAATTTATCCCTTATTGGAAAAATTACTTTGATAAAGTCCTTCGTTTTGCCTAAATTCATTCATCTTTTTGCAGCTTTGCCAAATCCTCCACCCCATATAGAAAAGGAACAGAATACATTATTTTTCCAGTTTATTTGGGGTGGTAAAACTGAGAGGGTTAAAAGAGACACACTTATTATAGCTTCTTTTAAGGAAGGGGGATTAAATATGATTCACTTGCATTCATTTGTGTGTTATATAAAACTTTCCTGGATTAGGCATCTCTTAATAAACTAAGTTGGCTTATGGCAAAACCTGGTTTCTGAACAAATATTTGGAAAATTTGGAGGTACGCTGTTATTTTCATTAGGAAAAACTAAATTAAAAGTAATTTCTAAATTAATTAAAAATATTTTTGGCGTGATGTTATTTATGCGCTATCACAATGGATAAATGAACCATCTACTGTCATGAATACTCGTCTCAAGATATTCTTAATTTAGTGACCGTAGAAAATTTTAAATCATACACAAGGTGGAGAACAAACGGTGTTGTACTTATTCTTTTTGATGCACAAGGATCTCTTAAGTTTTGATGAAATAAAACAAAAAACAAAAACAAATAATTTCATACAGTACTTTGCTCTTATCTCAATGATCTCGGTGCTGTCGAAAAAGAAATTTAAAAACTTTTTTGAAAGTGGAAATAGTTTTCTTGTAGTTTTGGACAAAACATCTCTCCTTAGGGTAAGAGCAAAGAATAAATTTATCTATAAAGACCTGATAAGAACCAAAATAAAAAAACCAAATGGTAAACATGAAACTTGGTCCAGACTGCAAGTGTGCAATTGGTGCAAATGAATGGACCAACTCTTTTGTTTTGGCTAGATTTTGTACAAAAGACACAAAACTGATTAGCTTTAATTTTAGATTTCTCCACAGAAATATTGCCACGAACCAGTTTCTAAAAAAGATTAATTTAAGTGATAATGATAAATGTACCTTTTGTAATGAGGGAATAGAAAAAATTGAGCACTTATTTTATGACTGTTCAGTTACTGAAAACTTTTGGAAACTGTTGGAAGAATGGATCTAAATTTATGACCCAAATTTTAGAATTACACGAAAAGATGTCTTTATAGGAAATAACAATTTTGATGATCTTATTAACTTCCTAATTTTGCTTGCAAAATATGTTATATACAAATCACGTTGTGCATCAAAAATCCCATATCTCACCTATTATAAAAATTGTGTTTTATCATATAAAACGCTGGAAAAATATGTCGCCAAACTGAATAACAGAAGTGACGAGTTTAAAAAAAAGTGGACCCTATTATCAACTTTTGGTACATTTTTTTTAAAATATTTTTTTTTTTAAAGGCAATCTCAAAGATCTTGGGGTTTGTATGAGAGTATGACTTTGTGTACAATAATTGTGAATGTAAGTGTCTGTGTGTGCAGGTGTGTGTGTGTGTTGTTTAGGGAACACATGTAGAGATCAAGACGCAAAATAATTTAAGATAATGCCCCATATGCCAGGTCAGGTGGTGATATAGGGGAATATGTAAAATCCTGACACCTTGTGTTCAATAAAAACAACCAAATAAAACCCCCAAACATTGCATGTGACATTTCTTTTTATGGTTATTATATTCAATCAGAATGCATGGAGTCATTATTATAGCATGGAGAAAATCATTCATTTGTATTTGAGCTACTGAAATAGGTAGTGTCTATATTCTACACTAAGGACACCAACATTTGTTAAATGAAAGTACAAAAAACATCTTTCGATATTGCTCTGTTCTTAATTTTGAAAATCAGGAAATTCCTAGGTTTTCTATAAGCAAGAATCCGCTTGTCTACAATTTTACACTGTTTATATTAAATAAGATGTGGAAAATAACCTTTATTAATTTAAGGCCTATATTAGGATAGGACGGATTAGATTACATAACGAAAGGAATACATTTTTCTCTTTTGTATATATTCTGCTGCGTTTAAAGCATCATTTTGTGTAAGAACACGAGTTTCTTACTCAATGCAAAATAAATTATATGCATAGGATCGTTAGCGCTTTGTGAATATGTTTTAAAGTTGTTCAAGGAATTTGTAAAGGACAATCGTTTGTAATGATACTTCTGAATCTTTTCATTACACTACAAAGTGTATCATATTTACATTACCTGGGATGACAAAATTAGTTATGTTTCTTTGACATGAAATATTTGTAGAGATAGGTTTAGAATGCTTTAAACAGCAGAATGCAGAAATGAAATACTAATTAACTCATTCGGCCCCGATGCCGTGTTTACACGTAATCCAGTTTCTGCATTCAACGGCCGATACCGTATTTTAGCGCAGATTTTCGACTGCATTCAATGGCCGGTACCGCTTTTATACGGTCCGAATGTATGGTCGAGAGAAAGTCTCTGGTTACAAATGGGGCTTTTCCTAGCATCAGACACACATATAGCCAATCAGAAATGAATTTACGTTCGTTTGGGCAAACTTTAAATGTTCGGAAACCAAGGATTACTACTTGGGATCCGTTTCAATACACGTGTTTTTATCTTAAAAAATCATAAAATGATAGCCAAAGCACGAGTGGTTATTGATGGCGGTGAGGGTGAGAATGAGGAGTTTCTCGGGTTTGATCTCGAATTGAGTAATTAGAGGAGAGATATGTTCGACAGTTGGATAATTTGATAGATTTCAAATGGGACATTCAAGATTCTTGAGATTGAATAGTCAGAAAAAGTGGATGCTGATAGCGAAAATGAAAAGAGTTTCTGCCGATCTAGCAGATTGGAGCTATCGTCTTCTGTCTATCCAAATCAATGATTTTAGTGGAATGAATCCTGGATCTACAACATACAATGACAAATTGACAAGGGAAAAAGAGAAATCTATCTTTTTTCACTTATAATTATTTCCGGAGAAACTGTACACGGACATCGCAAACGAAACCAATCCATATGCCTAAAAATGCATATTGGTATCACCAAACAAACGTAGTATCCAACCTGCAAAATGTGTTTATTGAACAAAGTTCTATCTTAACCAGAAACTGGATGTGAACATTGCCAAGTAATGTATGTACAAATTGTTTCAAACCATATCACATATTAAATTTTCCTGGTTTATTTTAATGGCTGATTATGTGATATTCCTAACAATGTTGCACATAATTTTGTAAAAAAAATGTATAAATAAACTGTGAAAGACTTGGAAAAATAGAAAGAAAAATACATCACTGTGTAGACAAATTAATTTGGATTATTTGGTGAAATTTTCATGGATTAATATTGGATACAAGAAGAGAAATTAAAGTAAATGTGAAGGCATGTGCATGATTTCTACAAAATTTTCCAAACAGGTAAAACACTCTGGGGCACAAGCAGCTAGTCACAGCTTAGTGTGGCTGGGGCACAGTAACAGTGTTACTGATAAGTTTCTTGGGGCTGAAAGAGTTAAAGTTACTGAATTCATTGGTTTAGAAACTTTGTATCTCGGTGGACATAATAACAAAATATTATATAAAATGATAGAATTTTAATAAAATGATGTTTTGCAGACCTGTGCACACCTTCAAATGTTGCTTTTCAGTATTTTCAGGAATACTTTGAGTATTTCAGTATTCTTGACAAGTGCACAACATTAATAACACATCTTTATTCCATCTTGTAACCAAACTGTCAATCAATGCTGCAAAAATGACACAAATTATTTCATATGTACAATATTAGAAACAAAACAACGTTATGTACTATTTAACAAATGATGTAATTGGAGTAATTTCTTTTAGCCTTGTCAATCTCTTTAATTTCATCATAACTTATTTATTTAATACCTTTAATCCGATCTTCCATGATCAGCTATAGAATCCAGACCAGTTTCCATGGTGACCACAATGGTTGTCATCATTCTGAAGCACAATGACACACCCACATTAGTCCTAAGGCCGTAACCTGGGACACATGAATAGCCTCAAGTTAAGGTCTCAGGGAGAAAGTAGGGGTCAAATCTACAGGACTGTTGCTTAAGTAGGGAGAAATACACCGGACAATGAAATAACAGAGCATAGAAAAATATTAAAAAAATGTATCAAGATTATCAGAATCATTATATACACTTAACATTTTTAAAATGTAACAGTAAAACCTTAAAAATATTTCACTTGAATGAAATAAATGTGAATTATAATTCTATGTCCCAAAACACAATTTAAAAAAATTATAATTGAATTAATTTTGTGGTTGTTTCAGACCGGATTCATTGAAATGAATGAAAGGTGTTCCACAACAGTTCAGTTTGGTTTGCTGTTTTATGGCCTAAAACAACACAAGACAGTTATTTAGTGTTGAGGCAACAGGAGTAATTTTTACTTGCTCAAGGACATACCAAAATGGTTGACTTGGGCTGATGACCATGTTAAGATCTTGAACCTGAGCCCTATCAGGCATGAGTCATGCATGCTAAACATTCAGCTGCTGTGGCTTCTGACCCTTGAAAAGACTGTTTAAAAATATAATGTATATAATGTATATAAAATGATAATAACAAAAATAAATGATTAAAACACAGTAGATCAAGTTTTACACGTGGATACCAAAAAGTTCAGAAAAATGCTCTACAAACAGGAATATGATAAATAATTTCAAAAACTTTATTTAATTTTGTGTCATTTAATAAGCTTTTAGTCTAGTTACTTTAAAAACATGAACTCGTGTAATACATCTGATCTATAAAAAAAATGAATTATTTGTAAAAAAAAATTTTAAAAAATTTAAAAAAATTAATGTAAGTTTTAATTTTAGAAAACAAAATTGGAATAAACATCCTGAAAACAGGAAAAGGCTTCGGAAAATAAATGAAACAAAATGTTAAGCATTACCATTTTTGTTTCCATGTGACATTAACAAATGATTTTAACAAAAGTACACATTAAATGACAAACTGGTTGGTTTAAAAGTTACTTACAAGATAGGATTTATTATGTTATGCTGAGGAAATGGCAGCCAAGCACCTTTTTCAAGAACACACATAAAACATGACAAACTGTATATCATGCACCATACACTGGTTTCACTAAATATTTTTCATAAAAATAAAAAATTAATATTAAAAGAATTGATAATAAAAACAAATATATATACATGCACAGGATTATAAAATGACCACAAAAATTATTTGAAAAAGTTAAAAAGATTTATATTTTATACATTCTTGCTCATTAAAATATACAACTAAGCATGCCTGCTTTATAACAAACCAAATGATTATTAGGACTGAAACTAGAGTTACCTCCCTTTAACTGTGAACTGTATTTGGTGCACTTTCTTGAAAGAGTTAAGAACATTCTTCAATTATGATAGTTTAGGATGACCATTTAGGATGACCATTCTTCAAGGAATTCACACTAGTGCCAGACTCGTAATCTATGGGTTGTCAAGTCCTTGATCTGCCCAAGCCAGAATGAGCCGACTGCTTCTGTGTTCTTGGGAAAGGCACTTGGCTTCCATTTGCTCTGCCCAATATGGTCAATATGTTAAAAATTCTATCAAAACCAACCAATTGTCTTCTGCCTTACAGTGTCAGTATATGTCATTAATGAGGCCCAGCATCTGCATGGGCAGTACCAAAAAGTGGTCAAGCTATACCAATTAGGCTTCAGACATCTTAATCCGGAGATGAAATAGACAGCAATCATCCACTTGCATTGCAAGAATTCAGCCAGCAAACAGGTCCATAATTATCTAGACCTAAAGATGTACTTTCGTTCATCACTGTCTGGTTATTTGACAATTTCTGTAAACAAAAAGTCGATATGCCAATCAATAACCAGTCTAGTGAATGTGTTTTCAGACTTTCTTGCTGTAAATAAAAGGTTGTGACTGGAATTAATTGAATATTACTGTAATTGAATCAGTCTACCCAATTTATTATTCCAAATTTTGTCCCAGGAAAAATTGTGTGAAAGAATGAACTTGTTGATAACAACAAGATCAAACATACTGGTCTCTTTACAGACCCCTGACAATACTCGAGTCACCAGCAAATAAAATGACCACTTTAATGGCTAATAAAGACATACAAAATGTTACTACAGTAAACAATATCTACAACAAAAGCCAATCAAAGGGGCTAACACTCCTGTCTGAAAAGAATGTTCATGAATCCAATATTAGACCGTTTCATTTTGTTAACTGTCAAGTGTTGAAATCATATTCGATATTCTTGCATATAAAAATGATTTTTAATTGGCCGCTACTGTGGATTTCATTTAGATATATTTAATCAAGGACCATGTAGACAATGCTTTTATTCTAATGACTAAAAAAATTTCAAGATGGCCATTGTTGTTGCTATATTGAATGTAAGATTGGTACCATTTTCATTTAGGACCAACTTTAAATAAAGGAAAAATTCTGGTACAAACCCAACATTGGTACGACTTTCTGTTTAGGAGTAGAGACATGATGTTACAGATGGCTTCCAAGGTTACATTAAAAGTTGTATGGTGAAAGCCCCATGACTTATTGACTGTAGAGATATAGTATTAATGATGGCGGCTGCGGTAGACCAACTAGAACTTGGGATGAATTGTGAAAAATTTAATGGCAATCATCCAAGCTCTTCCATTCTATGATCAGAACGGGAAAAAAGAAGGAATACATTTTATAAGTCAGCAACTTAATTCAAGTTAGGATGAATTGTGAAATTTTTTATCGCAATCATCCAAGTAGTTTAGGAGGATTAGTTATAGCTTGTGTTAATGAGTGAGCAGATAAAAAAACAACAGACCTTTCCACAAGCTCTTCCATTCTATGATCAGAATGGAAATAAAAAGAAATAATACATTTTTTAAGTCAGCAACTTAAATTCAAGCGTGATTAACTATGATTTTAAATTTCTATCAAATAGATACCTTAGTTATGATTAATGACAACAATGTTCAAGACATTAAGCTGAATTAAATACTTTTTTAAAAAATCATCAACTGAAATAAACTGGTTTTATTAGCAAGCAACTATTGCAAAGCAAATTGTTAAAGAAGCCATTAAATGGCTAGGTTCAACAAGCTGGGCAAAGCACTTTACTCCAATTACTCTCAAATTATATAACCTGATAGTGTTGCCATGCCTTTTATCACCAAATCCAAACCAACCAGTTTTACTAAAAACAACAAAATATGATAATGTTGTTCTTCATAAATCAGTGTAAACCCCATTTTGCTCAAACCATGAAGCTAAATTAATGCATTCTAGTGATACTATAGTTTCTGTTTTGTTTTTTTTCTTCTTTTTTTTCTCTTTATGTTTGCTGCAACTATGGGCAGAGCAGCGAGATGATGAGTTGTGTGTATGACAAATTTGCAAACTGAATATCTGCATTTACATTGAATCAAGAATGAGGCCCTGGCACAATATTTTGTTAAATGCATGTAAAGTCACTGTAACCTAATTGCTGACACATTCATCCCAAATAGCAAAAACAGACAAAAACATGGGCAATTAAAGAAAATTGTCGAACCTTATTATGTACCATATGGCTAGCTACCAAATTTCATGTACTTTGCAGCCCATGAAAATAAATTAATTAAAATTAGATGGCATTTCAACACCTATAACAATAGTGTTATTGCACCTTTACAACAGCCTTTGCGACCTTTTATTAATATAATGCCGATAACAAAGTTCAGGCCCAATTTTGTAAAATAAAAATAATTTAAAAAAAAAAAAAGGGGGGGGGGGGTAGGGGCTTGAGTGTCAGAGTGATCTAAAGTGCTCTTCATTATGGATCACTGCCATCTGCGTGGGTTCTCTCAGATTTGGACAATGTGGATATGCGAGAAAGCCTGCCAGTAACTTCTCGTGGGTCAGTGGTTCTTTCCGAGGTTTTCCCCGGGTTCTTCCTCATCCATTAATACTGGCCGCCATGTAAAGTCTATTGTGTGCTAAAAAAATGGCATTAAACCCTACAACAACAAAATATGGCTGGACATTCTGCACAATATAGGTCACAGTGGCATATTTCTCCTTGTATGACATGTATTGCACATCATTCAAAGTCATTTAATAGTGGTTTCTCCTTGGTAAAACAGTCACAACAGAAACCCTTTAGCTTACAAATCCAAAGACCATCGCTGATATGGTCAAGCTGTACTTTATTTTGCAGCTAGCAGCAAAGCCATATCTGGAACAGACCTCAATCCCCTTGTGGCTATCAGCAATTAGCTCTGAAAAAAAAAGGAAATTTGGAATTAGCCTGACAAGGAGGTATGGATAACAAGTTTGCTCTCTGACTGGTAATTAGAGTTATCCTGTAAAAAACAGTTCAATAGCAACAATTTCCAAATATATGATTGGTTGTTACAACTAGGCTTCAGTCAGATGACATGATTGATATCGTGGACTTGTATGATCTTTTCCATGAACAGATCAGGACTATGCTACTCTGCCTTTCTGGATGTGTAATGTATACAACTCCTTCTACATCAGCAATTTTATGATGTAAACTGATGTAACGATAGCCTTATTGCTTCCTTTGATGTTTAAATACACAAACTTCAAAACAGCCAAGTCTGCAATTTTTATCCTGTATGCTTACCATCAAACCTGTCATTGAAAAATTTAAGGTAAATCAATACAATATGGAGTGCATTTCTGTAGTGTGTATAATGCAGTTTGCTGAATTAATGAACTCGACCATCTGGGGCGTATACTTTAAATACTAACCACCTATGTAAATGTTGTGTCAATCACGTTTGAACACATTTTGTTTTAGTTTAATGTATTTTAGGGATACGAGTACACAGACAGCATAAAATCTAAACTATAGTACCGGGGCCTTAGAATAACCAAGCAAATTCATTGATATACCACCCTGTCCCCCTCCCCAGTCATCCATGGTGAGACCACAACATTTTATACAAGTGAAATAGGACTGACCTTTAATATAAAGCTGTAAAATTACTTGGCATATATGAAAAATCACAGTTCCATTGCCTTATTTCAAAGGGTATTCGAGGACAAGTGAAGAAAAGAGATTTTTTAAAAACAAAATCAGTGCACTTGAACTTGTTGATAAAACTAGGACTCTGATATTTGTGTCAAAGACACCATTTTTGGACAGAGGTCATACCTTGTACCTGAAAGACATGTACTTATGGGAAACTACAAAAAAAGACAGCATTCTTGAAGATGATCCAAGTCTATTTTAACTCAAATATTTAAGATCTTGTGAACTGAAATCCAAGAATTACCCACACCACTACCGCTACGCACCTGACAGAAAGTACATAGTCCTACCCCTATGCTAAGTCTGAGCTGTTAAGCCATGTACGTTTTTTTTAAACATCTACAAGTGAAGGGAAAATGTTTATTTTCAAAGAGAAGAATGGACTAGATAATTGAATGACACCTTGTATCTGACCTTTATCATTATCCATGACAGGATAACCCAGGGTGGTAAAAATACTGCCTGCAAGCTGGATCAACAGTACATCCCAGCTTTATTCATTAATTTACATCACTGAAAAGTGGCTTTAAAAATCACTTATTCAAGGACATCCTGAAAAGCTGCCCATGCATGGGAGGATAAGGGATGTACCTGATATATACTTAAACAAAACTTTCACACTGTTCACCACAATCCCCCACAAAGGTTAAATAGGCAAGACTTGTTCTAATTGCATATCAGCAAACAAATGTTAGACCTATTGTAATGTTATACCAAAGTTTTAGTTGAATGAAGCAGCAAATAAAGATGTTACTTGAGAAAACTTTGACTGAACTAAGCTTTCTGCTTCAGCAGGCGAGACAAATAAGATAGGAATTTCCATATGGTCCTGAAGTTGAAGTTCCTGATGTAGTAGATTATGTATGACCTTCATAAATTGAACACAAATGTTAACATTGAACACCTAAATGCTTGAACTGGTCTGACATAAATTCTTGGAATAACATGACAATTTAAACCAGCGACTCCGTGATGTGTAATATCAAAACGTTTAACTTTATGTAAAAATTTGTGTAGAAGATATGACTTTTAACAACTTCAACACTGTTGTTGCTGCAAGGAGCAGAAAAGTGATGATGGTGTCTCAACATGATGAACCTGGTGAAAAACAGTACCGCAAACGGCACATTAAAATTAAATACCCAAACTATGTTGAATATTTCTCACGAGGAGGTATATATAATGAGAACATATCTGGGTAAAAGAGATATAAATCATAAATGCAAATGAAAAACTTTCAGCCAATATTCTATAAAATTATTGGAACTGTCAATAATGGAAGTCACTGATGTGTCTTGCTTCCCACTAACATGTGCTTGACAATGAAGAAAATAGATAACATGTGCTTGACAATGAAGAAAATAGATAACATGTGCTTGGCAATGAAGAAAATAGATAACATGCACTTGACAATGAAGAAAATAGATAACATGTGCTTGACAATGAAGAAAATAGATAACATGCACTTGACAATGAAGAAAATAGATAACATGTGCTTGACAATGAAGAAAATATATAACATGTGCTTGACAAGGAAGAAAATTGATAACATGCGCTTGACAATGAAGAAAATAGGATTTCTGAAATTACTGTACAGATATCTGGCCATTTTGATAAATGAAGTGTACATATTAACAAGGCATCACTGTTGACAGAAACATATGGATGGGAAAATATTTCATAACAATACATTTACAGTGAACAGTGACTTGATGCTGAAAAGCAAAGCCTGAAACAATTACAGTATCACAAGGCTGGCAGGTGATTGACAGACAATCCACTCCTTACTAACACAATCATCTCTTTGTAAATGTACCCATATTAACTTACAATTTCTAACTGGGCATCTTTTACTTGGATTCTGTCTGATTTTGAATAGTGGAATTTAGAGTGCTAAAAAACAATCTCATCTCTCGATTGAACAACTCAATATTTCTTTTTAGTGCATCCCTTTATGGCTATTAGTATGTGATGTCAAAAGCTATTGTTTATTTTCTCCCTTACATGGATGGCCTCAATGTGGTGAATGGCTTATTCTTGACCAGTATACACCCCACAATTCTGACTGAAATTTCAAATGTGTTTATATTTCTAAAGATGTTCCAATATATTGTATTGAGTGTACAATTTTCTTTGTTTGATTTTTAAGGACACACCAGCACACTTAGGCTATTTAGCGCCATTTTTTTTTTTTTTTTTTTTTTTTTTTTTTATGGTTTAACGCCATTTTTCAGCACAATATAGGCTATACATGGCGGCCAGTATTAATGGTGGAGGAAGAAACCGGACAAACCCCGGAAAGAACCACCGACCCACGAGAAGCTACTGGCAAGCTTTCTCACATAACTACATTTGCCGAATCTTAGACTCGAACACACGCAGACAGAGGTGAGATGGCAGTGGTCCGTAACGGACAGCGCTTTAGACCACTCGGCCACTCGGGGCCCCCATTTAGCGCCATACAATAGGTTCTACTTATACATGTTTAAAAACTAAAAGGTTTTATATCAACCAGCAACATAGAAAAATAAAATAGTTCAAAGTAAAATGGTAAGATGTTGGTAACAGTAAAATATGAAGCTTCCCAATCAACGGGAGATGTAAATGGTGGATGTGGATGAAAAGATGTTGCAAAAAAGCGGCTGTATTTGCATTAGATAAAATGTACAACTTAATTATTACTAAAAAGTAAGGTCTAAATATAAAAAAAAAGACAGTTTTAACCAATCCTGAATAAGGGATTGTTTCATAGTTGCCTCATCCAAAAACTCCTCAACAGGTTATATTTATTTTTTTAAATAGAATAAGTTCAGTCCATACTTTGAGCAAATGGGTTTTGGTCAACTACCAGTGTTTTGACATTTTAATTCTATGATACAATGTGTATTTGTTCACTCTATATTTTCTCTTATTATTTTCCATATGGTTAAAACCTTTGTAACTGTCTCAAACAAAAACAATCTTGTACAAATTAAGCCTCCATAAATTGGCCAACCTTATATAAAAAGGCAACCCTTCATAAAAAAAGACCAAAATAAATCTGATGAAACAAATACTTGATGTAAATACACAAAAATATACAAAACAAATACACATCAGATACAGAATGTGATTTATGAAATGAATTTATGTGCCAGTGCATACCAGACATTTTTTTCCTCCCAGTGCTGTGGACCCTGTAAATTTATCAGTATATATTTTCCTTCGTCCCATGGCAAGGATCCAGAATTACACAGGTCTAGCCATACCTTTCGTTCTATTAATATGTGGAGCCATTCTTCCTTACTATACAGCAAAAGCTTCCACTAGTCTATATTCCTGTTTTTTTTTTTTTTTAATACACAAGTATGGCATGCTGGCTACTGCAGTACAATCCGTGCCACATGACACGTGCCAACACAGTAGGTCGGTATATACATGTTTACACTTACCTTGTGTTCAGGCTACATTCGTACATACACCAATCACTTGTTATCGAGAGATGTCTTTAATATTTCCAGCTGTTTCCCTTAACAATTATGTTCCTGCAGGTGTACCTGTACCATACCATGAAGCCTAGCGCGTATATACACTATCAGGCATTATAAACTGCCCTGTCTGGCTGGCTGGTTGGCTAGACCCTATTGGTAGTTGCGACATGCGAGTTTTCACTTTACCATCTGACCTGAATTCACCGCATAGGCGGAACTGTCTGCTGGTCAGAATAGCTTAACTTCATGACCTGGGTTGACCTCCATGCTGTAAACCTACTAAAAATGAGTACACCCTCTTATCGATATCTAGGTTGAGAGAGAGAGAGAGAGAGAGAGAGAGAGAGAGAGAGTCCCAAATGTCAGGAAACACTATGTGCACCAATTTGGGACTTATATGGATCTGTGCAGTTTTGGTGTCAGGCTCTTATATGCAAGTAGAGACAGTATGTGCTGCACTGACAACTCAAATATTTAACTATTTATAGTGCTGTCTTATAAGCTGGTTACAGAACCAGATCTGCCATCACAATGCAGTGGCAGATCTGGGTCAGAACAGTTTGTTAGAATAACCAGTAGAGCAAACATAAAAGACCCTGCATCATGGCAAAGCTGATCAGGGTCTATGTTGTTTGCAGTTGGACTCTACTTATAAGCAATTATATATGTATCCCCTTTTCCATGCTTTCATGAATCCTTCATCTCAGCATAACATATTAGCTTGTTGACCTTTACTTATGTGACATTCCAACTCAAATGACATGCAACACCAAGAACAAAGCAATCAGTGTTTTATCTCACATCAGCTGAAAAGCAAGAACTGAACTTGCAAGGCAAAACAGCATAAAGAAGGCTACCAAGTATTAAAAACAAAACAAACATATCATATTCAAGGACAACCTCTCCATCGCTTATATGTTTATCATTTGCATGACCAGGTTTTGATTTACCAAGCGAGTTTAATGGAATTTGGATGACATGCTCTGTGTTTTCCAAAATGAAAAGCGCAGTTTGCCTCGCCTAGCACGATATGGATTATACTACTATAGCTTTGTACTTAGCCAATTCGTTAGATGCATGTATTAAGAAACCAATATGATAAGACAAGTTAAGATAAATGTATTTATAGTCTGCATGATTTAAAACAATAATTCAACATAAACTCGTAAGAACCTTTACCAAGATGACATTAAGAAACGAAAAACATTAAACCATCTGAGAATTTGTAAGAGCTGCCTTTGTGATGGTATTTCAAGGTATTCTGTATTAAGTCTCTAACCTTGCCTCAATAATACAATACAAGTGAATATTTTTCTGTACCTTTATTTAACATTGTCATAAAAAAAGAGCCCCCTGAAAGGACAGTACTCTACAGTCCAAAGGGAATTTCCATGAATTTAAGACAAAAGCTGTCGAGTGTTCACACCATATGATAATCTTAAGCAATAGGATTTTTAAATCAACCAGACAAATATGAAGCAAAAATCAGCATCATTTAATCATAATAGTAGACATAAATAGTCTTTTGGTGAAAACATCATGGTGAAAATCAATAACAATATTTTCAAGACATCTGTCATGGTGGCCATATCAGATATCAAACTGACACAAATTTTATATAACATCAACTACTGGTATACACCACAAGATGTGTTCGGATGAAACCCCATGTTCAAGTGATTTTTCCATTCGGGAGGACTAGCCAGTTTAAATATGATTGCTGTGGTGGCCATACTGGATGTCAGATCATCACCATTTTTATCTAAAACCAACCAAACACCATATAAGGTCTCTTGGTAAAAATCCCATGATAACAAGACCATCAATTCAGGATTAGCAATAACAAGATTTTCAAATATGGTTGCAGTGGTGGCATCACTACCGGACAGAGTTGAACCATTTTCATTTACAGTCAACTAGAAATCATATTAGGAATGTTCTGCAGAAAATCCCAATGATAATAAGATTTTTTGTTCTGGAGAAGCAATGAAAAGGTATTAACACATTAACCCTTGGCGCTGCATGTAAGGGGCAGGAGGTAGTAGCCTAGTGCCAAGCTCTGTAGTGTCAAGGTCATGTAAGATACAACAATATGGGTGGTATTATAAAAAGGTAGACAGATTTAGCTCTACAATGATACCAAATAATTTGGATGTTTTAGTTGCACTATAAAATACACAGGGGAAAACAAATTTTGGACTCATTTTTTTCCACACAAAATTCGACCATGGTCAGAAACCGATTTTGAGTCCAGATTTTAGAGAAAAAAATGTAATACTCCTATCTATGGTCTAAACTGCACACAGACAGGTGAACCTGTGCAAAAAGTAAGAAACCAGGATAACGTGGGCATTTAGAATAAAAAGTGGTCTCCATATGAAAATGAGAACTCAAACTTTCCTCTTCTGCTCATGCGCGAGCAAAATAATAAAATGTTTTTAAATAACTATGCATTGGCTACTGGAAAATTGCTTGGAATTTGAATAGTCAGAAATAGCCATGAAAATGTGTTTCCTATTCGCACTTCATGCGAAAACAGCAAAAACTGCCATGGGTAAACGTGTTAATAACTGCTGTCATGGCAACCATATTAGATGTCAGACAGGTACCATTATTTTGGAACACAAGATGTCATAAGAAGATTTTAGTGAAAATCCCATCTTACTATGATCATTGTTGATTCTGAAGTTGTAGCAATATTAAGATGGCCACCACAACAAGCATGCAGGTTATCCAAGTGAAACCATTTTCATCTAGGACCAACTAGATACCCTAATTACCGTAGTAGAAACACCATGTCAATGTGACCTTCCATTCAGAAGGAGTAGTAATAAAAAAAAAAATTCTTAGTGGCCATATTGTACATAAAGTAAGCAGCATCAATGAGACATCATAAAGTCTTTTGATAAAAAATTCTTGACATGGTGGATGCTACACTATGTAAAAATGTGATATAGGGATTTTAAAGATGGTTGCTATGGAAGTCATACTGTATGTTTGAGCAGCACCATTTTCATATAGGACCAACTAGACCTTGAATTGAATGTGTGTGTGTGTGTGTCATGTTTCATAGCAATCATTCAATTAATTTAGGAGGAGTAATGATAACAAACTTGTGTTAATGGACTGATGGATGACAGGCAACAGTGTGGTGCCAACCCTATGCAAAATACAAAACTGTAGAGTGCCACCTTTACAGTTCAAGTAAAGACTTAAGATATTTCATTGGTTAAACTTAGATTTAAATTTCATCCAATCATATATGATTTAAAAATTCTGTCCTGGCTCAAATTCTGTCCGAAGACGCATCCCACCTACATTTAATTTTCACAGCCTGCCTAAGTGAAACATGGAAATTACTTATAATTTCATCTCAAATGCTATATAAATGACAACTGCACCAAGTTTTCAATAAACTTTCCTTCAAATGTTTGGAAGCTTCCACTTGGGTAGAAGCATGACTTTTATTGCTTTAGTTTCAAGAAAGTATTTATTTCATAAAGTTGTATGAATAACAGACTTTTCCAGCACTGCATGTGATAGTTAAGGTTAATCAGAGACAGATTCCAAAAATACTTACGTAGTGTAGCATCCACCATGTTATACCTACGTCAACCTCATTCAGCAGACAACTCCTTTCCTACTTCATCATCCAAAAAACATTAGCTTGCCAGCTTCTTCTTAATGTAATTTCTGTTCACAATAAAAAAAATTCTGTCTGACAAAAATCCATTGGATAATCAGTGCCAGCCAAACTGATCAACAAAAGATGTATTGACTACCAGGAAAGAAATTGACCACTTTTTGTGCCTTGTCCATTTGTTTGAGAGTGAAGGACTTCAGATAGCAATGGTTAAGCAATGATTTATTTCTCCCTAAGCCCTAGGTAAGACAAAAAATAAACGATAAAAGCTGTAGGTTATATCTGATAATGCTATATGGTCTAGACAGGCTTATGTTGAATAGCTGAAATGAAGGAATATATGGAGTCTGCAGACAAATTCCTATAATTGCTTTCATTATAACTGTCTGGCTGATGATGCACTTTCATAGATGTTTAGCTCCCTGTTGTAATGTAAAATATTGATGCTGTTGCCATCAATACATATCAGTACAAAGCCATTCGAGGTCTTAAGGTAGTAGATTCTCTTAAATATTCATCCACATGAACTTGTTTGGAATAATAACCGAAATTTGGCAATGACGTTTAAAGTACAGGGAAAAAACATTTATTAAGTGTCTAGGTACATGCGCTTGAAAAATGATTTTATCCCCCATGGTCCATAAATCTTAAAGACAATCAAAGTGAATTATCTTACAATTTGATGCCTCTACCAAGTGGATGTTAAATGGGGTAAGTTAAGTGTTAAAAATCTGTTTTATTTTAAACAAGTTTTATTTTAATTTTAATGTTGTCATTTTAATCCCATGCTAATTTAAAATTTTGGCAAGTGTCTGCAAAAAAACTGAACAATTTTTGAACATTTTTCAGGTCTGCATTATTAAAACTTTAAAAAAATTTAACTTCTTAAAAATGTAAACATTATTTCAAAAGGTGAAAATACATCTACATTATATAATCATATAAGTTGGCAACAATTAATTATTTGTAAGAAAAAATAAATTTTGTATTTCCTCACAGAATTTGGTAAATAGACCATCTTCAAGAAAGTTTCTGTATGTTCAGGTACCAGATTAGTGTAAAGGACTGACATGTCTTTTGTATAAGACAGGTCCAAATGTACATGTAGTGTTATCCTGTAATGGGAAGTAATTTAGTTTTTAACGTTGTATATGCTTTTTTGCGAAATGCAACATAATGAGCAACATACATTTTTCTTCATGTAATACTAATCAAGCAGAAATATCTTACTAAATCATAATGGGAATAATGTCCAATTTCTAACAACGATCGTAATACTTGCTGTCCTTTTGTTTAGTTCAATTACATTCACTATATCTTCTAAAACTAAGAATGTCTGAGGACATTATTGCACTTTTTGGAACAATTAATGCCTTTAAACAAAATCGTAGCTATTATGGTAAACTCCTGTGTCGATGTAGCTTTTACAGAAATTTCTGTTTACAAACTTTCATTGTGAGCTTGTCATGTGATCTATGAGAAATAGTCTGATACACTTTCCTGCACATCGCGCAATATACCAGGGGGAAGTCGTAATTAAAGATGCACTGCATTACTAGTATACCAGAGTTTTATTTTCTGGTGGTTCTTACCATTTAATTTTTCAACTAACTGGTACTTCTGTAGTTTCTGTCCGTAAATAATGTACAGAAATTTGAAATCTTGTTATAAATTTAATAATTTTCACAGCATGTTTCATGTTCAAGACAAAATAATTCAAAAGCTTTTTATAATACAAAACAGTTGTATTTGTGACAAATTGTTTTGAATATAAACATTAATAAAAAAAAAAAAAAATACTTAATGATTCTTTAATCACATATCCAAAGTTCCCTCTAAGCAAATAGTAGATGTGCGCGCAACGCCCGCTGCATTGTGTAAGCATTACGGAGACAAGCAAAATTTAATGTTGGATTGACACTTCTGCTGTGCAGGGATGTCTCAGCAGCCGCGCGCGTGTGCGGCTTAGAGGGAACGTTGCATGTGTCATGTGTGTCCTGTATACCAATGTTGTGGACAAACTGAATTGAACATTGTGAATGATAGTTAGGCCAGATCCAATTATTGGGACAAAATGTTAGATTTTAGAAACTAAATATCAGATTATTTTTACATCTGTAAATCTCTTTATGTGTCTATGCATGAGGGTTAAATACATACTTGTGAACCTCTTGAATGGGAGAGTTTTCCTCCTTAGTTGTGATGCCACCCACCTTCATTGAAATCTGTACCAAAATCATTAATAAAAATGTTAATTTTTCCCCATTTTTGTTCACTTCACATCTTCCTTCAAGTTATTTATATTTATAGCAATACTGCCTCTGGTCACGTAACTGTGAACCAAAGTAGGACGTTTTGACACCGGCCGGTTTGGTGTGACCGGTTTGGCGCAGAGCAATTGTTATTCCTGTTGAGAAGTAACCATATATTAGTGGAGCAGGTAAGGACAACATTGATTACCTCAGCGATCAATGAGATGTAGTGTGTAAGTGAAATATAAAGTGAAAAATAAAAGTAAAATTATTCAAATTATCAGCATGTGTGTTATTAAAATAACTTTAACTAAACCTATGTTATGTTCATTCATCAGTAGAATGAATTGGCCGTCATCTGCAGCTGTGTGAAGATGGGCTGAACATTCGTTTTTCAACTCGCATCGACAAAATCACTGTATTTATCTAAAAAGTATTGATATCTATCGTGCGCGTACTTTTCTTGACCATGCTTCGATTTCATAACGCTCATTTCCAAAAAAAAAACTTTTACGATAATACATTTGACAGCACACTTGTATAAACAAACAACTATATAGAAGTGGGTTTAAGCCTGAATGGCTAAATCGTTAATCCTATGCGTGGACTTTGTTTACCTTATCATTGCTTTCGTTTTCAAATATGAATAACACGTTAGACATCAAAATATTAAATTGTTAATCTTTAAGTGGTCATGACTCACAGGACAATATACCAATAGAGTCAATTATCTTAAGCATCCTGCATATATTGTTATTTCTTAATCCTTTTGTAAATGCCAACATGGCCTCTAATTAATTATCTTAAGGATAATGTGTAATCTTTTGATGCTAATCCTTTTGTTGTTCCAAAACTTCCAGCAGCAAAACGGCCCACGCCAAAACGTCACGGACCGCTGTGAACTGGCTTAAGCATTGCAAGATGACCGGTAGTTGGTGATTAAATGCAGCATAAAACAATATCCTTTTGATTCTGTCAGCAGGGTCAGTTGGCTTAAACGTTTTATGTTTACCAACAGTAATTACACTTTGCATCATCAGAAGTAATTCTGAAAGGATTAGAGATTAACTGACTGGGATACTGAAGTGCTCAATTGCACATAAAACAGGGCCAGTTTGACTTTGTCAGTGTATCTAAGAATGCAATATCTCCCAATGTTCAAACACCAAAAGCTAAGCCACCACACAAACTTTAATCAAGGATCAATGTCGGAATTTTAGAGGTTGAAAAAAAGTTCAAGAGAAATGACTATCCCTGCTGCTCTTTCCATAAACCTGATTTTAACATCTGCTACTGTAGCATGAATAATATTATGCACCAGGCAACATATTAAAAACATACTGCAAATACACCATCACTGAAATCTATGAATCTGCATCAAATGTAGATAAATACAAACATGCCCAGGCACTGTTTACCAACTCTGTAGTAGAGATATAGAAACAAGTATATATGGTGCAAAAGATGACAAAAGAATCAATACAAGGTAGATAGCTGAAACATTATCATCCAGTTATAAGTCAAGCAAGGCTACAGCTCTGTACACATCTGAACAAAAAAATGGTAAAAATTAAACTTTGGTGAGGTCATCCTAGCAAATTTGGTTTCAATTCATGAAGACCACCAAATGATATTGAGCAGAAGGTACCATAGGTACTCACTTATAAGTCAAGTCAAACTGCAAAAAAACGAAGATCCAGATTTGACATAGCATAATGCACATGCAGGTCTGTGTCTATGTTGTTTGTTCTACTGATTACTCTGAACAAACTGCACAGATCCAGACCTACTGATTCACTGTGTGACAGCAGATCTGGGTGTATGCATTTGCAGATGAACTCGTACACAAGTAGAGATGGTAATCAGTGATGGATATAGTATGATGTTATGGCCTGAAAATGGTAAATATTCTTTTAAAAACATGGTGTTGGTGGGTGGGGATGTTTATCCATCTGACTATATTGTCAGGAATAGTTTTATCACAATCAAGATCTAATGTACTGATCTATATTGGATGTTTTGCTGTTTTGACAGATATCAATGCCTTCATTTAATCTTTTCTTGTTTGTTTCTTTGCTGTTTTATGGAATATCAACACATGAAGATTGTATGATATAGAGACAAAGGAATCCTGACCTGGACAAAATAATAGATGACTTGGGCAGATCATGGAATTGCAGGATTTGAACCTACACTTCTCAGTTTTCGAGTTCAGTACATCAACTATTAAGCCACTGTAGATTCCTCTTGAAATCTTGTACCTTGATTTCCTTAAAAGCCTAAGAACATCTATGAAGGAACTGTAATACATCTCCTTGACATCTTTCCTTGTGATCTTCAACTGAATGTAGACCTTTTACATAACAAAAAGTACAGTCATGTCCGTTATAATAGATCTCACTGGGTAGTAAGAAATCTTCATGCAATAAATGAGCATCTGGTTGACACTGATGTTATTTACACATTGTAACTACAGAGGATATTCCATTATTTAAGTTTAGTAAAGGGTGCAGATAATTGCCGTAAAGACTACATTACTTTCCTCATATATATATATATATATATATATATATATATATATACACACACACACACACACATTCATGCCCAGAAAAATCTTTATACACAGATGGTTGACTGCTCACACACTAATTATCTGAGATCTTGCCTTACTTTGTCAAGAACTAATTATCTGAGATTAAGAACTAACATTGTCAAATATTAAATTGCTTTAAAATACAATTAAAAAGCCCTGAAATAAAAGACTGCAGATTTTGATCTGTATTCTTGTTTCTCAGAAATTCAGTCAACACTATGTAATGATGTTCCCATGATGAATTCCGATTAATGGCAAATTTTAATCAATGTCAGCAATTATTTATGACAAGATCACAATTCGATATTACATTCAATGTCCACAGGAAACTTGTGGATTTACCATGAAACCAAACATCTGATATTAATTCTACTTTTCCAGTGTCTGATTCCAAAGCCATAAAGTCTAGAATTCTGAAGAGCTGTCTAGCTGATACATGTAATAATGGTTTTTCATAATCATCTTTTATCATCTTTTCAGGTGTAAAAATATTTCTAGGTCAAAACTAATTTATCTTATATTAAATATCTTAGATTTAACAAGAATTTTTTTTTCAAAAACTGGAGGAAACATTATATAAATCAGAGCAACTGAAAAATTAGGTTGTGTGAAATATTAGTGTTTGCACTAGTCTTTTGTCTTTCATAACACCTCAGCACAATGGTGGCTATGTAGTGTCAAGAAAGAAAAATTAGGGTACAACTATCAAATTATCAGAGACAATACAGCATTTCACACACTTGTTGCCCGAAGAAACCAAAAGTAAAGTAATTTCAAAGTCAGGATAAAATGAACTTAATCATTAGCAACTGCACCCATTTATTTGATAAGGCACATACGAGGATGTGTTATTCATCATCATGAGAACAATACCCTGGATGATGAAGGCCCCTAAAGATGTCAAGGCAGCACCTATTATGCCCCCAAAGATGTCAAGGCAGCACCTATTATGCCCATAAAGATGTCAAGGCAGCACCTATTATGCCCCCAAAGATGTCAAGGCAGCACCTATTATGCCCATAAAGATGTCAAGGCAGCACCTATTATGCCCATAAAGATGTCAAGGCAGCACCTATTATGCCCCCAAAGATGTCAAGGCATCCCCTATTATGCCCATAAAGATGTCATAGCTGCCCCTATTACACCTACCAAGATGTCAAGGCATCCTCTATTATGCCCATAAAGATGCCAAAGCAGCACCTATTATATTCACCAACCTGCAAAAGACGTTTAGAGGCAGAGGTGAGACAAAATGGATAAGACTAAAACTGATAGATCTCCTTGCTCAGTCAAAACTACAGGAAATTCCTGTCAGATGAGAAGAAGTGGAAATGGAGGTAATCATCTTGGAGAGCTATGTAGACCATCCAATCATTTGAACTAATACATTCCAGTGTAAGGTTGGTTTCTCCATCTTGAAATTTGATTGCTGAAGAAACTTTTTTAATGGAAAAAAATCCCTGTTAATTGAAATCAACCTTTTTCTTACCTGCATTTACCCACACCTTAAGAAATACTGAACGGATACAATAATAACCAGCCAGAACAAGAACTGAGTAGGTAACATAGGTTACTAAGAGATGGAAGAAAAAAAAACCTCCACAAAAACGCCCCCAGAGGCACCAGTTTAATAACAAGGTGCTCAACACCCTAAATTTAATGGAAAGGGATACCAATAAACAAAAATTAATCTAAGACTGGGATGAAAATATCATGCACAATACAAGGAAGGACATCATTGTCAGTAGATGGGCCAAAAGACTAATTAAATGAAAAATGTACAGCAACCATAACCATAAGCAGGTGAGAACTGCATTAAGTCCATGGTATTCCAAATTAGAGAAATAACTGGGGTTATGCTGTGGACCAACATTCACCTTGGACTTCAGAGTTAGCACCAGCAATGCAAAAATAACAGGTGATGTATCAATGCTATTGGATGTTCAATTTCCTTCAAAACTCTATCTGGTAGTTTTGGTTTTCTGGAATGTTTATATAATACACTATCGAAATCTCACAGCACAATAATTGGAAATTTGGAGTAAATAAATATATAAAATTTAAATATCGTATTTATAAGCAGTCCTGATCAGGCAAAGCATTATAAAACAGCAGATCTTGTTCTACATGGTTTTTAAGTCGGTGGGCATTTGACTGCAGAGAATAATGGATGAAAGCTGACTGATGACAGTGAGATAATAACACATCACTAACATACCAAATTCCTAGTTTGCTTGAATCTTTGTACAAGTCGTGTTTGGCTGGTAAGTCGGAGTTCATGCCCCTGTAGAAAATATGGCATAAGGTGAAACCAGGTAGTAGCAGCACAGGGTAGTAGCTTTACACAAGGCTAGCAAAACTGTAATCTTTCCAAGTGTCTAGCCATTGGGGTGGCATATATCTTCTTGAGAATAATTAAGCACAGATTTCATTACTGATGGTTCTGAGACAAAACTGAAGGCCAAGTCCAGTATTTCTCTAGGTTTACTGAATAAACTATAAATTGATATTATGTAGAAGGAGTCCTTAACACTAAGCATTTAAATGTTGCTCAGGCCAGCTGAAGGTACAACACAGTATGAAAAACCAACTGATCACTGATTTGAAAAAACAACACGTATGAAAAACCAACTGATCACTGATTTGAAAAAACAACACAGTATGAAAAATCAACTGATTACTGATTTGAAAAAACAACACAGTATGAAAAACCAACTGATCACTGATTTGAAAAAAAACAACACAGTATGAAAAACCAACTGATCACTGATTTGAAAAAACAACACAGTATGAAAAACCAACTGATCACTGATTTGAAAAAACAACACAGTATGAAAAACCAACTGATCACCGATTTGAAAAAACAACACAGTATGAAAAACCAACTGATCACTGATTTGAAAAAACAACACAGTATGAAAAATCAACTGATCACTGATTTGAAGGTGCATCATGTTATGAATAGCACACTGAAAAGTGATTGAAAACATGCAAGTATATGCTGTGCCGAGGCGATTGGTGAAAAGTACAGAGACATACCACAGCGGCAAACCCAGCCTGGTATACATACGAGCCAAACTGCATCCTTAAACTCACAGGTCAGTCACACTAACAGCGAACCCACTGCAGCTTGCTCTGAGAATTTATTCAGATAAAAGGTCCAACTCAAAATCTCCTATCATTGCTGAAACTTCTTGCACCTTACCAATCTCCAGTGTTTTGAGATCAAGTGGAGCATTTATCTTTCTCTGTGTACTGGATGCTGAGGCTGAGTGACTATTTGTACAGAACTTAATCACCTTGATGAGTTAATATTGCACACACCACTGGTTTATCTTCCACCATATTATTATGTACGCAATTCAACCATCCAAATCTTAGCTAACATATACAGAAAAACATTGGACAACAAATAAAATAAAATTTGAAAGAACCCAAAAAAGTCAAGTTATTTGAAAATATAGTAACCCTGAAATATCCAATGAAGAAAGCTGAAGTGACAGAAATTAAGATGAAAGAATATTACGAGTCAAACAAGGGTCTATTTACAGGACCAACAATGAATTTGAAATTGAATGTGATTGAGTTTCCTGCATTTCTGATTTACAGTGTTGAAGACTGCATTTTACTCTGTAGGAATCTATAGTGAATTTTATAAAATTACATATTGATATAACTGGGGAAAAAATACATTTTTTTTGGGAACATACTGCATGAGCTTTTTAATTTCTGCATGCTGCACAAACTTTGAACTATTAAAGACTTCATTTGATTGAGGACAACTTTGCCAAATTTCACTGCTATTGTATAAAAGTAACCAACATAGCACTGAAATAGCCAATAAAAACGATCAGAGACTGCTGGAGCTGTGAATCTATCATGACCTGTGCATTACAAACACGTTTAAGTATAAGCCACAACACTAAGTGTCATGGAAACACCCCAGGTCTCATTGCTGGCACCAGCTCGACTTGGTCATCACCAGATGCTCTGTCCTTAACAGCGTCCTCTCCACTAGAACCTACCCCAGTGTAGACTGCGATTCTAACCAAACCCTCGTGAGAAGCAGGGTGTGCCTACAGCCACAACAACACCCATAACCAAAAGGTTGCTCTTGCATCAACACTGCGCAGATGTTAGTCCCATCCAAGGTGGAGGAGTACGTGTATGCATTTGATCATGCTCTCCAGGACCTGCCAGAGCACGATGCCAAAGTGAAATGGAATGCCATGAAAGGTGCCATCTACAGCACAGCCGTGTCCACATTTAGCAAGAAGGAACAATTAAGCCAGAACTGGTTTAATGCAAACCTTTCAAAGATGGAACCAATAATCAAGGACAAACAAAAAGCCTTCATAGCTTACAAAATGCCTCAATGAATGGATGCTTGCTGCCTTCCAAAGTGACCAAAGCAACACCCAACGCATTGCTAAACAGTGCAAAAACAAGTACTAGCATCAACTGTGTGAAGAAATCCAGCACAGTGCCAAGTCTGAGAACATCCAAGCTATGTACAGCGGCATCTAGAAGACTCTAGGCCATACAGTGAAAGGGGTCACTCACCCTGAAATCTCTGATAGGAGAGATCAAAGACCATGAGCAACAGATGATCAGATGGGTGGAGCACTACTCGGAGCTATATTCCTGACAAACGTCAGTCACCGAAGTAGCCTTTAACAGCATAAACTGCCCACCATGGAGGACCTGTGAAAAGCATTCAACTTCCAAACGACAAAGCACAAGGAAGTGACAGCATCATGCCAGAAGCAATCAAACATGGGAAACCAATATTGCTGAAGCCGCTGCATGAGTTACTCTCCCTCTGCTGGGATGAAAGAGCAATCTCCCAAGACATGGACAATACCATAATTGTGATCCTCATAAAAAACAAGGGTAACTGCAGTGACTAATAATTAGAGGGATCTCAGTCCTGAGCTTGGTTGACAAATTGTATGCCTGCATCATACTTAACAGGATGCAGCTGTTAGCTAACCGTGTGTACCCAGAATCCCAGTGAGGCTTCAGAGCAGGCAGGTTGACAACAGACATGATCTTCTCCCTTTGACAACTCTATGGTCAGCCACTCAAAATGATGTTCATCGACGTCACCAAGGCCTTTGACCTAGTCAACTGGAAGGGCCTATTTGGACTCCTCAAAAAAAAACAACTCCACAGTATGATAATCTCTTTCCATGCTGCGGCAACAGTCCTGTATGATGGATCCTCCTCAGACTCCTTCCTCATTAACAGCGGCGTGAAGCAGGGCTGCGTACTGGTGCCGATCCTTTTTGGGACCTTTTTCTCCTTACTCCTGTCCTACGCCTTAGACTTGTCCACTGATGGCATATATCTGCACACTAGGCCCAACGAGAGACCATTCAATCTGGCATGACTGCATTCTAAGACCAAAGTGAGATCGGCACTCATCAGGGAGATGCTCTTTGTGAATGGTGCAGCTCTTGTAATCCACACCCAGGATGACCTCCAGAGATTGGGAGACCATTTTGCTGATGCCTACAAGCAGTTTGGGCTCACCATCCACTTGAAAAAGACAAACGTCAGTGTGCAAGATACCATTATTGCCCCTTCTATCAAAATCGACAGTGTCACCCTGGAAGCAGTCAACAACTTTACTTACCTGCAATCAACCATCAGCACCACTCTCTAGCTCAGCTCCAAAGGCATGGAGTGGCAAATGTGCACAAAGTGGGTGTAACTGAGCACACCAAAATCCATGTCTACCACACCTGCATCCTCAGCACCCTGACCTCTATGGAAGTGAGACCTAAAATGCATCCTGAAAATCGGCTGACAAGACTGCATCCCACACAGCGAGATCCTGCAGTGTGCTAGTATCCACAGCATGTACTCCCTACTGAGCAAATGCTTACTTCAGTGGCTGTGACACATCTGACACATAAAGGATGGGAGTCTGGCAAAGGACATTCTACATGGACAGCTGGCTACTGGCACTACAAGAATTGTCCACCCCTCACTGTTTCATGGATGTGTGCAAGAGGGAATAAAGACATGCAAATTTTCACCTGACAGCTGGGCAGTGTAGGCTGCGGACTGAGGTGCCTGGAGACTGACAGTAAGCTATGGCATATCAGTCGCTGATGTGATGTGAGGAGATGCCAGTTGGTGGAAGAGAAATGTGAAAGAAAGGTGTTGCAGCAACCTCAGCAACTCAGACTTCCCTGCTTGTCTGCAGCAACTGCAACTGGGACTGTCACTGCGCATAGGCCTGCACAGCCCACAACAGATGATGCCCAAACCCCCGAGACAGATGATATTCAATTGGCACTATTTGCATGGTCTCTTGAAAATAAGCCACCAATGTTGATTTAGATTAGATTTTTAATCAAGTAGTCACTGGAATATTTCTCCATTCTTGAGGATTTTGTTTTTACAATAGCATGTTTCAATTCATAATATTGTCAAGTGACATTACCCCAAACATATCCGTCAGCATCCTATAATACTGAGTACAATGACACTAAGTTGTTCAAATAATATTTGATTCATTTAACTTTTCTAATGATGTGATCTACATTGTTTGTTAAAAGTAAATTTTTTGTTTAACATCCAAATCAATGACCATTTCATCAAAGTAGTTTCCCCTCAAACAACACTTAACTTGTGTGACGGGTGTTGAAAAAGAAAAATTGTCGATCAGACTTGGACTGTCTTGCTTCCTTGCCTGTGAGTCACAATCCTAAAGTTGATTTTGGAGACTAACCCTGAATGACAGAACATCTCTGGTGAGTAATAACCTTTAATGACAGGACATGTTTGGTGAGTAATAACTTAAGTGACAGGACACTTCTGGTTAGTAACCATCTGACCAAGGAAACATTTCCTTCGAACACACTTGTGGTCAACGTTCCCTCTAAGCTGCGCATGCATGCAGCTACTCAAACATCCCTGCGCAGCTGAAATGTCTGTCAATCCAACATTAAAGTTTGCACATCTCCGTAATGCTTGCACAATGCAGCGAGCATTGTGCGCACATCTACCATTCGCTTAGAAGGAACGTTGCTTGTGGCCAGGCATGGTGTCGTCGGCAGGTGCTCAATTCCAATTATTATTACAGGTTGTTTCACACTGATGATTATGAATACGCTTATATTTTATTTGGAAACCATGATTAGAATTACAAGTAGAGGATTATGATTATCCATTCCTTATTGTAACAGTCAACATAAGCTATTGTTTGGTTATAACCACTTGTAATGATGATTACACTGCCAATAAAGGAAAATTACAATTATGATTATACAGGTTCTAAAATCAATTAATAGAATTATGATTACAGCTCACACTGTAAAATAATTACAATTATAACTTATCCCATGCCTTATTATTTCCATGTGAAAGTGGTAGAGTTGTTGTTATTGTTGTTGTTGTTGTTGTAGGGCTTAAAGCCATTTTTCAGCACATGATAGGCAATACATGGTGGCCATTATTAATTGGTGGAGGAAGAAACTGGGAAAACCCCCAGAAGAACCACCGACCCACGTGAAGCTACTGGAAAGCTTTCTCACACACCCACATTGGCTGATTCTGAGACTCGAACCCATGCAGAGGTGAGATGGCAGTGATCTGTAATGGACAGCGCTTTAGACCACTCGTGGCCCCAAAAGCAGTAGAGAAATATCTGACCACTCTGTCACCATAAATGAATACCAAGTTTTTTTTTCTTTAACCTTCTAACAATATAATGTAACCACTGGTATGTTTTATGAAAATACTGCCTTGTCAAAAACATGAATCTACAGGGGACATTTAATGTTCTTTTTGGTCTATGCTTCTCAGGTAGCATTAAATCAGTCATATCTTTTCAAAATTTGTGCTGGAATAAGAATTACTATCAATGTTTGCTTCAAAGTCAAATCAAACTAAAACCAACAAAAGATCCAGAGTTTCCATCACATAATGCTCCTGCAGATCAGGGTCTATGTTGTTTGTTGAAGTGATTACTCCTAACAAACACACAGACCCAAATCTGCTGGCACAGGTCTGTGTAGTTTGCAGTTGACTTATAAGTGAGTATATACGATAGGCCAAAAAAACAGCAATAAATTATTGTCTATACTAAAAATCAGTTTTTATAAAATGGCAAATGTGAATCTTTAATTTCAATAAAATGAAAATGACTGCAAATATTTAATCTTTTTGGTCACACAAGACAATTGTCATGTCAACGTGATACTCCTCCCACCCCCAATTTCTGAGCATGCAATCAATATAACTATATACTTTTTCTCCTTAATCCCTCATTGCTTGCTATTAGATGGAGGTCAGACTAAATGACCAGCTGTAGAGACTATCCATAGATTAGGACAGAAAATAAAATCAATTTCACAGACCAGCAAGATCCCTGTAGCCTTGATCTACCAGTCTGGCTGTAACAATGATGTTGGTCAAGGCAGAAGAAAAAAAAGACCCCCACAAAAAAAAAATCAATCAAGTGGCTACTGTAAAGCATCTAATTAAAGTCCACCAAAACCAAATTATATCATATAGTCCAAAAAAAAGGGTTGAGCACTAACTCAATTTGTTTTTCTTTTTCTTCTTTTTAAATGGAGTGAAGGAGCAGTGATGAAGGAAATTGGAGAGAAATGATTGTTTGGAATTTTTTGGTTTTAATGGCACATCAGTACATGAAAGACTATTTAAAGACACAACAAAGGGAGTAAAACTGCTTGCCCAGAGATATGGTTTTGATATTACGAGCGATTTTTGACAGAAGGAGATGTGTGTAAGCAACATGCATAAAATTTTTTTTTATTGCTTAGTACAATAAAAAAAAAAGTACATGACAAAGGACTCTAGAATTCTTTACTATAATGCTTATATACTTCCAACAACAGTCTACTGTTCAACATTATGGAGTAATTTGTACTACATGTAGTTCTGAACTAGACAGAATTCACAAGCTTCAAAAATTAACAGCTCAGCCGATTCTTATTGTCTCCTTGGATACATCGTTGTCAGATATTTTCACATGATGTCTCCATTGTCAGACATGTTTATACAAAAAAGTCATTATAAATAGAAATAATAAATTTTCTGAAAGCAGTTTGGCTTTTAAATATATCAAAAGTGATGTTCCACAGTTCATGACCAAGGTATTTTACAAAATGTCTTCTCCCTATAATCTAAGATCAAATTTTAATTACAATCTAGAATTACCAAAACCTTGCATTGAACAACAATTCAATGGAAGTCTGCAGTATTCAGGGGCAAAAATAATGAAATCACATCCTATTTATATTTTATCTACTCAATTCAAGTTAAATCCTTTAAAAAAAATTTACATACAGTATTTCAAAACAGCAAACAAATCAGAAAATACAAATTTGAGTTCAATATATATATATATATATATATATATATATATATATATATATATATATATATATATATATGAATTCAGTGTATGTTTATACCTAATGTTGTTTTATAAAAAATTAAAATGCTTATGTGAACTTTAATACTGCTTGCCACACTTTTGTTGCATAGCCTGAGGGTTATGTCCAACGTTCCCTCGAAGCGAATGGTAGATGTGCGCGCAGTGCTCAATGCACTGCGCAAGCATTACAGAGACAAGCAAAATTTAAAGTTGGATTGAGAAAAAATTGACAATTCAGCTGCGTAGGGATGCCTGAGCAGCTGCGCGTGCGCAGCTTAGAGGGAACGTTGGTTATGTCTAAACATAGTGATTATAAACTGCTATGTATACATGAAGATCTTGTTGCAAGTCATTTTTCACAGCATAGTTGTTGGAGACATGAAGCAAAAATGTATATATACAGTTAAATCCTACTACTTTCATAATGTATTTTAGTATGTATTGGGAGATGTGCTTACTGAAATAGGTATTTTCATGACAGATAAACATTTGCATCAAGATGTATGTATGTATGTATGTATGTATATGTACGTGCGTGTGTCTGTATATATATATATATATATATATATATATATATATATATATATATATATATATATATATATACATACATACACACACACACACACACATACTTATTTAGGGAGCCTTAAAAGAGATTAATTTCATTTAACTGAGTGACATTCTTTAAATAAAAACATTTTTGTTGTTATTAATATTAATATTATTGCAGCCAACCCAGGGAGCTACAAGTTGTACTGAAGCCTGCAACCTACAAAATGTATAAGTTTTAATTTTTTCCTGTTTAAATCTTGTGTTTTTTTGTGACCAAAGCAGCTCTAGCTGAACATCAACAGTGCTTGTAAAAACTTGTTCTGTGATAACACAGTGTATCTGTCAAACTAGTGAGGAACAATTCAACAAGTTTCTGAATGTATCCAGGGCAAATGGTTATCTACCATTACATTTAAGAAGTATATGTATTCATTTACAAAACTTTGTTAAAGAGTCTAACATACCTAACTATGCCACTATGTAGATTTGATTTGGAAGAGCAGAGGTGTCATTAATATTTGAAGCAGGAGGGACTGGAAGAAAGAGAATCAACAACTCCCATTAAAGTACTGGTTACTCAGTTACTTTTTTGTGCTGTCTACAGGCTCCTAACAAATGTCAGGGTACCAGTCTACAATGAAGATCATGCTTGCAACAAATGTCAAAGTACCAGTCTACACTAAAGAATATGCTGTTTGAAACTAACTTTCATTTTATGGGTGAGTATAAATGTCGACAGATTGTCTAGACTCATTTATCAAAGCAAACTGTAGCACCTGTACACACCTGCAGGGAGGAAGATGTTACTAATGTGGAGCCTAGCAACCAAAGGATGAAGAGAGCCATAAGCTATTTCCCAGACACACAGCTATGCTAAACATTCTTAGATTTCTAATCACAATCATCATTTCCATTCCCCTCTCATGTATTGATCCTCGGCACCTTAGCAAATTTACAAACTAACTTGCTATACTGGCCAACCATTGATAGCATTTGAAAGCAGCAATCTCTGTATTCTAATTATTATTTTCTACAAGATGCTCATCTGACTCCTTTTTAATTTCCAGAAGGGTGCTCTTTTAGCTCCTGCTGAAATCCTATATCAGTTGGAATTTTGCTTTCAGCCTGTCTCATAATGAATTCCAAACTGTAAACTGTCTTTTGCCCAAAACATTATTGATGAGAACACAGGTCTTTGGAGATATGTGTTAATAAATGTGTTTGGAACAGATATGCATTATAGTGAATCTACATGTGCTTTTCTAAAAATTTCCTTGCAACAGATATGAATTTGCAAACAAACCCCCCATCAATTTATATGATCAATTAGCAATGACCCCATAAACATCCACTTGCAGTGGTACAGACAATAATGCCACACTATACTTCAGCAAGTTCTGTCATCCAATTGCGAGGCATACCTTTGTGCATGTATGTACATCTTTTTACTTAATTTCCAAGTATCCTACTTTTAATTTATGGCCTTAACCTTAGGAATACGGTTATGGCATAAATCGAGCATCACCTGTTATGTTTTTCAAAACGAGTCTAAAATCAACATGTTCATTCAGTTAAAGCATTACATGTACTGGTTTTTGAATGATGAAGTACTGTCTTTATTTTAATTATTTACTTATAACATAAATTTGTAAAGTTCTGATCCTTTTCAACTTACCATACATATATTCACTGATAAGTTAATTCAAATTGCACACAACCAAGATCCTCATCTGCCATAGCATAATGAACCTGCAGATATGGGTCTATGTTGATTGTTCTACTGAATACTAACAAACTGAACAGATCCAGATCTTCTGGCACATTATGCGATGTCCAATCTGGGTCCATCTAGTTGTAGTTGGATTCATCTTATAAAAGAAAGTATACATGGTAACATAAATTGTACAGTTCTGATCCTTGCAACTCGCAACTAACAAACAGTATCTTTCAGTATACAATATAAAAAGCAACAGAAATCAATGTGTTGAGCACAAATTGGAATCAAAACATGGTGTCTGATGCAAATATGTTACCGTGTCTTGTTTTATCCAGTACAATAAAGAGTTAAGTGCCCTTGAGATGAGATATAAGGATGTATTCAACTTTTGGAACTTGATTGGCTTTAATCTGACAAATTTTTAAATCTGTCCTGGCAAAAGAAATAAATGATTTGTTGCAAGGTGTTTTTAACTACTTCCTAGTTTTCAAAACATGTCCAACACATAAAGCAAAACTCCCCCAAACCTGTAAATGATGGAACCACAAGCTTGTACCATTAACGAGACAGCAAGCTGAAATGACAAAAAGCATCAAGTGCTGGTTTGGGTAGTTTCCCTATATTTTGCTTCCAATCAACCTTTTATCTCTTGCATCAAATTACAACTGTCCCTTTTTGTAGCCTCTAAGAGTCATAAGCCACTCACCTTAAACCATCCACTTTGGAGTTCTTGCTGCAACTATCTTCCTTCTGGAATCAATTATCTAACAATGAATTAACTCCAGCAGCACTCCACACTGGTGTCTAGACAGCTAAGGAGGGCCCTGTGTATCATTCTGTGACTCTGAGGGAGCATTTGTTATTCCATGAGAACCAGACTCTGCAATGCAAGAGTAAAGTTGTGGACTAAACACTGAATAAAAAAAGCTAAAGGGATAAAATACAGCTATCAGAAGAATGGCTAATTTCTTGGACTGCCTGGAAGTATAATACATTTCTGCGACTTCATGTCCAGGACTCTTGACCACTGACAAATTCTGTATGAAGCTGCCCAAATTTCTAAAATATAATTTAACTATGAAGTTAGTAAGATTGGATGCAGTAAAGTTAAGGAACATAGGCTTGTTATGTAGAACCAAAAATGTTTTCTAGTTTCTTTGACTTGATCTCTGGGCTTTATAATCAATAGGCTTGTACCTCTGCCCAAGTGTTGACTATCTCTGAAAGTTTGATGAAAATTTTGTCCTTGAAATATTACTGAACAGAAATAAAAACAAAATCCGAATGTCAGCTTCAGTGACCTTGACCTTCTATCTCTGCCAAAGAATCAAGCACAGTCAACATATGAGGTCAGATGTTCTGCTCATTACGTTGACCTTTGGCTTGAAATATTATTGAACAGAAATAAAAACAAAATCCGAATGTCAGCTCCAGTGATCTTTACCCTCTATCTCTGCCACACAATCAAGCACAGTCTACATACAAGGTCAGATAAAATTTGGCGAAGAAACTTAACTTATTCAGAGAAGAATCACACATGTTCTGCTCATTACCATGCCCTTTGGCTTGGCAGCCCTAAACTGAAAAACTGAAAGGTCCCTTGCCTTTAGCCATTGGTATGGCATATACAGCTGTACAATGTTTATGAAGAAAGAGCAACAACAACAAAAAAAGTACAGCAAACTTGAGTTATTGTGGAAAAACACCTGGTCTACTGTTCAACAAAGCGACATCATCATCACTACAACAGAACAGCTTCAGTCAAGTGAATAAATAAAAAAGTAAAGCTTAAATTACTTTTCCCCACTGACTTTCTCTATGCCATTCAATTGTAATTTACTTTCACACTACTTTCAAAATGATCCACACACATTTATTTTTCTCATATGGAAACAGTAAATTCCCTGAAAGTTTGCTGGACAAGTTAAAGTGTTCATTTCCTTGAAATCATCCTCATCAACCATGACAAGCTGTAATATAAGCTGATAGAGTCTGGGTCTCCACTGCACTTCATTATATACAATGTTACTTACAAAGGTGACTAATGGAGACTGACATGGGATTAGTCCCGTGATGATGTTCACACCTAGGTCTTGGTCATTTCAAATGACTGGATTCAACAACATTTCAATTGGCTGTTTGTCCTACATGGCAAATAAGTTACAAATGTAACCTGTCCTGCATCAAGTCGGCTCATTCAAAACTAGACCAGAGATGGGATATGTTAAAAATGTCACTCATCCAAGCACCTTGAAAAAGGTAATTTACCTTTTTGAGTTGTGAAGGAGTTTGGTTTAAACAAAAATTGTGACTTTGTGTTCAAGGAATTTTATCTAAGGACTGAATATCTTTTCCAGGAGACACCAACATACTTATCACTAAAAGCCTTGACTGTGCTGAAATGCCAACATCTTAAACATGGATACATATATATGTCCATGATATATTTTTGTGCACAACTGTTTTCTCCAGTATCCTGTCATTTTTTCAACAGATAAAATGAGCAATTGCTTTCTTACATGAAATTGGTCAGATATCTTTACAACAGAATCCCCCTCACCCTCCTTATCATCAAGTACCTTGTATTTGGTTTGTCATGGAAGAACTTGTTGTTCCCACTCCAAATCTACTCAATATAAAACTAAACCAAATATACTTAAAATCCCAAAATGTTTGGTAAAATTAGGATAACAGGCAAAATTTGGAATATGAAATTTCAATGTGTATAACTCCCATAACTGATGTAAATCAAACCTATTTTTGAAGTCAAATCTTCAGCTAAATGATGATGATGTAAATCAAACCTATTTTTGAAGTCAAATCTTCAGCTAAATGATGATGATGTAAATCAAACCTATTTTTGAAGTCAAATCTTCAGCTAAATGATGATGATGTAAATCCAACCTATTTTTGAAGTCAAATCTTCAGCTAAATGATGATGATGTAAATCAAACCTATTTTTGAAGTCAAATCTTCAGCTAAATGATGATGATGTAAATCAAACCTATTTTTGAAGTCAAATCTTCAGCTAAATGATGATGATGTAAATCAAACCTATTTTTGAAGTCAAATCTTCAGCTAAATGATGATGATGATGTAAATCAAACCTATTTTTGAAGTCAAATCTTCAGCTAAATGATGATGATGGTTGATATCCAACAGGTGTTAGTAAAATAAGACTGCAGGAATCATATTTAGGAAAAGAAATCAGGGGTCACAACTTTTGTAAATAATGTTTACGAATGTTGAAATCTGTTCATCTGTGTCTCATGAATATAAAGCTACATGCCAAATTTGGTTGAAGCAGAATGTGTGTGTGTGTGTATTTGATTTTAAAAGTAGCTTTAAAAGTAATTTTTCAGTCTTAATGCTACTATGACATATAGCATCATATCCAACCCAGTCACATTATTCTGACATCAATCCAACCCAGTCACATTATTCTGACATCAATCCAACCCAGTCACATTATTCTGACACCAATCCAACCCAGTCACATTATTCCGACACCAATCCAACCCAGTCACATTATTCTGAAATCAATCCAACCCAATCACATTATTCTGACACCAATCCAACCCAGTCACATTATTCTGACACCAATCCAACCAGTCCTAACACTAACTAGTTAATGCTGAGAGCCAAGCAAGGTAGCAGCAAGTGAAACTTTTCTAAGACTGTAGTATGACTCAGCTAAGGTTCAAACCTACAACCTCTCACATCTGTGGAACACGCACTAACCATTTTGGCACCACAGAGGTATGGTTGAAAAAGAACAGTTACAAAACTTAGGAGGAGACACAGCAAGAGGCCATCAATCCAATGAATGTGGTCAAGGAAATCAAACTTATTCAAGGTCATATAATATAAAGCTGCATGCCAAATTTAGAATACAATAAAAAATAATCCACTGTCTACATTTAGCTGTTAAATTGTATCAATTTCATAATGGTCTGTCAAGATCAACTGCAGCCTTTAACATCACTATTGTACAACTGTTAAATTATATCAATTTCATAATGGTCTGTCAAGATCAACTGCAGCCTTTAACATCACTATTGTACAACTGTTAAATTGTATCAATTTCATAATGGTCTGTCAAGATCAACTGCAGCCTTTAACATCACTATTGTACAACTGTTAAATTGTATCAATTTCATAATGGTCTGTCAAGATCAACTGCAGTCTTTAACATCACTATTGTACAACTGTTAAATTATATCAATTTCATAATGGTCTGTCAAGATCAACTGCAGCCTTTAACAGCATGTATCGTACAACTTGACATTATGTAGCTTTCTCACTCTCTCTAGACAAATGATTTCATCTCTACTCATTTTAAGTACCTGACAATGTCTCTAAAAAGTTCTATATCTAAGATCCAAACACACTGACATAAATGCAATGGTTTTTCATTTGCCTGTGACTAAAACAAACACTGTCAATATTACCAGTCACTTTGGATTAAGATTTTCATTTCATTCATTATGAACAAGTGACAATCTGGTCTGGAAAAATCAGTTCCAGCAGTGAATTGGTAGAACTGGATCAAATGCATCTAAATGATCAAAATACAGCTGAACAGTTAACATTATTTTGGTCTCAGCATGCACTTTATTTTTGTATGCTGTCATCATTTCTTTATGTAAGGCAAGCCTCTCTCTAACATGGCACTACATTCTGAAAGAGACAGGATCGAATCTATCAACCATTTAACAATGCATACTGAGAAGTAATTCTGAGCAAAGTAGTAACCACACCAGAAATTAGAACACACACACACACACACACTGAAATTGAAATTTACAATCAAGAGCATCAGAAAACGGCTGCCATATAAAGGGACTGAGATCTTTAAGTTAAATCTTTGCACTGAGATACTTGTAGTATCTGACAGGCTAGGAAAATTTGCCTGTCCTCTCACCATGACAAGTGATGGGCAGGTGGATAAGGACCAGTAGCTCTTCTTTGTAAACATGCTGATCTGATGTACCCATCTGTATGTTGCATGAGGTTTCAAATGTTTGCAGTAGCACAAATGTTTTGTGTTACTGTGCCAGACTTGTGACTAAATGAGTATGAGTTTAAATTCTACCACGAGATCAACAAATGTTTTATTTTTGGGAAGGCACTTTACTTCAATATTGCCTCAGTGCTAAATACCACATGGTGTTTCTGTGCCACAAAGCACCAAACAACATAAAATCTTTACAAACAACAAAGATTGGTCACATTATATTCTCTTATCTTGCTGGGCAAACTGCAATTTATATTTTTTGAGGGGAGGCAGATATGTAATGTAAAGTCCTATACAACAAGGTTGTTGTTGTTAAAGGGTTGAATGCCATTTTAAGCACAAAATAGGTTATGCATGTTGGCAAGTTTAACTGGTGGCAGATCAACCCAGGAAAACTCTAGAAGAACCACTATCCCACAGGAAACTACAGGCAAGCTTTCTTGCATACCCTTTATGACTGAGCCTGAGACTTGAACCAACACAGACAGAGAAGTGAGATGACAGTGATGCATAACATGAGCATTTTTGACCACTCGGCCACTCAGGGACCTGATACCAAAGTAGTAAAAAGTATGTCACAGATCAATTTATATTGCAAAGAAAGAAAGTTACAGTATTAACAGATTAAATGACCTTTTGAAAATTTGGTCAGGACTGCAGACATGTAATTAAGATCTGATATCAGATGTATTCAGAAAAGGATATGAGCTACAGCTATGACATATTGAAGGAAAGCAGGTGAAATATTTTACATAAAAATTAACTTCAGAAAAAACTAAGATATTGTTATGGTTACAAGAAAATCTCAGAGTCAGCTATATATGAATACAACTAAGTACATGTATGTTAAATTTCATTTATTTGTCTCAACTGGCTTTTAATCGATTGTGTGAATGAGGCTTTTATCACAAAGTCCAAAAATTTGAAGTTATAAAATGTGTAAATAAAAAAAAATAGAAAAATTATTGTAATGACCTGAAAATCCATTGGATCAGATACAATAAGTTAACTAAATTTAATTTGTTTATATATTGATTGTTGTGCAATCTTGTCAACAAATTTCATTAGATGGACATGAGCATTGCCCCACCTCTGTTATAAGCAGTGGGAGAATAACAATTATATTTTAACAAAGTTATTTCCAAATTTATTGTGATTTCAGCAAAAATTTCTATATGTATTAAAATGTACAGCATGCATGCTGATTAGGAATGTATCATCTGGTTCGTTAAGAACTGCCTAATGCAAATCTGGACAAACAGGAGTTCATGCAAGTCAAATGCAAAGCCCCCCCTACCCTCTTCTGCATAAAATCGATATCTGCAGCCATGTCTAGCTATGATGACGAATTATCTGCAGTTCAAGGCAACAGGTTTGTAATTTTAATCTTGTAATGATCCATCACATTTTATTTGGTCTGCTGCTTTCACAATGTAAAACTGTCTGAGCGACAAAAATTTGTCATATAACATCTTATCAATATGTAGTCATTTTCATTAACTATCCCCTGAAAAAACATTAGAGCAAATGAAGTCTATTGCCATGACAACCATGTTCAACCCCTTGGGGTAATAATTTGATTGTACTTGCAAAATCAATCACTGCCTACCTTTTGAAAATATACCTTTTTGGTTGACAAAGACACTATTGCCTGAATGCTGGATTTTTCTAGTGTCAAGCATTTTTGGCACCATTTGTCAGAAGGAAATTGGCACAGTGTTACAAATATAAGGATGGTTCCAGACAGTTTTGACACAATTGTGTTTTCAAAGATTATAGTACCTACAACAACTGAATACCTTTTTCTTAAAAATTTTAATTGGCTCTCTGGGTAATTTTATGACTGATAATTTAAGAAGAACAATTTTTAAAGTTCAAAATTTGCCAATGGACTTGAGAAAATTGCAGACTTGACCTTGACTCACTCCCTTTCTGTTGGTTAACATTGTAACTCTGCAAGCCACAAGGCGGGGACCAGCAATTCTCATGAATGTCAGGATTATGGATGGTGGTGATTAGATTACTCAGAGAAGAATATTAATAGGAACAATATCTCACCTCAAACCACAAACAAAAACTTTAGCCAATTTTAAAGAGAAAGGCCATGTACATAATGATGCATGTCAAACCACCTTGACTGATGTGTGCAGTTTGTCTGAGAGCTGTGTATGTTGCTATGATGTCTGCAGTGAGGAAGTTTATATAGTAGAACATGTCTTGAAAGACCACCCCTTCTGCCAAAAAGTAATGGTCTCTCAAGACAGGTGGTCTCTCATAACTGGTCATAACACTATATAATCAATAAATCTGTACACTGAGATTCTGGTCTCTAAAAACAGTTGGTCTCTCAAGAAAGGATTTACTGTAGTGATGTCTAGCACTTTGGCATCTGATGCTGCAGAAATATAGTATGATGTCCCACCCAGTCACTTATCCTGACAACAAGCCGACCAGTCCTAACACTACCCTCTTAATGATGAATGCCAAGCTAGGCATCTGCTAGTACCATTTTTTAAGTCATTGGTATGACTCCGCCAGGGATCGAACCAACAACCTCCCGCTTCTGCGGCAGATGCTCTCAACCACTAGGCTGCCGGAGCCATTTGTCTGAGAGCAGAGAGTTAATATTAATCTAGGCTTGATTTGAAATTAAATTTTAAAATTTCAGGTATTTTATGAAATAAGGTTGTTTCAGGGTTTAAATTTTTTTTGGAAGTTCAGGACACAACTAGTTACAAGTATATCTCAATGGTGAACGTAGCATTTATTTAAAAATCTGATAAAGAATGCTTCGAGTTTGTTTTTGAATAAAATGAGAAAAAATGAAGATACATATAAAGTGAAAATCAATAAATAATTTTTAAAAACCAAATACCTGCAAGAGCTAAGAGATTTGCACGAAAATATCATCTTACACACTGCCATCATGATTCACATACTTTCTTGACTGCCAGAAAATTGGCACCTAAAAATATCCGTTTGTTTTTTTTATCTTTTTTTTTTTTTTAAATCTTGTCAAGGATGAGTATAGTAATGGAACAGATGATAAATCAATGTCTGCAATCTGCATACAAGAAATATAACCAATTTGTCAACAAATATAAAACTGCATCACCATGCATACTACTGAGAAACATTCTAAAGATGAAAAGATCATTAAGTTGATGTATCACATAATAGGCTATGTATCATAAAAAAAATATAAAAACAGCCCTGTTGAGATGTGCCATTACACATCTAATTAGTACAGTCTTTAATCCCATTAATTTTGAGTTACATTTTGTTTATCAACCCTATGGAGTTGATTTCACTTTACTAAGGTTCTTGGCTCATGAAAACCAATTGTATTATGAATTCACATCATCAGTCAGTCTATTATTGTGTTTTAATGCACCATCAGCTCACAGCCATTTTCTGGAACATCCATCAACAGAAGAGTGCCTGGTGCACAATGTGAGGTACTCATATCAGTGTTCCAACCAGAAATTTCTTGCAAAGGGCATGAAAAAAGTGGCACAATGGTCACTTTTTGTGTTAACAAAACCTGGAATAATCAAATCAAGAATTTCATGCTTACAAACAGACCAAAACACTTTCATAAGTTTATTCTGCATTAAGCAACATAAACTTAAGTGGACAAATATAAATGAATTTTTAAGAGAGTGCTTTGGAGATTTGGAAAGCAGAGGACATGTATTCTTAAAAGGTAGGATAGGGTTGGGGTAGTGTGTGTGTGTGTGTGTGTGTACAAGTAGGGGAGCAGCTCTCATTACATCTTTATGAAGTACGAGAAACACATACTACATCATCCAAAAATTCTGTCACTGGTATCTTGTAACTCTAAATTTAGATTGCATAAACAAATATTACAATGCATTTTCAGGATTTCTTTGTGCAGGATGCCTTTCAAAAATTAAACAAAAAACTTTGAAGTACTAATCACTCTATATCCCTAATTTGCTGAAGTGTTATTAATCCCATACATATGAACATAGATTATACATCAGGTTATCATTGAAAATGCCAAGTTCTGCTATAGGCCTGATATAAAGATAACTCTATAGAACTTTTAACTCTCATACACGTCTAATCAAACTGCAAACATCAAAGACACGGATCTGCTGTTGCATAATGTGCCAGCAGAACATGGTTTATGTTGTTTGCTCTGCTAATTGCTGCTAACAAATGGCATATATCCATACCTAATGGTGCAGTTTGTGATTGCAGATCTAGGTCTGTGCAGTTTGCAGTTGGACCAAACTTACAGGCAAGTACATATGTTACATTATATTGTGCATTACTCAAAATATATTGCATGACTTGGATTTTTCCTAACAGAATTAAAGTCCCATTTAAGTCTGACCAATCATATCCCCTCTTTTATCTATACATAAAGTAGTCAGACCAATCATACCTCCTCTTATATCTACACTTACAATAATCTGCCCAATCATATCCCTCTTATTTCTACACTAAAAGTAGTCTGACCAATCATTTACCCTCTTTCCTCTACACTTAAATTTCAGGCATGCTGCTGGGCAAAAAACTTTTGTACACGTATATACAATAGTCAGGTCTTCTCAATGAAAAAAGTCTAAACTCACTCGTTAATGAATGAGATTAATTTATTGGGCTTTTTTGTAGTTTTTTCCCCCTCTATCCTGGTCTGTGACAAAAAAACATTCCAAAACAAATTTTCTATTCCTCAACTGTATTTTTTTGTGCAACTTTAAAATGACCCTTTTGGGGGAAACTTTGAAATATACTTTTAGAGAACCTAAATTGAAAGCAGTATTTAATCAAGATTGAAATTTGGATAGTTACAATTAAAAAAAAAAAATTTAAAGATGCTTTAATGCCATCTGCTAAATCAAACAAACCTAAGAATATCATGTGATTATAAAGTATATTATAAAATAAAATTCACATTGATTTGAAATTATTTGTTAAAGTAAAAGATAAATGTTATTAATATTTCAATAGTAGAACTGGTTTTATCATACCCACATATTTTGCAAGGCCTTTTGCAAGCTGCAATTGAACTGCATAGATAATCCAACAGACCTGGATAAAACAAGGCTGATGCACAGCATGGTACAATAATTGTTTGAATGGCGATGCAGTATACATCATGGAATTAATCCGGTCAAATTCTTCACCACAAAAAA
>JAQISU010000061.1:2702500-2945000 GCA_029339505.1 Unio delphinus | reverse complement strand
AAGACAAGTCGGATATGGTTCCATAACACTGTACACTCATTGTGCTAATTCCATTTACTTACCATCTTCACCTTTTAAAGTGATATAACAAAAGAACATAAAACTGCAAACTCCACAGGCAAGCCACATTCCTTCTGTAACTTTACAGTTCAGAAAGCTGGTTTTACCTAAAGGAATTAAAAACTTGGCAGAGATTACATTATTTGAAGAATTTCAATTTTGCACTGGGATCTCTTGGCAACAAGATCTTGCCAGCAGACACAGTAAAAATCTTTTACTTCCAGACTGGTTTATCTATCTGTTACCTCATCATTTTGTGACTAAAAGGAAGGCATTCCCATCAAAGGTTGGCACAGGCCCATTAGCCAGCCTGGGGACTGTGCAGGATATGTAATTAATATATTAGCATTTAAAAGCACATCAGCACAATTATGGCTACTTCATGCCACAATAAAAGTAAACAATGTAAAAAGCGAAAAATAAAACAAAATCTTTAGGATGATACATTTTACAATATATATAAAGTACATGATCAAGTCCATGATTGTCTTGAATGGTACATCATTGTTTCTTCATGCAGTGTATATAAAAGTACTTCCATCTCACTGTGTGGAGGTTAGCACACATGATAAGAATACATTCCACTGTTAGTGGACACTGGCAGAGTATTCACTCCCGTTGATGTTTACCCTTCTGGACGTATGCATGAACCATGTATGTAACCAATACTGGACTGGCACAGTACATCTTCGATTTGTTCTGCATGAACCATGTCATTTTCAAATGATGGAGTTTTCATTCCACATATTTTGCCCAGTATGAAGAATATGCTACAGTAGAAAATGTCTTGAAAGACCGCCTCTTCTGCCAAAAAGTAATAGTCTCCCATAACTGGTCATAACGCTATATAATCAATGAATCTGTGCATTGAGATTCTGGTCATTCAAAACAGGTGGTCTCTCATGACAGGATTTACTGTATTTATATAATATTTGAAGTCTGCATATGGAAATTTCCCATCAGACATGCTACTTTATCTACCCTTTCATTACCCTTCATAAGATGTGACTCAGCAGTTACATTGTAAAGGAGTCGTTAGAAATGACAGTTCAGCTAGGTTTAAAAAAGTTTCTTCCTTTGAATAAAACCAGTACACACCTTCCCCAGCATGAATATAGATTCTTGTTAAGTATATGCTTTGTTTGATATAACACTTGCACACATTTTAATATGCACACACTCTTCATTCCAGTCAAAACTAATAAAGAACCTTACTTTTAAAAGCATATGCTTCTTGATCTCTTGATATATATATATATATATGACGTCTTAGTAAACTTCTATCGGTTAAATCATTTTCAAAAACAAATCTTGCAAATGCTTTCATTCAGCAATACTAAGTAAGAGAGGCAATGTACCTTCAAGATTGAGAGCTCCGAACACAGACAAAGGAAGCTAACTCTTTTAGTATGTGTGTACACATGAAAGTGACACTGTTTATAACCTAGCTGGTGTGTACTAACTTTGATGAGATGCCACCTTATAAAATGTACCTGAACAATTTTTTAAGGTACACCATGTGGATGTTATGTCAAGCATGAATAACTGGAGATATATGTACCATGTAACTTATGTTGCACTTGGTATAAATTAATGTTTTTGAAAATGAGCTATTTTATAAATTTCAAGACGACTACTATAAACTTGTGAAAATTTTATTTACAGTAACTCTTAATGAAAGACATAACGTGATCAATTAAGTCTAATAAATTCTGCCTTGCAAGCAAATTCATTTGTTTTTGACAAATTTGCTTTCAGATAAATTTTCTATTGCTAGCTTAATAAAAATGAGAAAGAATATATGACCAAGTCATTTTAAGCTCTTCCAAAAGCTAGCTCAGGAATAAGTCATTTACAGTTTTCTACACAGAATCAAATTTGTTAAGCATATCTGACCACAGATGCAAAAAAAAAACCTTACCAATCTGTTGGGACTAAATATTGTTACATGACAACTTGGCATTTAATACAAGGTCATTGAGATTTCCTTTATAGACTGTCAACAATTGACCGACTTTATACCTACCTAATGATACATGATGTAAATGTCTTTTTATATTTGTTACTTTTCATACAATGCTGGATACAGCTCTGTTCTAATTAAAAGCAAGGAGTAAGAGTGGTTCAATGGATTGTATGCCAGATGGGTAACCCAACTGGTTTTAATCCTTTAGTCAGATCGGTCCACAACCAATTGACAAGGCACTTATTCCAACCTACTGATGACCTGGACTAAAATATACTGATTCAAACCAATCTAACTGAAAGCCAATCAAGGCACAAATAAACTTATTTTGCTCATTCCTGGACATTATCAGGGTACCATTAGAAAAGTATCCAATCTTTTAGCATCTCCTAGTCACTTTTGTGTAACATAGCTATGCAAACATTCTTATCCCAAAAACACTGATATTCATCATATTAAAAACAATGTTTTATGTGCATTTATGTGTGTGAGGAAATTAACTCGCCATTTAAAAATAATTAATCTGTCTCATGATACAATTTACTAATCAAAACAAAGGTTGGACTAGCACAAATCATGTGCATTGGGTTGAATATATGTTGCAGTGGTCTTAGAAATCAGCATAAATTTTCTAATAGTTCCTTCAAGAAAAGACCCTTGAAGCAATAGCTGTCCAAATCAACTCCTCTTTCACACCTGATTTTCTCCAATTCAACATGTATGCTCCAAAAATTTAACTATAATGTAAGGAACACAAGATGGGACATATTTTTTCTTCTAAAGACATTTCAATATTTCCCATGTACTGAAAGCATATATCCATTGGAAGCCCATTCTTACAATCATTCTTAAGCCCCATCAACTATGGTTGGTTTGAATCTATGGCTGAAATTCACAGCATTTATCAAGTTCGCAAGTGAATAACACTGTATTATTGGTCATTATCAGTTGCATACAAATTATTCTGAAGACCAGATCACAGCGCTCTATGATAATACAATGTACTGGTATCCTCACAGCGACTGCAAAGCCGCAAAACAAACTGTGCTTATATGTCATATTTTTCAATCATGGTATGCAAGTAATACAAGAATTATCTTTATTTTTAAAACTCATTACTTTCTTTTACTAAGCTGTGAAATATAGATATTAGCCAACAGAAATTTCACAGCTAAAAAACAATTTATTTTACTTGATAAAAACCAATAGATATACATCATTTACATTACATATTTCTATGGATCCATTTTGCAAGATAGTTCAACTCAGTGGATTTAGCCTGCATGACAGTATTTTACAAAGTTATGTTGCAAGACAGAATCTGGCTTGCTAGACTGTTTGACAGAATTTAGCTTGCAAGACTGTTTGACAGAATTTAGCTTGCAAAACATGGTTTAACATAATCTAGCTTTTATGACAGTGTTTGACGGAATTTAGCTTGCAAAACATGGTTTAACAGAATCTAGCTTGTATGACAGTGTTTGATGGAATTTAGCTTGCAAGACATGATATCTGTCATGATCAAGTTTACACAAACTAATATTTGTCATGATCTAGTTGAATAACATGACATATTTGTCATAATCAAGTTTGCAAGACATAATGTTTGTCATGATCAAGTTTGCAAGACATGATGTTTGTCATAATCAAGTTTGCAAGACATGATGTTTGTCATGATCAAGTTTGCAAGACATGATGTTTGTCATGATAAAGTTTGCAAGACATGATGTTTGTCATGATCAAGTTTGCAAGACATGATTTGTCATGATCAAGTTTGCAAGACATGATATTTGTCAGGATCTAGTTGCATGATAAGTACGACATTAATCTTTCACTCATTAGGCTGACAGGCTTGTTCTGACATGTTTTGCGGGCAAGCAGTAGCATATAAAATTATTCACCAACAAAAAAAATTAAATTACCATTACTATAGACCCTAGTCTGTTTGTAAACTGCAGTTCAATACTGTTAAGCATTCCAATGATCTCATAAGTATGCATATTCGATAAAAAGGAAGTTTAATTTGCATGTCTGCACAGACTGTCACACTGATTACTCACCTGTGTCGCTGACTAGCTCTTAAGTACAAGTACTTCAGCTTAGTTCTGTACTTTAATACAGTGAATATAAATTCATAAAAAATTAAATTATCCAATTTAACTGCAATTTGTTTATTTTTTAAAAACAACGCGTTGCAAACTCAGACTACCTAATTATTCATGTACAGTAATATACAAATACACATTATATTACTGCCAGTGTACACTAAATCTGGATGATAAAAATTTTATCATTTAGATTTCCTTGTAAGTTGGGTCCATTGGCAAACAACATAACATTATGGCAGATCAAGGTCTACCTTGTTATTTCTATTGATTTCTCATAACTGGACAAAGCCAGATCTGTGGTGCATTATGCGACGACAGATCTGGGTCTGTGCAATTTCCGGATGTACCTCAACTTAAAAGAAGATATAATACACAACCAAATATGTGTGTACACTTAAATTTCATCCATTTAATGGATCTATTGTGACAGGACGATACAAGATTCTTCGATTTCCTTCAGGATATTATTTCACGTAATGGCCATAGTGTACTGAGGATTGTTTTTAAATGGCTTATACTTTAAGTTTGAAATCTGAAAGGTCTTGGATGTCTTTGGTCTATTGGTCTGGGGTCGTTGTGGGATTCTATTTTGATTGGATTTCAAGGCTGCAACAAACCACAAAATTTAGGGTCCATCCAAGATTCTTCTGTGGAAACAAGAGGACTTGTTCCTCAATGCATAAAGCTATCAAAACTCATGAAATATATTTTTTTTCTTCAGAAAAAAATATACCAATGTAAAAGTGCAACAAACAACTGATGGAAAAAATAAAACCAACAAAATTGATGTCCTTAAAAAGATATAAATTCACTGAAGGTCAGTTACCAATGTGAGCTTTGTAAGGAGCCCAGTTACCAATGTAAATATACAGGATCTCAAAATAATATGGAATTTTGCTGTAAAAGCCCCGTTACCAATGTAAATCATATAGGATCTCAAAATAATATGGAATCTTGCTGTAAAAGCCCAGTTACCAATGTAAATATACAGGATCTCAAAATAATATGGAATCTTGCTGTAGAAGCCCAGTTACCAATGTAAATCATATAGGATCTCAAAATAATATGGAATCTTGCTGTAGAAGCCCAGTTACCAATGTAAATCATATAGGATCTCAAAATAATATGGAATCTTGCTGTAAAAGCCCAGTTACCAATGTAAATATATAGGATCTCAAAATAATGTGGAATCTTGCTGTAGAAGCCCAGTTACCAATGTAAATCATATAGGATCTCAAAATAATATGGAATCTTGCTGTAAAAGCCCAGTTACCAATGTAAATCATATAGGATCTCAAAATAATATGGAATCTTGCTGTAAAAGCCCAGTTACCAATGTAAATCATACAGGATCTCAAAATAATATGGAATCTTGCTGTAGAAGCGAGTTACCAATGTAAATATATAGGATCTCAAAATAATATGGAATCTTGCTGTAGAAGCCCAGTTACCAATGTAAATCATATAGGATCTCAAAATAATTTGGAATCTTGCTGTAAAAGCCCAGTTACCAATGTAAATATATAGGATCTCAAAATAATATGGAATCTTGCTGTAAAAGCCCAGTTACCAATGTAAATATATAGGATCTCAAAATAATATGGAATCTTGCTGCAGAAGCACAGTTACCAATGTAAATCATATAGGATCTCAAAATAATACAGAATCTTGCTGTAGAAGCCCAGTTACCAATGTAAATATATAGAATCTCAAAATAATACAGAATTTTGCTGTAAAAGTCATTACCAATGTAAATATATAGGATTTCAAAATAATATGGAATCTTGCTGTAGGAGCCCAGTTACTACTGTAAATATCGAGCATAAAAAAATCATATGGAATCTGGAGCAATGTAAATATATTGAATCTCAAAATGATATAAACTCTTGCTGTAGGATGTCGAGTCATCAAAGTAAATTTAAAGAATCCCAAAATCAATAGGAATCAAGCTGTTGATGTCGATTTCTTTGATTATGTTAATTTTAATAATGGCACCACCACACCTGTATTACAAACAAGCCAAATGTAAATTTGTTATACACTGTGCCATGAAGATATTGTCTGTGAAATTAGTCATCACAGGGGAATCACCAGTCTTAGAAAGATGACAACTTCATGTAGAAGTGAATTTTAGGATTCACAAGCTGGTACATGTACATACATGTTGACACTTTCATCAGCTGATGAAACTTGCTGGTTATCATTTTGCTTTTTCATGATGACATGTATTTATACAAAGTATGTTGTTTTATTGAAAATTTTATTACCATGACACACAAGCTCTGACAGTAATTTTACCAGCATAAATTGTTTAATATTTGCATCTCTAACATCACTGACATCGACAAGTGCAAAAACATTTTTAAAATATAAACAACAAACTTTGAATATAATGTTTCTCAGTAACAGTCTAAAAATCCCAGTCCCAGTGAAAGATTTAATAAAATTTTTACACAACACCTTGCAATTATACGGAATCCTTGTTTCTAATGTAAATATACAGCATTTCAAAATCATGAAATCAAAATGTGGAAGCCTAGCAACCTATGTAATACTTGTATGGAATCTCAATGAATAGCGTAGTTACCAATGAATATCTACATCATCTCAAAATTATATGGAATCTCAATGAAGACCAGTTATCAATATAAAACCTTTATGGGATCCATATTTGTATGTGATTTGGAGTTTTAACGTAGCTTTAACAATTTTTTAGTCATATCACTACGATGTCTGCAGTGTAGCAGTTTATAGTGATGTCTAGCACTGGTGCATCATGCTGCAGACATGTATCATGATGTCCCACTATGTCACATTATCCTGACACCAGGCCGAGTAGTCCTTACATTAACCCCTTAATGCTGAGCTCTATGCAAGGCAGCTGTTAGTACCATTTTTGTAAGTCTTTGATATGACTAGGCCAGGGATTGAACCCATGACCTCCCGCATCCCAGGCAAATGCTCTATTTACCACTAGGCCACCTGAACAGTGGATCTAAATGTAGAAACCCAGTTACCAATGTATTTATACTACATCAAAAACTATATGGAATCCCACTTTTGGCAATTTACTGATTTTTGTCCAAAATGTTTAGGATTTCCTAATCATTGGTTCAGGTTGCATTTTAATCAGTCTACATCCCATCCCCACCCCCATATCCACTTATACTTGCTTATAGTCCAACTGCAAACTGCACAGATCCAAATCTGCAGTCTCATAATGCGCTGACAGATCTGGGTCTAAATTTGTTAGGAGTAATCATTAGAACAAAGAACATAGACCCTGATCTGCTGCTGCATTATGCTACAGCAGATCTGGTTCTTTATGATTTGACTTGACTTAAAAGCGAGTAAAAATTTACTAGATGTTGTTTCACCGTCATCCTTCCTCCTAGTCCAGTAAATTTTCTTTTCCCCAACCAGATTTGGACAGTTAGTTTTATTTAAAAATCTTTCCTTGGGGCCAGTAAATATGTTCCTCCTTGCCCAAACAGCGAAAGGTTCAGTTGGAATTGACTATCATCTCTAATAAAAAATGTTAAAAAATTTAAATTTATGTCACACTGTGCAATTCATACAACTCTCTGCAACATCAGAAACATTGTACAAATTCTCACTTTATATAGGGTCACCCCAACTTTAAGACCCCTTCTGTAAACAGCTGTTTATCTTGCAATGGATTCCATTTACATTTTGTTGAATGATTTTAAATTAATTTGTTTCACTTAATTGCAGTTCCTGGCCATTGAGAATCAATTACAAATAGATTAGATCAAGAAAAATCCTATTTTTGTATTTTAATCCACAATCATGATGCAGCCTTGGAGCAGTGTCCCTTAATTCAGGAATCTCTCATTATAATGTTTTTTCTCTGGACTTGCAAATTATATTTTAATAAAGATGTACATTTAGAATGAAAGGTTTACCTGAAGCAGGTGGCTGACCAGTTCAGTGCTGCAATGTACTAACTCGTTATTTTCCAGTCACATCGTTTGACCTCACAACATCTGCAAGAAAGAAAACAGAACCTGGTTACTGTAGTTTTGTTTGCCGATTTATAAAAACTTAAAAAATTAAATCCAACCAGCCTAGGATACTGCAGTAAAGTCTGCAATACAAGAAATCATTGCTTATTGACATTGCACAAAAAGATTTTTTTAAGGTTAATACAAATTCTCTTTCTTTTTCTGTTCTCTAACTTTACAATCAAAACTGCAGTAACTGCCATTTTTTTGTATCTCCAACTGACCAATCAAAACTGTTGTAACTGACTTTTTTTTTTATATCTCCAACTGACCAATCAAAACTGTTGTAACTGACTTTTTGTGCCCATGATTTTCCTTGAAACTTGTTTGTGTGGTCTGTCTATGCTGTCAAGTCCAAATGCTTATAACTGATGCCGAAAATATATACAAAATATAGCAGCCTGCAACAAAATGTTTGGGTCAGGTTAAAATAATCAATGTGTAAAGACCCAAAAATAAAATGTAATAAATTACTGAAATCATTAAACTACACAAGTCTTTGAGAACTATGAATTTTGGTGGTGGATGTTGCTTTTTAAACTGAACTGTATGAGAAAAAAAAAAAAACAACCAAAAAAGTAGTGTGTGGGCTTGAATCCATTGACTGCTGGATTGAGATCTAGATGAATTCTTTAATCTAGTCAGCCATTGCCGTTGTAAAGCTGTTTCTTGCCTGCCTTGATTGCCACACAATACATAGTTTTGATACTTTTGTGGGGATAAAATACAAACTGTATTTACGAAAATGCTGAAAAAAGGTACCATAATATGTATTACACAGCTGGTCATACAATACACAAAGTCAAAGTGTAATATAGATCACTTAGTAATGTGGACTCCCACCAGGTCCATTTGTCTTTGTATGTAAGGTCTATTTTACTCTGCTGGTGCCATAAATCTGCAACAAAGTTATGAGTATTACATGAATATATTGTTACTGTTCCACAGAAACTGATATGATTTTATTACTAACTTTCAAGGTGTCCGCAATTATTTGATACTTGAAACTGGAAATAATTTCTAGGTGCGAGCCTTAAATACTGCTATGGGTTTAGCAAAATATTATGGAAGCAGAAACAAACTATCTTTCATACCCAAATTTAAATTAAAAAGTTCAATAAATCATCCATTTTTATCATTTCACAAAACCATATGGAATAAAACATGATCCTATTTGTCTCATCACTAAGACTGTTGGGAACCAGTCTGATAAACAATGTCTACCAGATGAATAATTATACACAATAACCAGTCTGGTAAACAATGTCTACCAGATGAATAATTATACACAATAACCAGTCTGGTAAACAATGTCTACCAGATGAATAATTATTCACAATAACCAGTCTGGTAAACAATGTCTACCAGATGAATAATTATTCACAATAACCAGTCTGGTAAACAATGTCTACCAGATGAATAATTATTCACAATAACCAGTCTGGTAAACAATGTCTACCAGATGAATAATTTTACACAATAAACAGTACCGTATGTTTATTGAAGAGATACAAAGCTCTTCAATTTTCTTTCTTTTGCTGCTTTAGTCCATGTCTTCCCTGATATATCACCTCGATGTATTACTAAATGCATTAGGGCAATAAAACAGTAAGATATATTGATATATTTACATCTGAACATATTTTTACACCTCAAATTAGTACTCCAAAGAATTTTTCTGGGGTTGCAAAATCCTAATAATATGATCATGTCATTGATGCATCATGTTGTACTCAAGTATAGCATATTTATATACTCAGAAAGACGGTTAATGCTGACACTGTAATTGACTTCAAAACTATTATGCAATTACCCTTACTTGCTTAAAAGTAGAGTCGATTAGTAAACAACACAGACCCTAATACTTGCTATGGCATAATCTGCTAGCAGATCTGGATCAAAGTGTTTTCTTCTATTGATTATTCATAACAAACTACATTTTTATTCATTCATTTATTTATTTATTATTTTAGTCACTGGTTAAGGATTGTAATTTTACATTGTTTCAAATTCATCTCTATCATACAAAAGCCTGCATGGTTTTCTTTATCTTCATTTAGGCAGAGTAGTAAATACATGGATTCTCCAACATATGTGCACTGAAAAGCGAGCAGACAACTCCTCTATTTCATAGTGATGAATATCTATTCCTTCCATAATTATAACAGCTTATTTTGTTGACAGATGCTTGGAAAGTTGACAATATCTACTGGTAATGACAGATTCTCGGAATTTCTTTCCTTACAATTCTTCAGCCAATTTATGCCTGATATTGCATGGTCTAGCATGAAACACTAAATGACTTTCTAAATGACTTCTAACAAACTGAGTTGTCTCCCCCTTTATATTTTAACAGCATTATACTTCAAGGTTTTATTGAAAAATGAAATATAGCTTTTAATAGTGTTAAATTTCTAGTTTGATTTTGGTTTACAGTTGTATGCTGCAGAATATTTATTTATTTTAGAACAGAATAGAATTTTAATATGAGTGTAACTAAGTAGAGGAACCAATTGATTGATATAGAGTTCTTTTATTCCAACACCTGCAATTAACACGGAATTGTTAAAATGTGGCCAAAATAAATATTATGTACATGAATAAATATATACAATTGTTTTCTATGGATTCTCACTGGGTTCACACACATTTCATCAGAAAATTCTAGCATGTTTCATTTTTATTTTCTAAGACAAATTATTATAAAATTACATTTTTGAGCACTTTGAAAGAACCTCAATAATAGTGATTGTTTTTAATAATGTAAATTTATGCCTACTGATGATATTTCATTCTTTTCATAATTTTCACTCTCCCATGAGACTCTGAAGTACTTTTACTTATTGACTGATATACAACAGAGGTTATTTCAGCTCTGATTTAAAATACGTCACATAGAAAGTGAGTCAATGATTATTATTACCATAGAAATGTGATGAAACGACAGAAATAGTCGTAACATATTCATATTATTAATATCTAAGGAGTGGGGATGCTATCAAAAGCATCCAGACTGGTGTCTAGAAATTGGGTCAGCTTGGAAATGTACTCATTTTTTTTTTTAAGGTAATTTATTGAAATATTTCACATTATGATGTGCTGACCAGTTAAATTTCTGAAAGCCTGCACAGATGAACATTACAGATACTTCCTGTGACATGTATTCTCATACAAAAATTCCTGTGGCATGTATTTCTATATAAATATTCCCGTGGCATGTATTTCTATATAAATATTCCTAAGGCATATATTTCTATATAAATGTTCCCGTGGTGTGTATTTCTATATAAATATTCCTAAGGCATATATTTCTATATAAATATTCCCATGGCATGTATTTCTATATAAATATTCCCGTGGCATGTATTTCTATATAAATATTCCTAAGGCATATATTTCTATATAAATATTCCCGTGGCATGTATTTCTATATAAATATTCCTAAGGCATATATTTCTATATAAATATTCCCGTGGTGTATATTTCTATATAAATATTCCTAAGGCATATATTTCTATATAAATATTCCCGTGGCATGTATTTCTATATAAATATTCCTAAGGCATGTATTTCTATATAAATATTCCTAAGGCATATGTTTCTATATAAATATTCCTAAGGCATATATTTCTATATAAATATTCTCGTGGCATGTATTTCTATATAAATATTCATAAGGCATATATTTCTATATAAATATTCCCCTGGCGTGTGTTTCTATATAAATATTCCCGTAGCGTGTATTTCTATATAAATATTCCCATGGCGTGTATTTCTATATAAATATTCCTGTGGCGTGTATTTCTATATAAATATTCCTAAGGCATGTATTCCTGTATAAAAATTCCCGTAGCATGTAATCCTATATAACGGCTAAAGACCTCTACTTTCTCAAATGACCTTCACAGTTGTGATAATAACTATTGTCAAGAGGTCATGAATTTTATTCCTAAATCCCGTTTACAACATCCTACTTTATTGTATTAACATTAGACTGATGGATGCTTTCAGTTGTTGTAATAGTCTGAAGCACCATTAGCACAAGATAAGCTATCATGGTAGCCAGTATAAATGGTGGAGGATGAAGCTAGCATGCTTTCTCACATATCCACATTTGCCGATCCCAAAGACTCAAACCCTCAAGGCTCTGGATGCTTTCAGTCAAATCTGGTACAATTCTGTTAAGCTGTTCCAACAAAAAGTTGATTAAAGACTTTTCTATTTTTAATAATGGCAGCAATAGTTGAAGGCAGAGAAACAAAAATGAAAGACCATTATACCAGGATGCTTTCTGTTAAATTTGGTCAAATTACTAGTGATGGGAATCGGTCAGAAATTCATAATCGATAATCGGTTCACCTTAACCAACTGATCATCGATTATAATCGGTTAATAAGAGCAAATTTTAATTATTGTTGCACACTTATATCTTTGATCAAGAGTTCAATATGTTTATAAATGTACAGGAGTAATCTCTTTTAATTACACATATACTTTAACCTGACAATAATATTACATTGTGCGTTACTTTTGTTCTACAACTTTGTTAAATTAACGCAACTTTTTATGGGTGATCAGTCATATGTAACTGAAATACTGCTATAATCCTCCAAAATTCTTTCGTTCACATGTGATGTGTCCATAATTTAAAGTATAGAAGGACAGGTCTTTCTTGTCTGTCATTGTTTATAATACTACAAAAGATGTTGCAATTTAACTGAAACAAATCAACAATTTAATAACTTGACCATGTAATAATGACTATATGTTCCTAATTATGAATCATAAGGTTTTATATTTGTAGTTATGAAGGGATTAATAAATTTTAGGTCAACTTAAGTGGCTGCGAGTTTATAAACCTTTGTGCTTTGCATACATCTAAAAAGTAGTATCCCTTTACACACAATCGATTATGGAGTTCAAAATCGATTATCTTATCAACCAACTGATGATCGATTATAATTGATAATCGGAACAACACTACAAATTATGTTGGTGGTTTTGGTTTTGCAGAAATTGTTTATAGGTTTTTCTTTTTAGTAATGGTGGCCAAATCTGACTGCATTCGTTGGAAATTGACAACATCATGACAGGATGCTTTCTGCTAAATTTGTTGAGTGTTTCTTGAGAAGACTGTAAACAAGCAACTGTCAATAGAAATTATAATTAAAAAAGGAAACTATAAGAAAATTGTCAAAAGTATTACGAGATAATACAAATATTAACAAGCACAGGACTGTAATGATTAATTTGATTCTTTAAACTGAAAAAAAAAATGTGATAAAAGATGGTATTTGGTTCTCAGCAACATTCATGATCTGGGTCATATTTTTTCGGCGCCAATCTCAAACTGATGGACTTTTGGGATGTAGAATTGGCCAGATTCTCTCTCTTGCATGTCACAGGAGGCAACAAATGGAATCAACCGTTTTGCCTTGGAATGCATCCTGTGATAAAGTTCTGGCTGAGAAGGTCTAGTTATTTTCAGAAATTACTGCTAATATATAAACACTGGATCTTGTGTTTTAAAGGATTTTCTTGCTTTATCTTTGCTTTGTATGCATTGATGAAATACCTAAATTAACTTGACACTATACTGCCAGGAATATCCTGATGTGCCACCGATCAAACTTACATGTCTTACATGTATGTAATCACACTAGTGGTGGCATACCTGCATAATAACAATGTCTGGAAGATTTTTTTAAAAAAAAGATTTGAAACAATGCCAACCTACAAGAATGTGTGTATTTTTTTTTACCTTGCAAGCTGAATGTACATATACCTTTTTTTTTTTTATTTTTACATCCACATCTAAAAATATACAAATGATCTGTTCAAGATGTTAATGATGAACTTTACAAAGAACAGATATTACTGCCAATTACAATTTTCATCAATGCTGATTATCTTGTGAATTTTGCAAAACAAATTAAACAAAATTAAAAAGGATAAAATCAGACAAGATAAAATAATTTTTTTCGTCAACAACCTGCAATTTAAAAAACAAATTCTGCAATATTTCTGATCTACAGTAGTCTAAAAATGATCAAGTGTATGCTTTAAAAACTCAACCTGTAAGGCGTCTGCTTTAAAAACTCACCCTGTTAGATGTCTGCAAAATTGAATCCAACATGATGTAAAAAAAAAAAAAATCCATTTTTTCCCCAAAGCTAAGTAAATTAAAACACAATTTCAGTCCCATTCATTTTAGCTTAGATGGAATATCCTATAGAGCTGTGTCATTAAAAGTAGACGGTTCTTCCATCATGTGAAGTAGAAGTTAGACTACTACTCTGCCTCTGTAACAGTCTTTAAAATATGAAACTGCAATAGGGAGTCACAGTCTGGACTCTAGATGAATACCAAATGAGTGCAGAACTACAGGTCTCTCTTGGTTGCAGCAAAATTTGGCATTATAATTAGGTAAGCCAGACAGGCAAAATGAGCCAGGGGATTTTACAATTAGCCAAGGTCTCTCTGCTGGCTAGTGACAACTGTGTAGTGGACCAAATATTCTCAAGGTAGGTGGGATAGTCTGCCAATCCATGCCTTGCTTGCAACAATGACAACTGTCACATCTTTATCCACATTGTACACCCTTACTGACTCATCCATTCAAAACCAGACTGTATTTTTACAACTTTCTGATGTCCTAGTTTCTCATATTAATCTTTTTTCTCTATTATTTACAAATATTGACATCAGCCTGTTAAGAAATTCATTGGTAAATTAGGTGCAGACAAAAGAATTAAAATGTCAAGATCATATAATGCGCATGACTTGTAATATTGTGTAGGTAGAGCCGTGTCTATCCTTTATTCAAATAAGATAAAGCTATGCAGCTTGCTGGCAGACGGATCTGCCGCGAAACATTGATCTCAAACATCATGCACACGAGCTGTGCGCAAGTAACCTTGACTATATTTATTGTGTCTGTAAATTTTTAAAAAAAATGTTCACAAACACAAATTGTAACAAATTTAGCAAGGAAACAATTCAGTGATAACTTGAATAAAATACTGCATTATTTTTCTGCTTTATTTACTTAATTTATATCCCCCCCCACCAATGAGGATAATACTTCACATATTTCAATGACTTATCTTCTTTAAAATCAATGCATTAAATCAATGATATCGCCATTTAATGAAACAGAGATGTCATGGTGGAGTAGTAATGTGCATGATTGACTTGTAACCTCAAGGGTATGGGTTCGAAACCAATCCAAACCAATGCTCAAAAAGTAGCCTTGATATAATTTTCATAATTAAAAAGTACACCAGATTGTGTTCTCCAGTAGTTACTGAAGTTGTTACATACAAATTTGTAATCTTGTCATTATGAACAAAGCTTTTACTTGGTTTGTCACTGATGTGTGAAATAGATGTAGTTCCAGGTAGAGAAACACTTTGTCAGATCAGCATTTTCACCCGTTTCAATGGAGGCCTGACTTTCTCACTTGTTTAAATATCTGTGGTCTTTCTCACTTGTTTAAATATCTGTGGTCATTCTCACTTGTTTAAATACATGTGGTCTTTCTCACTTGTTTAAATACATGTGGTCTTTCTCACTTGTTTAAATACATGTGGTCTTTCTCACTTGTTTAAATACATGTGGTCTTTCTCACTTGTTTAAATATCTGTGGTCTTTCTCACTTGTTTAAATACATGTGGTCTTTCTCACTTGTTTAAATACATGTGGTCTTTCTCACTTGTTTAAATACATGTGGTCTTTCTCACTTGTTTAAATACATGTGGTCTTTCTCACTTGTTTAAATACATGTGGTCTTTCTCACTTGTTTAAATACATGTGGTCTTTCTCACTTGTTTAAATACATGTGGTCTTTCTCACTTGTTTAAATACATGTGGTCTTTCTCACTTGTTTAAATACATGTGGTCTTTCTCACTTGTTTAAATACATGTGGTCTTTCTCACTTGTTTAAATACATGTGGTCTTTCTCACTTGTTTAAATACATGTGGTCTTTCTCACTTGTTTAAATACATGTGGTCTTTCTCACTTGTTTAAATACATGTGGTCTTTCTCACTTGTTCAGTCTTGCCTATTATTTCATCATTTATTATGTATTTAATACTTGCTTATTACACACCACAATACTAAACATTTATACTAAATGCCTTTAATTACTATAATGATTTTATAATACTGTATTTTTTTCTGATACAAAACTGAATTTCTAAAGATAAGATTGGAAATAACAGCACCTAAACGGAAGACCATCATGGGCATTTTATTTTTATACACCTAGTAAATTTTATTTGAAATTAAGTCACATAGAATATGTGAATGTTTTACATTAGATATATTCTTAAGATGCAATTTTTTTCTCCCTAAAACGTAATTATATACATGAAAACTAATAATTCTGATGCAAGTTCTACATCTCAATTTTGATAAATGAACTCACATAGTAACGTATTTCATGTGGAAAATATCTTTATAAAAGAACAGCAATTTTCCTGTTGACAAATTGTTGGATATTTCAAAAGCATGGCTTTTATTGAGAAGTGGCTAGTGTAATATTTTGCTTGTTTCCTTTTTAATACAACAGCCGTTTTAATATTTGTGTTGCCTTTTAAATATGATTTGCTACCGGGTCAAATTCTTAGCAAAAAATACTGTCAAACATATTGGACACAAATGCCTAAAATGCAATGTGTGAACACGATATTTATTTTTATAGTTTAACTTCTGTATGACACTTACGCATCTGTGGCGGCAGAGATTACTATTTTGCTAATCGGGAATGGTTTGGGAGAACTCTACTGTGCTTATTAACACCAGTCTTTGAATCAAACCTTTGGGAAACATACATGCTCAATTTTAAGATAGGACCAACTGCAAACCACACAGATCCTGATCTACCAAGACATTATGCATTGACCGTTCAAAGTCTATGCAGTTTTGTTAGTACTGATAAGCAGAACATAACCCTTGATGTACTGGCATATTATGGAACAGCAGCTTTGGATCTCTGTTGTTTACCAGTCAACTATACTACTAAGGTGTATATATTGTACATTATTTAAATATATTGTTGGGAAGCCAATATAGTACAGACAAAGCTGTATGCTATGAAACTAAGCTTTATACAAAGGCCCCATAGATCACTGAAAACTTAATGGCCATTTAGTTGATTGCTTTTTCCAACCTACACCTGCATAAAAATCTAAATTCTGCATCCATGAAGTAACATTTGTCATTTTCATGATCACAGTTGTCTTTGGTAAAAAATACCTCATGATATTTAAAAAAGAAATGTCATTCAATTTTTTTTGGCCTGCCATTTTTAAGCAACTATTTAATAGAACAGTTTATAAGAATCTCTAGAAGTCATGATGTACCAAAAAAAATCTTTTTCAGAAATAAATATTTTGTTTTCTAAATCCAAGCTGACATAAATTATAGTCTTATAAGATTTGAATGTCAAGTTAATACTCCGTCACTGTATGATGGATCTTCTATATACATTTGTAACATTCTGCAATTTGGTTAAAAATTGGATTTTAATTGTTTCCAGTTGCACCTCAGTGACTGTGATACTGAAATTATAATTTTGAAGGTGGTAAATTTATTTCTGTACTTTACTGCCAAAAATGACAACTATATGGTCATAAAATCTTATTCAATATAACTTTTTAACCCTCTGTTGGGGAAACATGTTTTAACCAACACCTCATTATAAATAAAATCAAACTTAAATTACACCTCATTATAAATAAAACCAGCCTCAACTGATACCTAAATATAACAAAACAAACCTTAACTAACACCTCAGTAAAAAGAAAACCTGTTTTAACTGGCCCCCTTTATATATATATATATATATATATATATATATATATATATATATATATATATATATATGAGATCTGGTTTTCTTTATTCTTCAAATTGAGACAGGGTTTTAAACTGAATAATTTTTTTGTCTATTGCAGTACTGGTTTGAAATCACTCCCCCTCTTTCCCCTTCTCCTTCTTTCCCGGTATATTTCATTAGAGAGCTAAAACTGCAAAGCAAAATTACTTACCTTACAGACTCACAAAATGCATGTCATATTCTAACCATCCTTCTGGTCAATATTTAGGTAAAAATAAATCTTGCTTCAAGCATTGTTTTTATTATTATTTCCTGTCTATCTTCTGTCAGCCAGCATCCATTCCAAAACGGTCTTGCATGTAGCTTTGGCTTGTTGGCGTCTATTTTCTTGTGCCAATTTTCAGTGCAGACAGAAAATTTTGGGTGGCAAAATGCAACTTCCCCATACTAATTTTGAAGCCTTACAATTGTCACAGTAGTCCATTTTGCATCCTCTCAGACTACAGCTGGAAGAAAGTCGAGCGATTTATAGATACTTGTCATAGCTGCTCAATAGACTGGCTGCGCAAAAGGCAGTAGAGACCTGTGCAGTTGCCAGTGCATTACTAGAGATCTGGAGACAGTCCAAGAATGTGCATTGCCTTTTTTATCTGCATTCCTCAAAAAGCCTCCAGGAATGCAAACCAAATATACATAAAAATAAACTGACTGGCTTTGCATTTTTGATATGTGAGAATATATTTAACGTTCTTTCGTGAATCAGTGATATTTCAATAAACCAATTGCAGGTCTTCAAAACTGGGCAGGTGGAGCAAATTTAGGTACCACTAAAAGACACATACATACAGAAAAAAAACGAATTTATGTAACCCAAAAAGACACATATACGTACAAATGAAAAGAAGTTAAAGTCACAGTGGGTAAAATAGTGACAATACAAAAAGTGCTTATATACATATACACACACACACAAGCTGTGGCAAGCCTATTAAATGCAATATCTGGACCATAAATCAGAACAATTTTCCAAAAAGGCAAGTACATTAAAAAATTATATCTATGGAAACTCCCATCAAAATTTAAAAAAATATTTCTTCTGCCACAGGAAGTGCAATGTAAAGATGCAATGCAGGTCTGTTACAGTTTCTGTTTTAATCATATTTGTTTGGGAATATAAAAAGGGGTTCTGTCCCACCTTTGTTCCAGCAGAACAAGTCCAAAACATAATGTTACACTGTATTACCAATTCTACAGTCAAAATAGTTTTTGTCAAATTGTCTCTCCATATTTCATTCACACTTTCAATTACAGGGCAAAAACTTTTATTTTAATTTCATCAGTTTTTCATTATGATTACAGCATTCAAATTTACTTCTGTAGTTGGAGGTTACATGTACCTAACAGCTAATGCTGCAGGTACAAAAATAAATTTATTTGTGACACAGAATCTATTCATTAACTGCAATTTAAGGTCAGGCATTTTTTGCTTTAATTATTAATCTGTAACCATGTCAATAACCAATAACTCAATAATTAAACCGTTAACTTGAAAAATTGAAATATTATAATTAAACCGTTAACTTGAAAAATTGAAATATTATAATTTACACGTCTTACCTCCACTTGTTTCTGGGCAGCAGTTTCTAAAATTTATTTCAGTCACAACCACAATAACAGACCCATCTTATCTAGTCTGATAAATCAGCCCCCAACCCACCCCGTCCCTCAATTCAATGTTGATACTGATGGACAATATGTGGGTCTGATGTCACCTGTTTATTAAAATGTGCAATTTCACTGCATGCAAATCATTCTGGAACACACCTGTGTATAGTTTAGACACTTATCAGTATTTGGTAACAGCCATATCTATTATTAAATTAAAAATGGCCACAGGACAGAGGGTTGTTATTGCACATCGATTTACAAGTCATTAATTATAGGATTTGATCCAAAAGTAGTATGTACATATCGCCAAAAAACACCCTTCAGCCGATGGTAGCTCAACAGCTGCAAGAAATGCCAGTAAATATATAAAATATATACCGATGTGTGCAGACAAGAGTGGCAGCAGATTTTTGCATGTTTTTATAAATAGGCAATATCAGCCCCTCAACCACCAGTCAATATCATTGGTGAGGTGCTGATTTAAATGCCTACATCTATCAACGTGGTAAAATATGCCTTAATACTTTGTATGAAAAGAAGGACAAATTTCAGCAATAGAGTGGTTATGTTCAATTTATATCAAACAGATTTTCTTACCATTCACAAGATATTCAGATCTACATTTAAAAAAAACCAGACAGAAGGTACTTTACTGCTTCTATATATGCGTAGTTTTAATACCCCAAAATAATCAATTATAATGAAAATAACATATAAATTGTCCCATTTTCCCCAAGTTGGACCGCTCCAGTGTGACCTAGTGGTTAGAGTGTCTACCTCATATGTGGGAGGTTGGGGGTTCAGTCCTCAGCCAAGTCATATCAAAGATGTATACTAATGGAACTAACTGCTGGACAATAAATAGAATCAGGAGATCTTTGTGCATACTTCAGCACTTTATTCTTATGAAGTATCAGCAGATTCTCAGAAGAACCAGAATGAAAAAAGATATGAAAAATGACTATTTTGGGAACAGCAGACTATTCTTGTATGAAGACTGCCACTACACAAGCAAAAACTAACAAATACACGATGTAAAATTCGTATTTTTATAAACCTGAGATGGAGCAAAACTAGCAACAAAACAAACCATATTTTATGCCTGAAAGGTAAATTTAAACAAGAATTGAACCTGGTTATCCATTCATGAAAGGACTACTCCTTCAACTAATCAATGGCCCATAAATCTTAATTTTTATACTGTAACAGCTAACCCTGGACTTGCTTTCCCAAGAGTGGTTACATAACCTGAAATTGGGAACTTGTTTGTTTAAGACAAATGATTTCATGGTTTTCCAGTCTGGACAACAATTTTAAATTTATATGAAATCACATCAACATGAAATATGCACATTTAAAAATTGCAAAGTCGAAGCATACCTAAAATTTGGCTCTTATCCTAAAGGGGGAGGGGGGGCTAGTTAGCTCAATCAATCAACTACTTATAATATGCTTCATCACAGTGGTAATAAAAAATATTGCACATAAAGCATTTCTTCACAACATCCTCGATATCTGTAGAAGCCTGTGTTGAAATATTCTGAGTTAAAATCCAGACAGCTTAACAGACATAGCTATAGCAACTTTTCTCCATCACATTACAGGATGATTAACAAAATTCCTCACCCCCTTTCATGCCTGAAAGCTTAATCTTAAGAAATAAGTTTATTTTGAATTGAACTCCTAGAATATTATTTGCATGGAACATCTTTTTTAAGGATATGTTGTTGGTGTTATTTTGGGTTCATTAGCATTTCTCAAAGCATGATACATGACAGCCAGTATAACTGGTGGAAGAAGAACCCGGAAAACCCCCAGTAAGAACCATCAATCCATGGGAAGCTACTGTCAAGTTTTCTTATCTACATATACTGGCTGACCCCAAGACTTGAACTCATGTAGACAGGTGAAATGGCAAGTGCTTTAGACCAATGGCCAGCTGGGGTCCCCCTTATTGGGTTAATTAGAAGGCTAACTTGTTCATCTTGAGGAAGATGACATCAGCAAAGGATGGTACAAAATGAACATTTATTCCATATTTATTTTATGTGCATTTAGTGGATTTTCCAATATAAATAATTTGGTAATTCAATCTTGCAGACTCCTGAACAGCAAAAATGGAAAATGCTGTCTTCAAAGCATAGAGATTATCTCCCTCTTGAGAGTACTAGTTGCTATATAATGAAGAAGCATTCTTTATGTTATCAGTTTATCAGCTTTTCTAATATTCTGAGAACTCTAAGAAGCTCTATTAAACAAAAAACTCCTTTAAACAAATAAAAACTATTATACCAGTACCTCCAGTCATACTTCCAACTTCATGAAAAGACTACATGACCCACAGTTTGAACAGCAGTTATATGGTTTGCTTACTTGTAACATACATGTGATTCTATCGGTGGTAGAACGAAAATGTTATTTTCAAATACTGCAATTACTTTCATAGTTGAAATCTACTCTGTTGAAAATTATATTATTTTTTTTTATTAAGAGTTCAGATTATTTTACCATTTTTTCAATTATTTTCATGTTATATTTAAACTGTCAGAACTTTGTTTGGAATTGGCATCATATAGCTTTTGCACTGACATATCATTAAACATACATATATGAATTGAAAAAAATAAGTTTTTGTAAAAATTTCTAGCAGAATGAATCCTGGGGAGTAATTTTTTAGTACATGTACTGTCAGTTGTTTAAATGTTCCTTTTTAAATACTTACACTAGCAAATCTTTCTTTTGAAGACTGTTTTTCTTTTTTATGGATTAGCAGTACAATTAGGTTATTTAGTGTAGGGCCTAACCGGAAATCGCCTTGGACATTTGCTTTGGCCGAATAACCGGTTTTTCGGTACTATTCGGAAGTATTCGCCTCGGCAAATAATGCACGCACAAATGGTTACAAGTAAAATAATGCAATAAATATTGAACTTTAAAAAAATTTTTTTTTAAATACATAATAATTTTAGTTACTAATACAAAATTTCATCTTATAGGCTTAATACGATATACAGTACACAAAAAGTTGAAGCTTCGCATACGATAATGAAACATACGGTACTCTCCATAGTAGCACCTACTGCTCGGTTCGTGCCCGAATCTAGCGAATAGTACATCCAAATACTTGGATTCGGCACTCGGCAAAAATTATCTACTCGGTTAGGCCCTAATTTAGTGCTGAGGCAACTGGCAGAGCTCCGAATGGCCAAAAGTGCTCTCCATTACGGATCACTGCCATCTCACCTGTCTGCATGTGTTCAAGTCTCAGATTCAGCCAATGTGGGTAATTGAGAAAGCATGCCAGTAGCTTCTTGTGGGTCATTGGTTCTTTCCTGGGTTCTTCCTCCACCATTAATACTGGCCACCATGTATAGCCTATTGTCTGCTGGAAAATGGTATTAAATACAACAGCAGAGGCAAATGAAGCAAGGTATCTTGCTCAAGGCACATCAAGATTATCAACCCACATCCATTTGATTTCAAGTCAAACATTTTTCAATGAACACTCTGTCCCCTGCCTTCATCAGCTTCCTGTTGTAACATTGCTATAGGGTGCATTGGTCCAACTCCACATGCCCAAGACCATAGGGACTGGGGATTCTTTTGAAATCTTTGAGCCCTATTAATTATTGTGCTTCTGGATTATTGTATGCTGGATATACTTATTGATGGAGACAAAATAACAAGTACAGAAAGCACAGCTGTTATCATATTAACATAACTTACCATATATACTGACTTATAAGTTGAGTCAAACTGCAAAGAAAGGTCCTGATCTGTCATGGCCTAATGCACCAGTAGATCTGGGCCAATGATGTTTATGCTATTGATATATTATGCAATGGCAGATCTGAGTCTGTGCAGTTTGCTGTTGGGCATATTATATTCAAGTATATACAGTAATTTCCATCTGATCTAATTCAATGCCCACAGTACAGTAGGTTTATTGAGAAGACTACAAAGAACGGCTTTTGATCTGAGTATTGTTGGCTTGATCCTGCATGACATTGTTAACTGTTTTCAATGCTTTATTCAGAAATCGAATTCCAAGCTTCTTAACAACAATATGTTTGATTCTCAATTTCTCGCAGGACTTGCATAGCTGGGGTATAATTTATTACTCACAACAAAAAAAATCAACCAATTAACAGGTTTCTTTGAGGTTTGAATTTCTTGATACAATATAAACAAATCTGAAAACACGCCATCAGAAATAAATGAATAATTTCTTATCTTCATTACTTTAGATTTCTTTGTTGCTTTTGCAAAGAGATCTTGATTCATGTGTAATTTAACTTTTCATGATCTTTAAAGTTTTTATATAGATTTTAAAACTAATAAAAGTCATCTTTGAATTTCTGCATGGAAGGCACAGGAAAAGAATCTGATCAATTGTTTTTTTTCACTTGGAAAATTGGCACATAGTACTGTCAGAAAATAAACTGAAAAACATTTACCAAAAGCAGGTAAATCAACGTTTTACTTATTTTTGATAAATTTTACTAAATTTAAGCCGATTTGGTATGTGAAACTGCTTGTCCAAGTGATAAGATACATTCTCATTATTGCTTGATTGACAGGTAAGCCACACAGGAATGCAGTCATGTTTAATTACCAAGTATTTCTAAATTTGTGCTTAAAGCACTGTCATGTGTAGAAATATAATTTTTCTGATATTATTGTTGAAAGGAATCTTTGATTGATTGGGATTTTACAGAACAATTGCAATATATGGCTATATTGTGTCAAGGAAAGGGTATATGATAAAAAAGAAAAAACAATGAGATGGTGAGGATAATGTTTGTTCCCAATCAATGGGTAATATAACAGGTATCATGTGTTTAAAGAGTAATTAAATATTAAAAGGCATTTGAGATACTGCCAGTATTGCTAGTACTAAATATGCCAACATGTATCCAGGTATTTAGGCACCCAACTGTTGATAATAACCCAGATAATAAAATGAGCCATAGGGTACCCATTTACTGAATAGAAGTTTTCTACCAGAGCTGGTAAAAACATTTTTATTAAAAGGATAAAATTTGTTTGATTGAGTTGCAAATACATGTACTTTTTTCTGTACAAAGCAGAAGTCTGCCTCTTCCAATAAAAACTGACTTTAATCCCAAAGCTTGTTTCTTTGAGCCACAAGTGTGGTACAGTAACAACTACCGGTAAAATAATGTGGCTATTGGATCTTGCTGCCCAACTGACAGGAGTTCAGTTTCCACTTAAATATATTTCACAAATTATATGAACAATACAAAGCTCAAACTATGTCTCTAAAAAAGCATTCACATGTGCCTGAGACATGGAAAGCAGGTCAGATGATGTTTATGATAACTAGACCCCAATGATTTGCTAGACAACAATGGAAGGACATCAGAACTTTATCAGAAAACAAAGATAAATTCTTGGACTTTTGTATCAAATGACATTAGGTACTGATCTTTAAAAGGCTGTGAATTAGGTACTGATATAAGATACTGTGAATTAGGTACTGATATAAGATACTGTGAATTAGGTACTGATACAAGATACTGTGAATTAGATACTGATATAAGATACTGTGAATTAGATACTGATATAAGATACTGTGAATTAGGTACTGATATAAGATACTGTGAATTAGGTATTGATACAAGATACTGTGAATTAGGTACTGATATAAGATACTGTGAATTAGATACTGATACAAGATACTGTGAATTAGGTACTGATATAAGATACTGTGAATTAGGTATTGATACAAGATACTGTGAATTAGATACTGATATAAGATACTGTGAATTAGATACTGATATAAGATACTGTGAATTAGATACTGATATAAGATACTGTGAATTAGATACTGATATAAGATACTGTGAATTAGGTATTGATACAAGATACTGTGAATTAGGTACTGATATAAGATACTGTGAATTAGGTATTGATACAAGATACTGTGAATTAGGTACTGATATAAGATACTGTGAATTAGGTACTGATATAAGATACTGTGAATTAGGTATTGATACAAGATACTGTGAATTAGATACTGATATAAGATACTGTGAATTAGATACTGATATAAGATACTGTGAATTAGGTACTGATATAAGATACTGTGAATTAGGTATTGATACAAGATACTGTGAATTAGGTACTGATATAAGATACTGTGAATTAGGTACTGATACAAGATACTGTGAATTAGGTACTGATATTTATAAGATACTGTGAATTTAAAAATATTACACTTAACTTCAGGTCTGTATACATTTAATACAATTTCACTTTGATCAGGTACCCAATCATTAGGATCTCTGGGTATGGTAGAAAATACTCAAAAGGAAACTACACGCTGCACACATGTTATATTTATACATGTATATTACTGTATCAAAAAGCATCTGCACATTGTAGTAGTAATCTTGTGTAGGATGGCAAATGAAACAACCATAAGTGCTTCATGGTAGAGTTCATTGTAAGAAATGCTCTTGGGTGGATCATCACCCTTTCAGATGTCATGGTTTTATGTACTCAAATTATGTTCATAGTTAGTGAAGTATACAAGTACAAACATTGCAAACCAGTCTCTGAGTCATCAAGTTTCACTGTTCATGTTTGCCACAACCTTACTTTATATTTTAAAAAGTCCTCAAAATTATTTTTATTTACTTTACAAATGATGACAAAGAGGTCTTTCTCAGTAGCAAACTGGATACATTAAATGGAACATAAAGATGCTTGAACCAATTAATGAAGACATAATTTGCAGGAAGACAGCATTTGCAAAGACAATAATGCAAATGACTTGTAACTGAAATAGCAACCCTACAGATGCTTTACCCAGCTTTTGTATTAGAAGCTAGCTCAGTAGACATGGTTCCTTGAATTGCTGGGCGATATTCATGCCTCAATAGCTATGGCCAAACTGGTTCCTGGAATGCTAATCTGGTGGAAATCATGCCTCAAGGAAAGCTAGAAGGTTGTACAGTTCTCCAGTGAAAAGTGTAGTTCTCAACTATACAACCTACTACCTCAACCCGAGGGCATGGACACAGCGGATGGCCTCCAACTTTGGTCTTCTTCCTCATGGCATGGATGTCTTTTTGGACAGTAGGATTGTATTGTCATTAGGCCAATCCGTCTTAATTGGCATAAGTTGTCTAATTTAATCCAGTGCTTCTGAAGCAGTGTTTAAAAAGTGTCACCTTTAAGCATCATCATGCAAGGAAATGGTTGACTGGTTGAATTTCACCATTAAAATCATAACAAAAGCCACAGAACAGCCTATGGATGTATACTGAGTTGGGATGCTCTAGTTAACTGAATGTCTGGAAATAGTCTTAGTAGGGCAAAACATTTAGCCCCTTAAAGAAAGCAGTGGAATAGGCTTCAAGCATAGGATTTGACTGAAGTGATCAGCAACATTCTCCTGCAATCAAAGAGCATCCAGATGGCTTAAACTTTTCAGCTAACTGACAAATCTGACAAGAATCGCAGACAAGCTTGCAACAAGCTATTTCAAAAGCTCAGAATTTCTTGTCTACTTTAGCGCATCTTTAATAAATGGCAAGAACTGAAAGCTTAAAATATCAGGACCCTCAAGATCATTCGAATGATAGGTCTGCAGCAAAAGAATCAACCACCATAAACTTGAAAACATCAGTCTGTGCATTGCCCATCAAAGGAACAAATTAACCTTATGCAAAATCTTTTCATTGACCAGACATGAAGCTTTATCAGAAGAAAGCCAACGACACTATTAAGAACCTTCAACACTAGAAGAACATCAAGTACTAAACATGAACAATAAAATCCACACTGGATGAAAGTTGCAAAGAGATTGACTAGCCTACACAAGAAACTGGCAAAATTTAGAATTGAAGACTGAGCATGGTACAAAATGAACATTTATTCCATATTTATTTCATGTGGATTTAGTGGATTTTCCAAAAGAAATAATTTGGTAATCAACTGGAGTGAATTAGGAACACATTTTTCCACTGTCTCAATATAAACAATAACATTATGATATATTTTTTTAAAGAGCTTCATATTGGATCTGATTTACAACTACACCACTTCGTGGTGTGGGTCTTAATTGAAATATCAAGCACAAGTTGCGATTCAATCTTAAAGAGGAGTACAGTCAGTACCCTTTTAAACCGCTGATATAACTATTTAGTACTCTAGATTCACTATTAAGCCTTGAAAATTTGTGGCACTAAATTTGACTATTGATAAAACAAAATAAATGTAACAAAGGATAAATTTCATAAATGAATGCTCCCATGTACTTCAGTTTATATGTTTCAAGATTATTATTACTATTATTATTATCATTATTATTTCTATAATAATTACTCTAAGTATTACTATTATTATTATCATTATTACTATTATTAATATCATTATTATTATTACTACTATCATTATTACTATTATTATCATTATTATTAATAATATTATCTTTATTACAATTATTAGTACTATTATTATTATCATTATTATTACTATTAGAATTACTATTATTATTTACATTATTATTATCATTATTATTACAATTATTATTATTATCATTATTATTACTATTATCATTATCATCAGAGATTGCAAGCATACTGTAAATTTGAGGTTAATAAATAGCCAAGTATGCTATAATAACTAATCTCAAGGAACAAAAAGAAAAAAATAATTTAAAAAATTTTAAGGGATAAAAAGCCTGAAACTAAAGCTGGAAAAACTATATAAAAACAATATATAAGAACAGATCAATTTTGTTGAAACATCAATGTGTGAAGTGAAGTCATACCAAAAGATGAATTTGGTCTGATCTTATGAATAGATCATGTGACTAAACGGATATTGATAAGTTTGGAAACACGAGTGTTATAAAGACAAGTCAATTAAAGTTACTATTTGAGGAAGCATTAAAGAGAAACTTAGAAAGAGAAGATCTGAAATGCCTTGTCATAATTAATTTACACTGTTCACACAATACTGACTCCTAAAAGAAGCATGAAGATTGGCACAAAATTAAACATTTAAATGGCTTTGAAGAGATATTATTAAGGTTTCCTCACAAAAAATTTATACAGCACCTCATTTTCCTGCACTTGCATTAACATACCATTTCCAATAGCAAAGAAATGTAAAATACACTCTGATTAAAATATCATTAATATAAAAAATACATGATTGCAACTTGTACATCACACATCTTAACATGTAAATCTGAAATTTAAATATTAAAGAGAGAGGATTTAGACAAATGATCCATGATTATCTTGTCATATGTTGGGGAAGTGAAACAAATTATTGTTAATCAGTTGTTTTTTTTAAAAAAAAATCCTTAACATTGCAACTGTGTCCTTTCACATATGAACAAATATAAATGCTACAAAAGTTATTTAACATGTACGTTTGACTCAGAATGATACAGAAGGAAAATGCAAGAGAAAAGCTGTTGCAACTTGGAAACTTCTGTGGCAAAACTGTTGAACACTGAGATTTCACTTTAGGACGGCATGATTTCCATGACATATTCTCCTTCCATGTAAAGAATGGTCTCAATTTTTCTTTCTCATTTGACAGATATGACCAACTGAGGCTAGGTTTGCATGATGCAATTGTCTTAGCAACACAGACCCATAGAGACGAGCTTGCGATCCAACAAGAACACAAGTTCGGATCTACGGGTTTGCATAGCGAAACAGTTTTCTCTGGCATGGGTTCATTGCTGAGGCCAAGTAATACCAAGATGGCAGAAAGGAGCAACAAAAGAAAAAACTTCAAGGATAGTCTCCAAGCAAAAGAAGTGACCAAAATTTGGATATACAACATTTTAAAATATCTTGCAGCTGAAAGAATCACACAAAAGACATAAATGTGTGGGATGATATGACTTTTTCCCCTGAACTGACTTACACAATATTCCCTCATGTAGGGCCTTCATTTTAACATCTCTTGTAAGGCATGTATGGTAGTGAATCACTTTTGTTATAGAGTAGTTGTAAAATAATATGAATTATTTTAAGAACATGCATACTTATCTGCATAATGCATCTATACATCATGGTCTATGTTGTTTTACTAGATACTCCTAACAAAATGCACAGATCAAGATCGGCCAGCACATTATGTGAGGGCAGATTTGGGTCTGTGCAGTTTGCAGTTGGACTCGTAATGGGGAGGGGAGAGCATAATACTACAGTGATTGATGTGTAAACAATGGCATAAATCATGTTTTTAGCTGTAACATATAAATCATGTGTTTAGCTGTAACAAATAAATCATGTTTTTAGCTGTAACATTATCATATTTGCTGTTAGAAGGCTAAAATGTTTGTGTAATTCAGTATCCTCTTTTGTGGAATGCATTACAAAGCCTGCACAGTATGAACTCTCTAAATCAATAGCAGTGAAAAATGGTTGATTGTATTCAAAATGGTATACAATGTGCTAACAACTCTTAAAATTACGAGTCAAAACATACCCTCAAAATCCAGTTTCTCCTTCAGAGCCTTTGAAATATGACCAACCAATGCAAAGATCCTGCAATTAAAAAGTAAACTAAATGATAAAAATATTGATCTTGCATGTGCAAATTACACACACACACACACACACACACACACACCCTTGAGATCATGCAGCAGCTTGAATATACTGCCAACACATTAGCGAGAACTGTAATATATATTTTTATATGATTTATGATGCAATGACAGCTGCAGCATGAAGGTTATGTTTGAAAAATTATGTTATGTTTGTGGAGAGGCATCAATACTGCAGGGCAGAATAAAGTTTGTATAATAACGCAGAATAATGTTTTAAAAATGAAGTAAAGCAACAATACTAAACTTCATGTTGTTTTCTTTCAACTTTAACTGTCATACCTTTTATACCAGAAATTCAAACATGATTTGGGTTTGGTCATGGGTTCAAGCACAAAAGCTAAATTTTGGTTTTGGTCAAATGTACCACCACATTATTTCCGGTGTAGTACAAGTCACTCTTTACGATCTGTCTGTGCTATGAATTAATAGAGACACTGGAGGCTAAGAAAACTGACTTTGTGACTTCAGTACTGTATTAAGCATTGACAAAAAAAAAATTTAAAAAAAAAAATGGAAATAAATGTACCATTTTATTACTCTCAAAAACAGCCCTCTTGAGAATAAAAATTATAAAGATAAAGTTAATGAAAAGTGTTAAGACCTCTAGGAAACCTCAATGTGTTAATGTGAAACCTCAACCTATTAATGACCCACATTGACTTCTGATTGCGGAAAACTGATGTGGTCTCAATTAACTTTTTAGTACTGAAACATCACACTATTCACTAACCTATTCTTTTCTTTACATATCTCACAACAGCCATTGATCTTCAGCATGTAATAATTTGATGAAATCCTATTCTTATTTTATGGAGTATGTAATTACACTTGCTAAAAGACAGATATTCAACTGCACAAGAATAATCTACATGAATCTATAGATCTCATGGTGACAGGGGATGGCTTTCATCTCCAGCTATGTAACATTTTTCACCCTTTAAAGGTTAAATACTGCAACACATAAGTGTTTATCCATTTGTACTATTATCAATTACAATGCCTATTACCACATTAACCTGTGTTTGTGAACCCAAAAGTTGAAAATGTGACCGTTGTATACTGTCAACCCATGGTGCAAAGGCATATTCTGGTCTATCCATTTTTTTAAAATATAAATATAACAGTTGAATAAACAAACGGTACAGGCCCAGATTTTGAAGTGCAGTATGTGATGGCAGTGCTGGGTGTACAATATTCACAGATGGGTGCACATCACACAAATATCCTATTCCAGACTAAAATAACACAGACTAGTGAACTTTCACTTTGATCCAACTAATACCAGAAATCCTAGAAAAGAAACTCATAGATTGATTCCATTTGTTAAATCTACAGTTTAATCCCTGAAGCTATCATTGCAAATGCAAGTACCCTAGTAATCTGTCCCAAATCTGTGGTTTTCTCAACAGATCTCATTCCTCTTCCTGAAGCTATCATTACAAATGCAAGTACCCTAGTAATCTGTCCCAAATCTGTGGTTTTCTCACAGATCTGACTTCTCTTCCTGAAGCTATCATTGCAAATGCAAGTACCCTAGTAATCTGTCCCAAATCTGTGGTTTTCTCAACAGATCTCATTCCTCTTCCTGAAGCTATCATTACAAATGCAAGTACCCTAGTAATCTGTCCCAAATCTGTGGTTTTCTCACAGATCTGACTTCTCTTCCTGAAGCTATCATTACAAATGCAAGTACCCTAGTAATCTGTCCCAAATCTGTGGTTTTCTCACAGATCTGACTTCTCTTCCTGAAGCTATCATTGCAAATGCAAGTACCCTAGTAAACTGTCCCAAATCTGTGGTTTTCTCACAGATCTCATTCCTCTTCCTTGGCATCTGGATGGATTGTCAAGTGTACATCAGATAAGTTTGGATTGAGCGTACAACGCAGGCCTACAATTTGACACAAATTTTTTGGATGCCCAAAAAATTAGCACATTGAGAAATATACTAACCCTGCGGAATCATCACTAGTCCTTCCTACAAATGCTGAATGGTGTTAGCTGAAACTATACTAGCCATGGGATTACTAAAAATGTGAAAAGTATCAGTCTGACATGAAAGTGACTAGACTCAGGTTAGCAGACTACTGTTAACCTTAAGCCCTGGAACAAAAACAAAATAGAACCAGACCAGAATTGTGCAGAAAAGTAACATTAGTAATTAGTCCAAGACTTTTCTCAATAATCCCTATAACCCATGCACCCACAATGCCCTGGCCCAGAATCCCTTTGTATCATCTTCAGACCAAACCCAACAAAATCTGAATGTCTTTTATACTAAACTCTGTAGGATGTGACAACACACACGTAACTAAATATATACCACTCCATTGACAACATGCGCCCTGACAAGTTTCAACTATCTTAGAACACCGGCTAAGGCATTTATCGCCTGTTTATTGGTATTAGAAAATACCAAGTAAATCTGCCCCTAATGTTTTACATGCAAACAAATCACAATACAAACCGGGGGGGGGGGGGGGGGGGGGGGGGGGAAAGAAAACTTAAAGCATGCAATTTCTACCTGTGTATACTGTTCATGGTTGTATCCAGTCAATTTGTTTCAAATGATCAATCAAACACTTTTTAAAAAATTATGTAATTTGTTGTTGAAGGGTTTAACACCATTTTTCATGCACACGATCGGTATACATGGCAGCTAGTATTAATAGTGGAGGACCCCTTCCCCCCCCAAAAAAAAAACACCAACCCATGAGAAGCTAATGGCAAGCTTTCTCACATACCCACATTGGCCGAATCTGAGGCTCAAACCCACACAGAGGTGAGATGGCAGTAATCCATAATGGCAAGCATTTTAAACCACTTTGCAACTTTCATCCAGTTACCTAAGTGCGGAAGGGGGAGGGGGGCAATTATGTAATATAATGTAAAATGTTTGTAATGATCATTCAGAAAAACAATCTATCTTGAAAAAGTCAACTAGTTTAAAACTAACTTCATTAGAAAAAAAACTCATTATTTTACAATTATTTCAAACATGATTATAAAACGAGTATTATGCAACTAAAAATCTTAACTTAACCCTACCTCATGTCTGTTTTTCTTGATGTCAATCAATATGGCATAGTTTTTTAATTCATCAAGGTCCCTTGAAAACTAAGCTCTTGCCTAATGCGCAATATGGGAACCCATTGTGCACTAATTACTTAGGGAAACAACACGTACTTATGAGTTGGGTCCAACTGCAATAGTGTGAGACCTTAATCTGCAAGTGCCTTATGCATCAAAAATCAGATTCTACATTGTTTGTTCGCATGATTACTACTAAAAAAAAAAAAAAAAAATCGGCATAGAACTAGACCTGCCTTTTAAGTTAGTATATATATATATATATATATATATATATATATATATATATATATATATATATATATATATATATATATATATATATATATATATATATATGGTAGTTAATTAAGGGACTAATCCAGTAATAGATTTATAATAAAAAACACTATTTTAAGTATGGCAGGAAAAAAATACCATGTAACAAACTGAGACTACCACTATCAGCATTCAGATGGTTTCTGTTTGTAGGATATACAGTCTAGTCAGCCTTGTTAACAATGATTAATAGGTTTCATCAGTTGTAATGTGACATGTAAATTTAATTATGGTTTTATAAATGTATTTAACATGTCTAAAATAACAATGATGGAAACATGAAGCTAAGTCATTTGTGGAAAATAATTTATGGAACCCCTAAAATGTGGCACGTCTCCTAAATGAAATGTTTTACCTGTACAAAGCAATTGCTTGGGAAGTGCATGTAGTAAAAAATAAAGTATGGCTGATCCAATAAAAATATAAGCAAAATTATAGTCAGTTTAGCAAAACATGGCATCAATTCCATTGCAGGCAAAACTACATATATCTTAATATATATTATAAGGGATCTCACAGATCTGAAACAGTTTAGGAACTGAAATTCATTATCCTTATTTAGGGGGAGATAATTGATAGTCACCATCTGTTAGACTGTCTGTAACTCTATCACCTGATAATCACTGGAAGTTTACATATCATATATATACTAGCTTCCAAGTCCACATCCAACTGTAAAACCCAGATCTGCCAGTGAAAACAACATGGACCAGGATCTTTGTTGCTTGCAGTTTGATTCAACCTGTAAGCAAGCATTTATACAGTAACACAATTCCCAAGATGGCACACAAACTTCTGGGGTTGGTAACTGTTTACATTTGGTCACTTAAGCACACAATTGGTTATATCATGCAAAGGAACTAGAAACTAATTGCCTATGCCCAAGGACACCAATGCTGTTGACCTTGGAAGGCTTCAAACCCATGCCTGTTGGATTTTGAATCTGATGTTGCTCCACCGAGCAAGGGGAAGCCGCTAAAAAAATGTGTTTAAGTGTTTCTAAATAAACAAGAAACATTAATGATATCTGCTGCTCCAATTTTTGTCTAAATCAGCCCCCTTTTGACCCAATAATGATACAAGAGTCGATTTGTTTTTCCCACTTCAAAGAAATGACTGCATGAAAATTTTGATCTTGTATTCTGACACCCAAAAACTTTCTATGCATACCATGAAGTAATTGCGATTGAAATTGTCCAATTGAGACTGGTTTGCTGTCATCATGGAAACTATGACAAAATCTGTTTCTATCTCAAACCAGACACACTATCTGTTCCTATATTCGATCATACATTTTCTCCTCCATTAAACATAAGCCCATCAAGTAGTCTAACCCAATCATAAAATGTTTTCACTCCACTGTGTCCAGACCTCTATTCCCCAAAGTATCAGCATGGTTTTTGTTTCTGTCTGAAGGACCAGTCTAGACCAAATTATAATGGGATTTCCTTGCTAATATCCAATATCAGTAAGTTGAGATGCCATTTTAATATTCTGCCTCGCCTAATATAATGTGCAAATCTGAGGAGACAAACATCTCAATTTTGGGCCCCCAATGATAATGGCATCCAGCTCCATTAGGGTCTTGTCTGGAAATAATTCTTTGTAACAATAGATTTACCAAATTACTGATATTCAAATGCAATATCTGCCATTCTTGGATGGTATCGACATATTACAACTAAGATAGAACTGGTCACCTTTATTATCAAAGTAATAGCTGTTAAACTGTTATAAATGACAAATGTGTAACTTTTAAATATTTGTTTTAAGATGTAATGATGCAAATCAAAGGGACAATACTCACACAAAGTGTAAAATGGTTCAAGTTTACGTTGAACTTGAACATATACTACACTGCTAAATTTTCTAAGCAGTTGATCACATGGAATCAATCCGGAAAACACATCTTGAATTTCTAGCACACTGCATTCCATGGTTTTAAACAGACAGTCTACATGGTAACAAGTGCTATGAGGCTAACATTAAAGAAATTTCATAAAATTATTTTCAGTCTTTGATTTTAAATTACTCTGGAGTAAAAGGCTAGAGCTAAAATATTCCTAGCTACAGCGAACAAATTGGTGAAGTGGTTTAACCACCTAAAGTTTAAGCTACCTAACTTTACGTTTTTAGTTTTCATGAAACCATTTGAACACTGCTAATGGTGGGCATGCAAATGAAATAACACTGATTATATAAGTAAATGTTAGAAACAACAATATAAAAACAGATTTTTTTTTTTTAAAAAAAAGTCATAGTTTACACAGCCCTAGAGTATTTTATTTTAAGAAATCGCAAAAATTTTAAAAGGAGTATTTTGTGTTGCAGAAATTGAACTTCACTAATGATATATTACATTGTTTAATTTTATGAATGTATTGTTTATGGAACATATGTGAATCACAAATATTCTGAATTTAAAAAGCGACGTATCTTTGTTTTAAAAAGTTTACATTTTGGGTGCTGTTGCAAGAAAATTTTTAAAGAGTTATGGGAAAAATTGCAAAGAGTTTTAAAGAGATTTAAATAATTTTCAAGGTAAGTACAAATATTTGCAAAATTTATGTTTTTAAGGCAACCCCACACATGTAAGTATTTTACAAGGTCATGCCAAATATTTATTATCATTATTTCATTAAAAATAAAAAAAAAAGTATAAACTTTGTATAGTCTACCACAAACTGAAAGGCCAAATGGATCAAGTTTGCATCAAACAAATTGTAAAATACAAATTGGCGGACATGGGAATATCAGACTGACAGCATTTTCTGCACTCTTACCCCCTCCCATCTCTCTTTTCTCGAAGCAGTCAATTTCTCCACGTCTTAAAGTAAATGTATGGTGTAAATGAGACAGTTCAGTGAATTATACAACCTTAATACTAAACAATTACAAGCAGGACAGGAAACCATACAATATAAGAATATATTGCACCAGGTTATTTAAGACAGGTTCACACAGTGCTTTTTTGCGACGCACACAGTAGTTTCATTAACTGTGCATAAACAGTGATGTAAAAGTTCAATCAGTTTAAGGTTGATATGTGGGATTTAAATAAAGTACCTACCACATTTTTTTATTTTACTGCTGCCAATAATTTTCCCTGGGATCAATAGAAATCCATTATTCCATCAGATTTAGTCCCAAATTCGACTTTTTTCATGGAATTTCCTTTACAAAACCTTTTCCTTTCAAGATATTTTAAAACTGCAGAGGTCAATATGAACCCATACACTGTGTAATATTACCCTAGTGTTACCTCCCTTCCCCTAAGATTTCTCTGCATAAAGCACCTTTAAAATGCTAGCCTGTCATTTTATTGGATTTGCTGATACAATATACATTCCAAGATTCTGCTGCCCATAGCATCAACTGTGGGCTGTCTGTAGCTCAGGTAGACAGTCCACATTGATCAGCTTACAGGGGTATTTATTGATCCTGGTCTGTCAGGTGTTAAGTTGGCTTTTGTTCTGGTAGTCTAGACTAGTCTAATGACTTGATCAATTTACCAGACAGGGGAACTGTGATACAATGCCCAACACTCAGGTATTGATATTGAGCAGTATGGGACATATGATACATGTCTACACACAAGCTTGATTAACTTGCTGTAAAACCTATCAATATTGACACATCCCAAAACCTATCAGTGAAACTGGAGATGCATAATGCTGACCAACTTCTTAGTTCAAAAGAAAAAACAACTACTCATTATATGCTAATCTGTCAATGCATAATGATGCAAGAACTACTTATATTGACAGGTTGTTATAGGATTTTCCTTCCTTTTACTTACATGTATATCCCATTATGTACCTCTTATTTATATTCATTTTATAAAAACAAATGGTCATCCACACCATGGGTAGTACAATATCCCTCCTCTAATGGCTAGGGTGGTATTGGTGGGAATAATATTTTTATCCCCACCCCCCGCCCAAAAAAAACCCCCACCAACAAAAACTTCTTTGAACCAGATCCCATTAAGATTTAAACTGTTTGCTAACAATTGCAATTCATATTACACTTGTGCTTAGTTTCATTAAACTTTCACACAAATGCTCACTACATCCGACGCTTAAAAAAACCCCTAAACTCTGACATACCTTCAGCACTTTAGCAATAGACAAAATCTGCATTTTGAATTGTATGTTAAGTAATGCCAAGTGAATCAATATTCCAAATATTTTCAGCACAATTCTGTTTGTTTTCATCTGAGTTGTCTTATATACAAACATTTGAGGGTGGGGATGACAATGAGGGTCATTTGTTTCAAACAACTTTATACTGTTCAATGTTTATTCATTTTCAAGAACAAGGTAAAAGGTTGCACAAAACTGTAAAATGAAGCAAGTCAGGGTCATTGGTAGTATTCACTGTTAATTTGTCAATTTCTATCTTCAAAATTGAAGGGTTTCAGATTAAAAACATTTCTATTCATGTTCTGTCATGTAATTTGTTTCATTCAAGTATATTCTTCAAATTTTTATTGATACCTTTTAAGGGAGACCATTGCTGGCTGACATTTGGTTCTGGAAAACTCTGCACTGGGTTTTCACACATTTCTTTTTTAAAAAATTGTCCAGTTGTTATCCTTGAGAGTTGCCATATGTCCTCTTTTATTGTGGACATGTCCTCATTTTGGTCCTTAATTTTTTAAACAGATAACACTCTTTCTGCAGGGTGTCCTCTTTTCTGTGGACATGTACACCTTTTGGTCCTTAAATCTACAGATACACCCACTTTCCAGAGTGTCCTCTTTTGTAGACATGTACTCCTTTTGGTCCTTTAAAATCAAAAGCCGTTTCTTTTATTTTCCTATTTTTCAGCACAAGATAGGCTATACATGGCAGTCAGTATAACTAGTTGAGGAAGAAGCCAGGAAAATCCTGGAAAGAACCACTGACACACAGGAAGCTACTGGCATGCTTTCTCATGTACACACAACAGACAAGTACAAGACTTGAACCCATACAGAAAGAGGTGAGGTGGCAGTGGTTTTGTAACAGTGAGAAATTAAGACCACTTGACCACGCAGGGCACCTCTTTTTCATTGTCACTGGTGTTAATAACTTTTACAGGTTGTACTGTTCCCAATCAAATTTATGGATCATAGTATTCAAATAGAAAAAAAAGTTTAAATTACCATATACGCTTACTTATAAATCAAGTCAAACTACAAACATCAAAGATCCCAATCTTCCTTAGAATAATGCACCTGCAGATCAGGGTCTATGTTGTTTGTTGAAGTGATTACTCCTAACAAACTGCACAGATCCAAATCTGCTGACACAGATCTGTGCAGTTTGCGGTTAAGACTTGACACATAAGCAAATATATACAGTAGCTATGCGTGTGTGTGTTTGTGTGATTAGGATTTTTAACGTAGCTTAAACAATTTTTCAGTCGTATCGCTACGATGTCTGCAGTGAGGCAGTTTATAGTGATGTCTAGCACTGGGGCATCATGCCACAGACATATAGCATGACACCCAGTCACATTATCCTGACACCAGGCTGACCAGTCCTAACACTAACCTCTTCATGCTGTGCGCCAAGCAAGGCAGCTGTTAGTACCATTTTTCTATCTCTTTGATTTCGGCCAGGCAGTACCTGTGCAATCACACAAATTTTTCTGAACTTTCAAGGACAGATTTTCTCCAAATAAAAAGGATAAATGACAATAAAAAGAACAAAGTAAAGATGACATCTGATTGATTCAGTCAATGATGACATTATTAGATGTATGCATTAGATGTTTAATGGCACATCAGCACAATAAAAACTATATGATGCCATTTAAAACTAAATCTTCAAAAATACAAAATGAAGAACTGCACAAAAAGTTTAGGAAGAATAACGTGGTGTACAGAGAATCAATGAATTACAACATTACTATACAATATCTTGACTTGCAAAACAGAACTTCAAAGTATCATTACCTTGCAATGTGTTAAAAGTGTGACCAATATACACCAAGAAAGAGTTTTCACTGTAAAGATTGGTGTAAATAAACTATATTAAAAATACACCGAGGTATGAGAGCTTTTACTTCAAAGATCCATGTTTTAATAAAAGTATGACAAATATAGTGGGATGAAAAGATTTTTCTTTCACAGATCTGTGTATTTTAAGATGCAAAGTGATGTAAGGTTTAAAGTACACAAAAACTGAGACAGAACTGCTTTAATTTCGCAACTGATCTGCATGTACATTGTGTAAATATAGTTACTTCATAAAAGTGGATTATACACCACCCCACGCTGCAAGAAAAATAAAGACAAAAATATTGTTGACAAATAATGGATTGATAAACATGAGGAATTAATTGTTTCAATAGCCTGGATTTGATTTTATACATCAAAATTCTAAAGTAGTCAGTGCGATGACACTCTATCATACCCTAGCATTTTCCATTATCACTCAACCCATATACAAACATAGTATTGATTTCAGCCTGTGGTGATATCATATTTTATATGTTAACTGATTTCACAGCTGACTTCTCACATTGCTTAGACTGTTAAATCTCGCAGCAGGCACAGTCAGCAAAAATCGAATACCTGAAAAACCAATGATTAACTCTCTGATTGCAATAAATGCCAGACATATATATTTAGACACAAGCTGATAAATTGGATTGATTTGATTTTATAATGCTGCTGATAACCAGATTTCTCCATCTCGATTCTACCATACATTGGTGTGAACTGCAATTCCAAACATAAACTTGACTCTTAAAAACAAAAACAAAAACTTAATGTTCATGTTTCTAATTCAAGACCAAACATTTAAGTTGATGTCATGTCTGCAAACACAACGACAAGTAGCCTAAGTGTTTATGTTTGTATCTTATCTGTAATACAAGTCCAAGTGTTGATACTTATTTCTTATCTGTGACACAAGTCCAAAAGTATATATATGAAATTCTAGTGTTGATATTTTGTACTACGTCTGTAACATAAGGCCAAGTGTTGATATTCTGTACTTCGTCTGTAACATAAGGCCAAGTGTTGATATTCTGTAGTTCATCTGTAACAAAAAGCCAAGTGTAGATATTCTGTAGTTCATCTGTAACAAAAGGCCAAGTGTTGATATTTTGTACTTTGTAATAAAAGGCCAAGTGTTGATATTTTGTACTTTGTCTGTAACAAAAGGCCAAGTGTTGATATTTTGTACTTTGTCTGTAACAAAAGGCCAAGTGTTGATATTTTGTACTTTGTAACAAAAGGCCAAGTGTTGATATTTTGTACTTTGTCTGTAACAAAAGGCCAAGTGTTGATATTTTGTACTTTGTCTGTAACAAAAGGCCAAGTGTTGATATTTTGTACTTTGTCTGTAACAAAAGGCCAAGTGTTGATATTTTGTACTTCACATTTGACACAAGGCTACATTTTGATATTTGTACCTCACCTTTAACCTATGGAAAAGTGTTCATATTTGTACATCATCTTTAATTTGTACCTCATCTGTAACATATAGATAAATGTTCATTTGTACCTCATCTGTAACATATAGATAAATGTTCATTTGTACCTCACCTTTAACCTATGGAAAAGTGTTCATATTTGTACATCATCTTTAATTTGAGCCACATCTGTAACATATAGATAAATGTTCATATTTGTACCTCATCTATAACATATAGATAAATGTTCATATTTGTACCTCATCTGTAACATAGATAAATGTTCATATTTGTACCTCATCTGTAACATATTGATAAATGTTCATATTTGTACATCATCTGTAACATATAGATAAGTGCTCATATTTGTACCTCATCTGTAACATAGATAAGTGTTCATATTTGTATCTCATCAGTAACCTAAGACTTACGTGTTTCTCATTTTTACCTATCTCTAAACAGTATACTAATTGTTGAGGTCCCGATGCCCCATATCATAGGTTATTTTCTTCAAAGTTTCCTTTTTATTTTGGTCTGCAGATTGAATTTAAGATTGTGAAGGTACAATTTGGTGAAAATGGCAGTGATAAAAAAAAAAAAAACTCCTTCATGCGCCACTAACAACTGTTCACCACTAGGCACCGCTCTTAGAACAGCATAAAAATCCACCACTGATGTACATGCTTACAAAATTTTCAAGGACCATTTTACAGCTGATGTAATACTACTGTTGATGACCATAGTCAAGTCAAAACAGAGACTCAGAATTAGACTTTCTTTAAGAAATTGTATAGGGGGTCAGCCTTAGAACATTAATGCACCTTATTTGTACAGGTAAAGTAGTTACACCTAGTTCTGACCTGGCCAACCTACCTTACCTTGATACAACTGGAACCAGACAGTAACTACTTGGGAGAGATAATCAATCATTGCTGACCAGCTGGAATACAATGACCTTAAGTTAACTTGACCATGACCCCATTTGGCTGAAGTGAAGTTAACTAAATCTTGACCCCATCAGGCCAAATTTCTAGACAAATGCACTTCACAGAAGAGTATTATCAGAGAAGCTTTGTAGTATGCTGGCAACCAAATAAATTATACAAGTGTATTTGCTTTACAATTAGTGTTGGAAATTAGTTGAAATTTAAATGCTGATAATTGCTTCATTATACTGATAATCAATTTTAATCACTTGGAGATATTTTCTTGATTTTTTTAAATGGACAACAACATTTTAAAATACCCAGTAATGCTTAAGTTTCTTGTATTTCAGAAAAATCAAACAGTTTATAGACACACTTGGTGTCTGGCATGTTGTTAATACCATTTTATTGTCTGGCATGTTGTTAATACAATTTTAATGTCAACATGTTTGTTCTTGTGACTGAATGAAATGTCTTAAAATTTTGATTACTGGTAACACCAGTTAAACGCACAAAGTTAATGATCATGAATAGAAAATGTAAAGAAAAGAAGATTAAATCTTCAGCAAAAAAACAGGTGGTCTTTCAATAAATGTTTAAAATCATCTTGAATATAAAATACTATATCATTTTATTCTCCATTTGTCATTGCTATGTCTTGAATATTAATACCATTATAAGGGACATTTTATTCTCCATTTGTCCATTGCTATGTCTTGAATATTAGTACCATGATAAGGGACATTTTATTCTCCATTTGTCATTGCTATGTCTTGAATATTAGTATTTTATTCTCCATTTGTCATTGCTATGTCTTGAATATTAGTACCATAAGGGACATTTTATTCTCCATTTGTCCATTGCTATGTCTTGAATATTAGTACCATAAGGGACATTTTATTCTCCATTTGTCCATTGCTATGTCTTGAATATTAGTACCATGATAAGGGACATTTTATTCTCCATTTGTCCATTGCTATGTCTTGAATATTAATACCGTGATAAGGGACATTTTATTCTCCATTTGTCCATTGCTATGTCTTGAATATTAGTACCATAAGGGACATTTTATTCTCCATTTGTCCATTGCTATGTCTTGAATATTAGTACCATGATAAGGGACATTTTATTCTCCATTTGTCATTGCTATGTCTTGAATATTAGTATTTTATTCTCCATTTGTCATTGCTATGTCTTGAATATTAGTACCATAAGGGACATTTTATTCTCCATTTGTCCACTGCTATGTCTTGAATATAAGTACCATAAGGGACATTTTATTCTCCATTTGTCCATTGCTATGTCTTGAATATTAGTACCATAAGGGACATTTTCTTCTCCATTTGTCATTGCTATGTCTTGAATATTAGTACCATGATAAGGGACATTTTATTCTCCATTTGTCCATTGCTATGTCTTGAATATTAGTACCATGATAAGGGACATTTTATTCTCCATTTGTCCATTGCTATGTCTTGAATATTAGTATCATAAGGGACATTTTATTCTCCATTTGTCCACTACTATATCTTGAATATTAGTACCATAATAAGGGACATTTTATTCTCCATTTGTCCATTGCTATGTCTTGAATATTAATACCGTGATAACGGACATTTTATTCTCCATTTGTCCATTGCTATGTCTTGAATATTAATACCGTGATAAGGGACATTTTATTCTCCATTTGTCAAGTCATTAATATTAGTAACATACTATGGGACAAATTGAGCTTAAGTTAACTTATCATTTGTATGTGATAACTGAATCATTCATAAAAATAATTTCCACTAGTTAACTCACAAAATAAACAAAACAACAACATGCATTCACTGGTTAGTTTTATTTCACAACAACAAGTAATATTTCGAGTGGAAAGAACAGTTTCACAATCAGTCTAATTAACCGATAGTTATCATTAGAATTATACAAATTGCAATATGATGGTGTACAGATGCGTATCAATATACCATTGGGTCACTAATCGAAATGGGATGGATGCTGAATACTAGTTTTGAAGTAAATGCCTGACGATGATGGCAATCTGACCCAGACAAATTGCTGAAAGTTTTAGTCTTCCAAATGAGTCAACTGGTGCACATGTATTTGATGGATGTTTCCATACAACTATCCAGACTGACTGTGCATTAAGGCCCAATGTCTAGGGGCTGAAAATTCCATATGTTTTATTGACCATTTAAAATTATATCAATAATAAATTTACTCATCATTCATTACAATGATTATTCCAGAGCATCTGTCTAGACAAAGTGATTTAAAATCTCTCTCAATGACTTGCTGGGAATTAAATTAGACCCATATATAGTTTTAACAGTTCTCCACACAATGATTTTTAAAATAAATCCAATTAATGAAACAGATATTAATATCTGAATCTGTCACTCAATAAGTAGTCAATTTGTCAGACCAAAAAACCCAGATAGCTTATAAAAGTTACATTGTTTTTCAGCATCCTGACAAGAATTACTTGAATGAATGTGTAGGATATGTTAATATCAGAATCAACTTCGTCATTGGAGTAACACCATCACTGAGAAGACTACAAGTTTGCAAATTCAATTGCTCATTTCAAAATCAGTCTAGAATTCAGGGATGGCCAGTGTTTTCATTTATTGAAAAGGTTGTTCTATCACGAATACTGCAGACTTTGTTCATTGGAACTCCATACCATCAACTGGAAGTTTGTTTTTCATTTGTTTTGATCTTGCTCATACAAGCTCTTCTGTTTCACTCTACAATACTAATAAACACATCTGAGGGAGAGCAGACTGGTCTCAGTTTTGTAATTATGAACAAGTGACCTTTAAAGGATCAAGGAATAATTTCCAGAAGACAATTGTAAACAAAAACAAATGCTGATTGTTAACATTGCCAAATTTGACATTTTCATGATTAATTATGGCTCATCAAGAAACATTTTTAGAAATTGTCTGACAAGGTGAGTGGATTTTCAAACATTTTTAGAAATTGTCTGACAAGGTGAGTGGATTTTCAAACATTTTTAGAAATTGTCTGACAAGGTGAGTGGATTTTCAAACATTTTTCAATCCCTGCACAAGACAGAACTATGAAGCTGATTGCTATAAAAACTAGACAATAAGGACATGCTTCAGTGAGCTAGTTGCTTATGGAATCCCCACCCAACCCAAGCAAAGTATGGAGTTTAAAAGAGTAAAACTTGACATTAAGAATATTTTTGACCACCCAATCTTTTAAGATGGATTTAAATCTATATATGACACACATTATTATTTCATTAGTCTGAATAGTGTACAAGTGTGGTTCTTCTTTTGTTGAGGCAAATGCAGCATTGTTTAAAGAAAAGATCAGCCAATTTGCATAGCGAGCAAAGCCTAGAAAAATTCAATTTCAGAACTTCTTGATGATTTAGTTTTGAAGTGCAGCGGCATGGAAGAGTATTGTCTATCATGCACATACTGCAAACACTATATTGATATTAGTTGTTCTGGAGTCTTCAGCATCCAGCAAAGTAGTAACACCATCTAGCATGCTTTCCACTAACTCATAGTAATGCAGCTACAGAATGATCTTCTATACCGAGAAAAATTCAAAAAGATCTTCAGGGAAGTTTGAATAATAATAATACCATCCGGTCTCAGACGAGTGCCAAGATGAACACAAATTTGCATTACCTTCAGTCCCCTGCCTTCCATTAAACTGCAGAGCTGCCAAGACTTCATTTGTACATGAAAATGTTGAATTGTCCATAGGATGTTAAAAACTAAAAAGAATTATATTTAGTATTCTTTAATGTTTGTGTTCTTGAGCTTAGGTGAGTGTGAGCAAATATGTGAGTTGATGATATTGGACAATGTGAAGACAATTTGGAAGTATATTAAATGCTTTTTTTTAAAAAAAAAGACATGTTTTCTGCTTTTCCTTCAAACATAAAGAATTAAATTTCCAGTAATTTGATAAAACCTTATATGAAAATAAAACTTATTCCCAGTTGGACAATGTCAAATTTCTAAGTTACATGAATGATTTCCCCTGGGACCTCAAAACACATCTTTTGAACTCCAAACCACCCTAAACTGTCTAGAAATATATCAGTTATGAATATGTAGAACTATCTTTGAATAATATGAAAACTTTTATCACTTTTTTTACTTTTTACCAAACCAGTTTTTGCCATTATTTCATTTTTATGAGACAACATAAAAGATCACTGACACAAAATTTATAAAGCATGTTATAACGTCTGTTGTGATGTTTGTTTGTTTGGTTGGGATTTTTAATGTAGCTTTAACAATTTTTCAGTTATATCACTACGATGTCTGCAGTGAGGCAGTTTTATAGTGATGTCTAGCACTGGGGCATCATGCTGCAGGCAAATAGCATGATGTCCCACCCAGTCACATTATCCTGACACCAGGCTGACCAGTCCTAATACTAACCTCTTAATGCTGAGCATCAAGCAAGGCAGCTGTATGTACCATTTTTGTAAGTCTTTGGTATGACTCAGCCGGGTTTCAAATCCATAACTTCCCACATTCGCAGTGGACGCTCTAAACACTAGGCCACTGCAGCGGTCAGTCTGTTGTAATGACTTACATCTGAAAACTAATCTGTTAATGTCACCAACCTCATTTGAATAATTTTGCTAAAGCAAAACCAAATGACAATTCCCTCAAGGTTGCAAATCACTTTGGTTTGGATTCTAGTTCTGTTAATCAGCATTACAAACAGTGCATTTAGTGCCATGGCAACCAAGTAAAGTGTCTTGCCCAGAAAGACACCAAAGTAGCCACCCAACCTGGTTAGATGCAACAATTCAGATCTGCGCCCTGGAAGCACAGCAAGTTAACCAATGTGCATACTATTGCAAAGTGCTTACTGGAAGCCCAGCGTGTTAACCAATGTGCATACTATTGCATAGTGCTTACAGTATTTTTGCACACCTTTCATTTATTTCTTTTCATCGTTCTTAGTATTACTAATATTTTGTGTAAATAATCAAAGGAAAAATATTAATCATTATTTTCAGCCAATTCTACAATATTGATATTTTTTCCTATTCTATATAATAAAAAGTTATGGGAGGATAATCTAAAAGTTAATGTCAAAGGATCAAATAATAATGTAATTAACAAAATATTTGCTAAAAACTGAAATGAGCGAACATATATATATATATGCAAATATTTCTTCCTATTCTGAAAATCCTTTGTGTAAAATATATATGTATTCTTGATACATTTTGGATTAAATGGATTTCTAGAAAATATTTTCACTATAATAAAAAAACAGCAGGAAATCAAAATATTAAAAAGTATACTATTCTGTACCAGGCTGAAGAAGAAAAAATTAATAGCAAGGACCAATGTCAGAGATATACTAAATTAATAGCAAGGACCAATGTCAGAGATATACTAAATTAATAGCAAGGACCAATGTCAGAGATATACTAAATTAATAGCAAGGACCAATGTCAAGAGATATACCAAATTAATAGCAAGGACCAATGTCAGAGATATACTAAATTAATAGCAAGGACCAATGTCAGAGATATACTAAATTAATAGCAAGGACCAATGTCAGAGATATACCAAATTAATAGCAAGGACCAATGTCAGAGATATACTAAATCTAAAAACATGTAAAGTTACAGCATGTACTTGCCTTCAAGTCCAACTAGAGACATCATTGACCATGATCTGTCATTGTATAATGTACCCAGAAAATCAGTGTCCGTGTTGTTTGAATGTTGACGACTCCTGACAAACTGCACAGACCCATATCAACTGGCATATATTGAACCAGCCTATCTGGGTCTGTGCAGTTTGCAGTTGGATTCATAAGAAAGCATATTTATGGTGATTCTTATGAAACTTGATGACAAAATTGGGTCATAATTAGGTTACAAATGCAATGAAAAAGCAACAAGATAAAACCCCAACAAAAAAAACCAATGGGGAGCCATCATCTACCATTACCAGGATATTTGAATAACATTAAAAAGTCCACACAGACGTTACACTTGGCTAATATACAACAGCATATCTGTAAAACATAATGGTATTAGCTGGAAACACAAATCTGAATCACAATGTTATCCTCTATAGTCAGCATAATTAGGAACTTTCGAAGCTTTTTCCAACAATTATTGTCTTGTAGGGAGAACATAGAGCTTTTTGTCTGCGCAAAGAGTCTCTTTGGGTGATTCATTTTACAAGCTGTCCATAAGTAACATTATTTATACATGTAAAAGATTTTAGTGATCATATATCCTACTATTGGAGGTTTTTGCATGTGGCTGCTAGGATGGCTTGAAACCTATTTAGGCCTGACAAATATTGATAGGGTCCATTAGACTCCAATTAGAGTATGCATTATTTATTCTTTGCATATTAGGCTTAAAATATTTGTCTGGATTTGGGACTCAATATAGTACATAGCAAGCAAATTAGAATAACTCAAGTTACTACTGCCATAAGTTATTTTTTGTTACATAAACAATATACTGATTTCTAAGGAAATGTGAACATGACCCAAACATACTTTGATTCTTTTTTTTATACAGAGCACCGTATTCCTTGGCCATAGCCATTTCATGCCTATTGTATCATGTCTGCATATTAATAATTTTAAAAAATATATAAAACAAATAAAATAAAATAATAATAATAGAAATATAATTTTTTTTTTTTAAAATAATGCTTTATTTATAGAGGTTGACTCTTTAGTCAAGAATTATTCTCCCTTGAGGCCCTCTTAAGAAGTATGCACAATGCACATTTTATGAAGATAGCAAAAATTACTGTTCATTTTACCAGGTTTTAGTATTAAAATACTAAATTCCATTATCTACTAGAAACATGCACATGATATCTTTTCTTAAATACTTCAATATTTTCTGCTGATTTTACATGAAGTGGAAGCTTGTTCCATAGAACTGTACCAGGTACCTGAGTATTGGAATACTTTTTAAAGTGGTCTGTTCCATGTTTTGGTGCTAGAAGGTTTCCATGTGATATTAATCTTAACTGGCATTGTGTAGAAAAAAAGTCTGAATAAGTCCTGAAGATACTCTGGTGCAGTTCCATATAGATATTTACATAAAAAACACGGCCTTGTGAAAATCATATATTGTGAATCATTCCAGTTCTGTATACAATGCTTTTGAGTGATGATCAATAGTTACATTTAAAATTATGAGTGCTATCGTTTCTGAAGTTTATAAATCCTCTCAAGCTCAGATTTAGCACGGTTTCCCCATACATTTGAAAAATAGTCCATTATTGGAAGAATAATGTATATGATTTGTACTATAGTTTGCTAATTTCCATAGGTAAATATTTCTTGATTCTGCTGAGTAGGACAATTTTGGATGACAGTGTTTACTAAGCTTATCAATATGGTCATTCCATAATAAACTATTATCGTTGAAGACACCTAAACGCTTTTCATTTCTGATGATTTCTAACGGATAATTATTTATTGCAAGAGATAGCTTTTGTGATGTCCCTTAAAATCATATATTTTGTTTTACCTTCATTAATTATCATCCTTTGATTTTGTTGTACCCAGTTTTGGACTCTAATAAGGTCTGAGTTTAATCTTGTTTGGATAACTTCAGCATCAAATCTAGATGTATACAAAGTTGCATCATTTGCAAGCAAATCCGTATTTTTGGATTCATTATCTAATGGTAAATCATTGATATAGATAAGAAAGAGGAGAGGTCCTGAAACTGAGCCTTGAGGGACCCCTGAATGAATAGTGAGTTTGAGAGCTAATGTTGGCAATGCTTACTTGTCGAGACCTTTGGTTTAGGTATGATCTAAACCAGTTTAAAGATATGTCATGAATACGGTATCATTTTTTTAATGCTATGCATATTGTATCATTTCTGCATACTATGTTATGAATATTGTATCATTGTTGTATTCTATGTCATGCATACTGTATCATTTCTGCGTCTCTACCACTGACTCAAGCCACAAGTTTAAATTTGATCAAAATGTGGAACTGATGAAAAAAACGCTCTAACCACACGGTCATCTGAGCGGTCAGACGAGAGAGAGAGAGAGAGAGAGAACAAATCACATTATGCTGATTGTGTTGAGAACACACATCCGATTCCTAGAATCTTCTGACAGCTGAAACTTTGACAAGAGTGCACAGACTGCAAGTGTCTACCAACAGTAAAACACCACTGCATGTATCTATTTCAACCTTGCAAAATGTCATCTCAAATAAGGAACTTGATAATGACATACCCAGAGAAAATATTGGATTATTTTTAAAGGAATGTAGTTTATAAAGCAAATTTTGACTCCATATCTTATGTTTTATTATGTACAGTTTTTATTTTATATATAATTTATAGAATTTTAGCACATTCACTTTTAATTTTTTTAGCTCGTTGCTAAAACCTTAATTTGGAAAATGTTTATCTTCAAATATCTTTGGGTAAAATTCATTATACTTTGCTGGAACCTTACTTTTCATGGCACCATAATGCCAGTTAATTCCTGAATATACATCATGTTGGTGCCAACATTTTTCAATGAAACCTCTATTGGTGAGCAACAGTAAAAAAAAAAAAAAAAAAAAAAAAAAAAAAAAAAGTACAAATTGAAAGTATTTTGAAATTTGGTCATGGCACTGGTTTTCATATTAATTCAATGGCTATTTACCACAAAAACTTTATTTTAAAAAAGAAGATGGGTTTAAAGCATGGTCACTCAATAAACTTGTGTAAACTTGTAGAAGCATTCAGACATTATCGATAAACTATGCATGAAAGCATACACATTTTGGGTGGTACTTGTGCACTGAAATGCTGTTTAAAAAAAAGATAGGCTCAAGCAACATACCCCCCCCCATTGTTCAGGAAAAACACCCAATGACAAACTTAAGCTTCAAATTTCCTGGTTGGTATACATCAAAACCAGTATGTATACATTATGTGTGTTCACATTTCCTGAGAAATAAGCAAAAATTTTATCCAATGCTTGTTCTCAAAAGTGACTGAAATTCTTCAGTTAGCAGGGGTGTGTGAACTGGCACATATTTTGAAGCTAATTTTGGAATTGTTTCTACACAGAGGGCAAATCTAATTGTTCACTCCAATACTGTATTGTGAATTGTTTTAATCCTGAGATGATATTTAGGCAGGTCAAAATCCAGCTAATAGTCCCATCACTGAAATAGATGCATCTATTGACAGTGGAATGTAGCTGATATTTCTGGAAGAAGGACACATCTGGAATTTTACAAGAAATGGTGGGGTAATCAAGGCAAAACCTTCACTCCCCAGACAGTACATTCTGACTGAAGCTTGTGGTTTGGCCCACTATCAACAATGTGCCATGTTACTATTGCAAGGTGAGGTAAACCTATCAATCAACCCAGGTGAGAGCCTCTCACCACTCAGACTGAGGTCACTAGGTCAAACACTATTTGGGGCTCAATATGGGGAAAGTCGAAAGAATATTTTTAAATACCATGACATGGGTCATGTTGAAGTACATATAACTTTAATAGGTTGAAATAACTCACTAAGTTTTCCACAATCTGCCATTTTTCATTCACTTTTGTCCACAATACAGAAATTAGTTTTTGTTGCTGTGTGGATTATAAATGAAATGCTGAGATAACTGACTAAAATGTACTTGAAACAGTTAAATTCCATCATCAGTTTACCATGTTCATATCTTGTCAATGAAGACAACATTCTTTGTTTTAAATAATATATGAAACATGCAAGTTCCATTTTGATATTAAAGTGCCAACCGTCTCAAAGTTTCAGGTTGAGGTATTATCTTTCCTTGACAGTAAATGGCAAGAGATGAATGCCCACTTTTGTAAAGATCATAAACTTTTGAAGTCAAATATGAATATTAAAAAGTTGATCACTATAAAGGTAAAAGTTCATAAAATTGGTAGGTAAATAAACTTATTTTAGAGAACAAGGATTGACTCATTATCAACAGATACCATGTTTTTGTGTCTGAGCTGTCATCATCAACATGGCAGTTGGATGCAATTGCAATTACTGGATAAGATAGAAAAAGAAATATGTTCCTGCTCCATTTCAGGCAAATATGTAGATAAATAAAATTGCAGGGAGAAAAGATTTGTTATTTAAAGTTATCAAAAGAAGCAATGCAAAAGCTGAACCATAAAATCTTAGCTGATCAATTTTGTACATTTCTATAATGAGGTTCTTATTGATGTTGGCAAATCACAAATGCCAACATGCCAAATTTACATGCATTCAAGATTCTATTTGTTGTTGTTGTTGTTGCTGTTGTTGTTGTAGGGTTTAATGCCTTTTTTCAGCACACGATAGGCTATACATGGCTCCCAGTTTTATTGGTGGAGGAAGAACCTGGGAAAAACCCCAGAAAGAACCACTGACCCACGAGAAGCTACTGGCAAGTTTTCTCACATAACTATATTAGCCAAATCTTAGACTTGAACCCACGCAGACAGTGGTGAGATGGCAGCGATTCGTAACGGAAAGCGCTTTAGACCACTCGGCCACTCGGGGCCCCTAGATTCTATTTGGAAGTTATGTCAAATGTGCTCCACAACTCAACATCTTCAACTGCTGGAAAAATGTGGTTAAAAGAAAACTTCATCTAGTTATTATTAGTTATAGTTATTATCAATAGTTATTCTTAATGTAAAACATACCAAATCTGATTTTTATTCATGAAGTCCCTCAATCTTACAGAGTGTAGATATGATGTCACGTGATGGACAATCACAGTAAAGCCTATATGTCACTTCTAAACATGTGTGTGTGTGTGTGATATGCTGTACTACCCACCAAACATAGAATGAAAATATTCACTACAAGATACTAAAATACATATTACATTTCAATCAAAGTACACAACAAACTTTGCAAACTCCAGTAACCCAGCTAAAATGCAGATAATCCACATAATTCTGTCCCAATTACCCAATACTAATCTATTTCTAATGATACTGAATGCCAACAGTGGCCTGATGTGGGAAGTTTTACTGCAGACAAAAATCTCACCAATTTTGCAATATTTTGTAATGACCTGTTGTATATATAAAACACCCAGAAGAGCCCTGGATAGCTGAGTGGTCTTAAGGGCAATTGTCTTTACAGATCGGTGACACAGTTCTACCTCTGTCTGCACAGTTAGAATCTTGGCTACACCATCATGGATATGTGAGGAAGCTTCCCATGGGTCTGTCATTCTTCACAGGTTCTTCCTCAAGCAAATATATTGGCTGCCATGTAAATCCATTTATGTGGTGAAAAATGGTGTTACGCCAAACAAAAACTGAAGAAAAAGATCTGCTCTTATGTAATGTGCCTGTAGATCTGGGTTTCAGCAATTTGTAAGGAGTAATAAGTAGAAGAAACAACATAGACCCTGATATAAAGACACATGTGTTGGCAGATCATTATCTCTTTTGCAGTGAGACCTGACTTAAAAGCGAGTCTAGATGGTAGGTTATCAATAGCTTCTCAATTCCAAAGACTCCCTAAATATTTCACTGGTGAAAAAATGCCAGCAGTTGCTTCTTCTTGACACATGATAAACCATTTGTATGACAGAATTCTCCGCCTGTAGCTAATGGAAAATTTACATCACACCTGAGAGTCTGGAATTTATGGAAACAACAAATGGGATTGTACATTAAATTACATACACCCTAATTAAGGTGATTATAAAACTTTTATCTTGCATTTTCGATTTTTGCAGAGTATAAATGCAACAACCAAAAAAACTACAGCTAATCTTTCATTGACATATATATATATATCATATGTACACCCAATCAACTCATTAGTTCATGTTTTAAAGAAAAGGGGTCCTTAAGGGCCAAGATTCAAATTTACTACTCACCTCTTATTCTGATTACAGGTACTCTCATTATACTCTCCATGTTTACCATTCCTATTCATTGCCTGAAGAAAAAGAAAAAAAGGAAATATAAAAAACAATTAACATTAAAGAAATAAATTAAGTTACCATTCTCTTTTTAATTATATAATAAATTTACAAACTGAAAAATTCTGACCAACTAGCATTGATGACTTTGAGCTTAGGTCAAGGCATACAGTCTTAAAACTAAATTTACAGTGCAGAAACGAATTTTTTAAATTTAACTTACTATGACCATGACCTGTAACATTAAGACCTTAAACATCAATAGGCTTCTTCCAACCCCAAATGTGACCATGACCTGCAACTTTTCAACCTAAACATCAGCAGGCTTCTTCAAACCCAAAATGTGACCATGACCTGCAACTTTTAAACCTAAAATCAATAGGCTTCTTCTAACCCCAAATGTGACCATGACCTCCAACTTTTAAATCTAAACATCATTAGGCTTCTTCCAACCCCCAACGCAAGCCATCCACATCTTTTATCACAGTACATCTGCAAATAAAGTAAATATGCAAAAAGATCCCAACCATTCTTACTTCTGAATAGGCCATGACCTCCCCTCTTAACTTTTGTATTACTCAAAACACAAATCATGCACAACCTTATATGAATTCATCTGCTCAAGAACTGTTATTTATGGGCATAGAAACAATTTTGTTCTTTCAGTCACCGACTCTAGACCAGTGAACTTGTGACCACAAAGTCATTAGATTTTATCCTTACCAATGTGCAAGCTGTCCCCAATTTCTGATTCAGGTCTGTCATACAATAAACATCATACTGTGCTGGAAACATTTTTCTTCTTTCAGTAAAGCAAATACACAAATATACCACTAGTTCAATAAGTGTAGCAGTTTTATAGAGATATCTAGTGTTTTTTTATATAAAAAACTTTAACCTAAAAATTAAATTTGGGGATTCCTGAAGAAATCATGAATTTTTTCTCCTATGACATGTCCACAGCTTCCTATTGACCTCATTTTTTATGTTCATTATGAAAAGGCTGCAAACTTGGATCTGTACACAGGAAACAATGATGAATACATTAGTCACCATGGTATGAATGCAACCACTTAATCTGCTTTTTTGTCAAGTTAACTTCCTAATCCCCCTTGTAGCCATCCCAACCTGCCGACTTTAACACTACAGACTGACAAGTAAATTAAGATTTAACATGATAAAATGTTTGTCCTGGTTGCTTGTCAATATTTTTTTGACAAAATCTCCATCCACAACTGTCCATGACCATGAGAACCCTGTACGTTGTTGGTAATGGATAGAAAAAACATTACAAATATTGAAATTAATATATATATATATATATATATATATATATAACAGAGATTTAGACAGACCTGGGCAGGAGGGAGGAGGTAGTGATTGGCAAAGTTCTTTAGGCCACTCAGCCATCTTAAGGGAAAGTAACACATGACATTATGGGATAGAATAGATATGGCTATATGTATCTATTGCTTAAATGGCTTGAGGCATCTGTTCCATTTTTTGTGCTGTTTTTCATGATATATGTGCTTGTTGTCTGTTTTTCTCTACATTAATTTGTTCATCATGCATTGGCTGTTCAGTTTGCATGTATTTTTTCATCTCCTTTTTTGGAAACAAGAACAATTAGAATTGGACTCTCATTAAATGTTTTAAATGATAATTTCTTGGCTATCCACACTACTTTGTACTAAACAAACTGGGACTACATTCATCATTACTTAAATGTAAACTGAAGTGAGAAAAAAAAATGTATCCCACAAACTTGCATCAGATCAACTCTATATGATATGCCATTTGGATATATCAGTCCCAAACTCTTCACCTTTATTTGCTACAAAGAGAAACCTTTGTATGATAAATAGAACCAAACTAATGCATGACATACAAGCAAACCTAGCAAATTACTTACCTCCTAAAACAGAACAACTAGATAACTGCCTGCATTCATTGCTTGAAAAATACGCCCCAGTGCAGAGTATCAATAAAAAAAAAAGTGTTCTCCATGGTATAACAGTGTTAGGAACCAGCTTTGCACTGCTAAAAGAGAACGCTGTAAAGCGGAGAGAATTTGGCTTTCAACCAGACTCACTATTCATAAGCAAATCTATTAAGCCACTAAGAAGAATGTCACAAACCTAATCCATACAGTGAAATCATTCCACTAAAGTACCAAGTAAAGTATCACGGAAAGTTCCAGCTGCAATGACCTCTTCGAGATTACTAACAAGCTAATGTCAAGGAGCAAATGTACACCGCTTCCAACTATCTTCAAGACCTATCTGCAAATTTCTTCCATGACAAAGTACAAACCATTAGATATAAGCTTGACAACACAACAATTTCAATCGACTCATAAACACCATACAGTTGCGATACATAATTTCAGTGGCAACTGTTAGCAGCATTTGAACCTGTCTCTATGGATTTAGTATGGACAATCATTATGAGGAGTGCACCAAAGTCATGCAAACTTGATCCCAATTCCAACATCACTTCTGCTTGAGTGCTTAGATCCAATACTGCCTTCACTAACTGATGTTATTAATATCTCTCTCTCTCTCTCTCATCCAGGGAATTCCAATCACTTTTTAAAACTGCCATTGAAAAGCCTCTGCTGAAGAAACCAAAACTCGACCATAACGATTTAAAGAACTACTGCCCAGTTTCTAATCTTCCGTTTATACACTCTTAAAAAAGCTGTTCTAACCAAACTTGTATCTCATATGAATTCCATTTTTTTTTTGTTGCAATATACAAACTGCATATCGCCTTGCCACAGTACTGAAATTACTCTTCTGAAAAAAGTTAATGACATTCTCTTTGCTTTGGATAGCAAAAAGATTACAGTCCTCACCCTCCTTGATTTGACTGCAGCATTTGACACAATAGACCATAATATATTACTTCACCATCTCCAGTAAGTATTTAGCATTCACAATACAGCCTTACAGTGGTTAAAGTCCAACTTAGTCAACATGACACAATTGAATTTGCAAATGGAATACACTCCAAACCAGTTGATCTACGTTGTGGTGTTCCAGAGGGGTTCTGTTCTTGGACCTGTTCTCTTTATTCTATACACTCAGCAGCTCTCAAGTGTCATAGATCATCATCCAGTGTCGCACCAATTTTACGCACATGACACCCAAATATACAAGTCTAGTCACCCAACTGAAGTTGATGCTACTATCCATGGAGTAGAGAGGTGCATTTCAGATGTGAAATCATGGATGACATGTAACAAGCTGCAGATGAATAATGATAAAACCGAGGCGATTCTGATCACAACAGAAAAGACTTTCTCATTCACATCCTTCACCTCAAACACAAAATATCAGCAACACCAACATTAAATTCAGTCAGTACAAAACCTAGGTTTTACTCTGGACAGTACTCTCACATTGCACCAGCATGTCAATCCAACATTCCCTCTAAGCTGCGCACGGCTGAATTGTCAATCCAAGGTTAAATTTTGCTCGTCTAAGTAATGCTTGCACAATGCAGCGAGCACTGCGCGCACATCTACCATTCACTTAGAGGGAATGTTGGTCATGAACATATCTTGAGCTGAGACGCATCGGCTCCATTCGTAAATATCTATCACCTGATGCCAATAATACACCTGGGTGTTGATTAGTACTTTCAAGACTGGACTATTGTAACTCAGTTCTGTCTGGTTCATCTCAATATCTAGTCTAGAAACTTCAAAAAGCTCAAAAACACAGCTGCTCAGATCATAGTTAGAGTACCACGTTCACAGCATACCACCTCACTGCTCTGTACCCTTCAATGGCTATCCATTCGATACAGAATCAAACACAAAATTTGTTCTCTGTGCAATGTTTCACTGACGGACTCCAGTCCAACATACCTATCCGACCTTACCCATGTGTACACACCAGCATATTACTTATGCTCCTCTTCTGACAATCGTATACTCATTATTCCTGCTATAAAAACGAAGTCATATGAACAATGTTCTTTTGCATACCAGGGCCCAGCAATGTGGAACGAATTACCCATTGAAATTTGACATAAAGACACAGTGATTCCTTTCAAGATGCTCTTAAAACTTGCCTTTTTTAACTGCAAAAACAAGACCTAATAGTTTCTTTCCTACCCTAAATATTTCAGCATGTTTTTATGTTTTCAAATTTCATGGTGTTTTTTGGTTGTTACTGTAGTCATATTATTATATATGTTGTAAAGCGCTAACAGCTTATATAGATTAGGCGCTATACAAAGTCCTCATTATATATATATATATATATATATATATATATATATATATATATATATATATATATATATATATATATATATATATATATATATATATATATATATATATATATATATATATATACACATACATATACATGTATATATATATATATACATATACATGTATATAGACACACATGTCAGACATGAAGAAATAGAAACTATATACATATGCATTCTTTTAAAGATTTCTTTACAGGGTAAGGTGAATTATTGATGGGGCATTTTCAACACATAAATTTCATATTTATAAAACACACACATACAAAAATATCAACTAAAAGTAATATTTTCCCTGGATTTGTACCTTGATATTCTTGTTCTCGTTATATAAAATTTCATAAGGTCAGTCTCATGTAACGAACTGTACTTCCAAATTTTTTACAAGTACATAATTTTGATGAATACAAGTTCATGTATTGACGTCTCTTATGTAAAACGCCAGCATGCCTAAATGACAGCCCATAAGTTTGAAGGTCGAAATCCGGCCAGGTCAGCTACCATGGTTTGGTTGTTTGTCTCCATGCAAGGTACAATACCCCAATTACCTCAGCACAACCGTATCTTAGTTTTGTATCACTATGTTATTATTCACCCACCCCCAATACATTTTTAACTGCAAATCAAAACAGGTTAAATCAAAAACTCTAATCAAATCAAGCTTGTATAAATAACATCAATGCTGGAAAAACTTTTTAAAATCACAAATGTGCTTCGTAAAAAAAAATATGGAAGAATGAGCAGTGCAAAAAATATAAAATGATAACAGAAACTTTACAAAGACACCAATGGACATAAATTATGTACAGTGAATCTTCATCAATATCCTCACTCACTCATCCACACATTGGCTGAATGTTAAATCTTCCTGGAGGCCATTATTATGCTAACTAAACCTCCTTAATCTGGACACCTCAATAAAACCCAAATTTTGGAACGAAACAGTGACCAGTTTAGGGACATTTAAGTCAAGCTTTTTTTTATTTTTTAATTAATGCAAGTCTCACCTTGAAATTCTATGTAACCCTTCACTTCCTTGGTATTCAACATTTTGTATTTCCTTCCAACACATTTGGTGTTTAAAAATAATATGTCCACCTATAATTGGTCATAAATGAAAGAAGCACACTCCCTAAGAACTGGAAATCCTAAAATAAATATTTCCTGTATGTAGTGGTAGTTGCAATTGGCTAGATAAACCAATACATACTTAGTCACGCTTTAAACATACCACACCTACCACTGTATGTGTCACAATTCCAAATGTTTAGAATCCATCTACTTTACATCTGTTGCCATATCATTTATATATTTAGATGTCAAGAACATGGAACCCAGTCTGCACACCTTATCATTTCTTCAACCAGTGAAGACATATGCTGAATGTTAATTAAAGCATAGTCAACAAATATGGTGTCCAAAATGATAGTCAGTACTGTATGTTTGACTGGTCTGGATATAATACATGATCAGTCATCCGCATTTATTGAAGATCAAAATGACTATGTCAGGGAGACTTCCCTGAGGGGAGCCCCAATCATAATATTGGTTGTGTGTTAATAGTCTGGCCAAGTGCAGCACTGTGTTGCAGACAGTAGTTACCCATAGAAACCACCCAAACATCAAATAGAAATTTTACACCTGGTACCTGACTTTGTCTATGTACACTTGGGGAAATATAATACACATTAGAGACTGGAGTTGATAAATGGAATTTTAATAATACAGGCAACCTGATAAGGACAAGTTTTGTTGTCATCAAAATACTTAAGTATACTGAAGTGTTTACACCCATGTATAACAAACAACACATACCCAAATGTGAACAGCATGAAAAGTCAAATGAGTCAGCAAAGCAGGCTCTACCTTATTTGATAAACACAGATCCTGAATTACAGACACTTTAAGATCGCAAAAATGGGTCTACATTGTTCTACTTGTGACTTTATTCAAAGAAAGAGATCAAGTTACCAGCACACGGAGATGGTAAATAAGTTTCTCTCAAGTTCTCGTAACTTTAGTCAAGCAACATAGACACTGAATTACCGTCACAATGAGATGGCAAATAAGTTTCTCTCAAGTTCTCATAACTTTAGTCAAGCAACACTGACATTGAATTACCGTCACACTGAGATGGTAAAAGAGGTCTAAACTGTTCTACTTATTTTGTACAGCAAACAACATAGACCCTGGTTTACTGGCTCATGCTATGATGCCACATTATGTTCTATGGTGTTTGACTTAAATATGTAAGCCAACAACCAAAAAAGAAAAACAACAAAAACAACAGATCTGCCAACACATTATATAAGGACAGGCTGGAGTCTCATCTCTTTGCAGTCCAATCAACATTACAACTGGATGCACATACCATTTATTTTCCCTTTAATTTAAATTTTCTTTCTTCACTTTTAATGTAACGAAACTGCCAACTCCTTGGATTTTTTTCCCATTCAATTCAATTTGTTTTGCAGTGGTGGTTGTCAGGTTTGTCCTTAACTTGTGACATCAATAACCTTTAATTGTGTTGAAGTACTATTAAATGCATACCGATCTATCGGTCATTTTATCCAGATTTGTGATGTATTTAATGTTTTCTTTTTATATTCAATGTGGGCCCCAATTGGCCACATGGTCTAAAGCACTCTCTGTTACTGATCACTGCCATCTCACCTCTGTCTGGGTTCTTGTCTCAGATTCGGCCAATGTATGTGAGAAAGCTTGCCAGTAGCTTCTCGTTGGTACTTTCCGGGAGTTTTCCCAGGTTCTTCTTCCACCATTAATACTGGTCCCCATGTATAGCCTATCGTGTGCTGAAGGATGGCGTTAAACCCTAAAACAACAAAAACTTCAATGCAAACCAGTCTATGTCATTTTGTCTAGATTTTTTTATATATTCAATGTGTTAATGTAATATCAATGCAAACCAGTCTATGTCATTTTATCCAGATTTGTGAGTTATCAATAAATTTTTTAATAAAACATTGTAATAACTAGTCACATCTACAGTTTCAAAGCTAGGGCTTATTAAAGATGTTCACTTTTGTAAAATCAACACTTGCTATGTGGCCTGAAATGATATGATCACTACGTTATACAATTGATACATCAATTGTTACCTACCACAGTAGTTAAGTGGGAAGTCTGATTGACATGTAACCAAAAGAGAGTGGGTCTGAATCCTACCAATGACTCAGCCTAGGTCTATTACTGTGGCATGTCCTTGTGCCTGGGATTCATAGTAACTGCATCATGACGAAGAGCTTCAAAGAGAGTGATGTACATGGTCAAGGCGTACTTGCTTTAACGTAAAACTGATTTGTATGAAAAAATGAAATACCTGTGACACACAATTCCATACTAATTAATTTCTTTAAAAGAACACCCACCATCTCACCTCAACAAAATCTAAACTGTTTATTTATGGTAAAGGCCCATTCCAATCCATTAGAAGGTAAAATTCCAATTCTAAAGACTTATAGATTATCAGGACCAACTTATAATCCAAAGTTGTAGGCAAGATTAGTAACTGATCCCGTTTTTCAATTTTTTTAATATATTTTGTGAACACTATTCCCGATTACTGTCAACTGGATGAATTTAAATCCATGGCATCTTCTTGCCTTAAACAAATTTGAGATAATCTCTGTCAATAGATACATACGAGAGTATATAATTAGATAGGGTCTTATTTTGTTTAATACCTGTATTTATTTATCTGATAGACAGACTTCTGGACAATGGCATTAATCTATTCATATCACAAAGCATTAACAATAATAATAATAAGAAGAAACAGCTGCAACCCATGCATCACACGTGACCCTGCTCTCTACAATTCATTTGGCTGGGCCTTAAACAGAAGGATTCATAAAGTGCAAACATTTGTATTGTCATGGTCAAGATACTTGTGACAGAACAATTTTCCATTTCAATTCTGAAATATTTTCTTATATCGCACTCATATCTATTTATAAACTAAACAATTGTAGTTTTTAATCTCATTGACATTATTTCCCCAATTTCCATTATTCACCTTGTCATTCCATTTTTAGCCCTTTCTAGATATATCACCATAAAGTAGCACCAGCAAGGTTTTCAGATTATAGGCAGGTTTCCACATTTTGTTATAATTTACACAAATATAGCTACCCACTATTTTGAATCCTACCAATGGACCAGTCTGGGTTAGGTTCATGTGTCCTTCAGCAAGGCCTTTTCCTTGACATGGGGATAAACAACCTACTTGTTCTGCTCTGTCATAAAGGACCTAACCAAAACAAAATCAGATGACCCAGCATATCTTAATCTGACTAAACCAGCTTAACATAATCAAAATTTCTTCCTTGTATGCTCCAATTTAACATTTAAAAATAAAATTCCCCTCTATGTGCCCCATATAGGTGTCCCTATATAAGGTCAATTATCCAGGATCTATGGCTGCTATAAACCTGTCAGCTGAAGGTTATTGGCCAATTGACCATTTGTCTGGACAGCTGAGGTATAGTGGTCAGCCTAGGTCACTGGTCATTAACTGGGTTCTTATAAGGACACAGACCTGGCAATGTCTTGATGGCCCAGATTCAGTATGGGGGTATTTGAGGATAGGTCCCATATGGCTGGTCAGTTTTAAAGAGAGTAAAAGGTCATTTGAGGAAACAGATAACCTTGGCTGATAGCTTTCATGTGGTCAGTGTTGTCCACCTGAAATAGCTTGCAAGGCTAAATCTTTATGGAAAGCAGACTACATTGGAAAGAGTGGTGACTCAACTATGCATTGCCATTTACCATTACCATAGTTTATGTATTCTGGAAATACTGACTAGTGGTTTGTTTGCTTTTTTTCTGTGTAGACAATAAGACATTGAGAGCAGAAACTAATTTCCAGCTAAAGCTAGTAATTACAGGCTACTTCTAAGTGACAGGGTCATCTAAAGGCAGACAATTATTGCATGAGACAGAATTACTCTGAGACATTTAGATATTCTGCCAATTTTCAGATGATGAAATTACTCAGCTGAGGGCTGTGGACCTTGCAACCCTGTCTTCCATGAGACTGTAAGCTAGCAATCACTATTATCAGTTATTCTGACAAGTTTTCAATGAGATGGAAAAATGTTAGCAATAGGCTGCAAATAACAATATTAATACACAAAATAAAGGATTTGTTCAGGGGGAAAATAGCAGAAAATTAAAAAATAAACAGCAACTTCCACCACTAGATGGCTTTTAATGTTTGCACTATTTGGATCAATCATACAAAAATGAAGAACACTGTATAATCTGGTTATTAGAAGCAACTATGAAAACTGGTAACTGAAGAGAATTTGTTTCTGCCTACCAAGGTGAGGTCACAAAAGTTGGCAATAATAAAATCTAATAATATCTTAAAGAAACAACAGTAAAGTTATTATGAAGACAAAAAGCAACGTTTCACTGCACATGGTACAGAGAGAACTCCCACTGTGGTACAGAACAGACTCCCACTGTGGTACAGAACGGACTCCCACTGTGATACAGAACAGACTCCCACTGCCTTACAGAACAGAGACTCCCACTGTGATAGAGAACAGACTCCCACTGCCTTACAGAACAGAGACTCCCACTGTGATACAGAACAGAGACTCCCACTGTGACACAGAACAGACCCCTACTGTGATACTGAAAACCCCTTTATTGATGATTATACAGTTCTACCTAGTTTTACCCCTTAATCTCTAATGTCTTTGAAGTCTTAAATCAGAAGGGAAAGTCTGATGGAAAACATTGAGCTGTGACATTGAGCTTGAATGTAGCTCTGCTAATGTTCTATGCAACACACCTACTAATGATGTGCAAATGCACCAAGTTTCAACTCCTAATCTCCAAAACTCTATGATAGCTCAATTGGTAGAGTGTTGGACGCATACTAATCCATGGGTTGCAGGTTCATGACCCACTCAGGTCTGTATAGATTGGCTGCTTTGATGTGTCTTTGAAAAAGCCATAATCTCAAACTGCATTCAAGTTACACATCAAAAGTGAAAGTGTAACAGACAGATGGAAATGAGGATACTACTTTTTCTCTTCTTTCAAAAAGGTTAGTAAAATATGCTCTTATGAAAAATAAATACACACTCTATGCAGCTTCATATTCTCTTGTTATTAAAACGTTGCATGTAGCAAAATTTAAACAGTAATTATTTTCTTGTCTGCTAAAACTAAATCTTGCAAGCATATTTCTGATTTAATTACATCTCAATTCAAGCCTTACACATTGGTATTAAATAATGGACCAATAGAAAACTAGTCAAGGTATGGTTGTCAGGCCTATAGAATAGTAATTAAGGTATGGTTGTCAGGTCTTAGAATAGTAATTAAGGTATGGTTGTCAGGTCTTAGAATAGTAATTAAGGTATGGTTGTCAGGTCTTAGAATAGTAATTAAGGTATGGTTGTCAGATCTTAGAATAGTAATTAAGGTATGGTTGTCAGGTCTTTAGAATAGTAATTAAGGTATGGTTGTCAGGCCAATAGAAAAATAAGGTATGGCTGTCAGGCCAATAGAAAAATAAGGTATGGTTGTCAGGCCAATAGAAAAATAAGGTATGGTTGTCAAGCCAATAGAAAAATAAGGTATGGTTGTCAGGCCAATAGAAAAATAAAGTATGGTTGTCAGGCAAAGAGATTAGTAACTAAGGTATGTGTCAGACCAATAAAAGAAATTAATATTCGTCAGATCAATATAAAAGTAATTAAGCTGTCAGACCAATAGAAAAGTAATTAAGGTATGATCATCAGATCAATAGAAAAGTAATTAAGCTGTCAAACCAATAGATAAGTAATTAAGGTATGATCATCAAAGCAATAGAAAAGTAATTAAGGCATGAACATCAGACAAACAGAAAAGTAATTAAAGCATGATCATCAAACCAATAGCAAGTAATTAAGGTATGATCATCAGACCAATAGCAAGTAATTAAGGTATGATCATCAGACCAACAAGTAATTAAGGTATTATCATCAAACCAATAGAAAACCATTAAGGTATTATCATCAAACCAACAGAAAGTAATTAAGGTATTTTTTCACACCAATCAAAGAATTAAAGTGTTTATGTCTGTTCAATAGACATGTAATTAAGGTATGATTTGTCAGAGCAAATAGAAAAATAATTAATATATGTTTATCAGAAGAATAAAATAATTATAACATTGAGTGTGTGGATATATTCCCCTTCATGCAATAGCCTTACATTCAGGTTGTTAGGAACTGGAATAGTCCTACAGTCTGATGGATACATTTAATGTGTTCCAAGAATACATAATAGTCTGGGGGATGTGGCTCTCTTTCTATCCCCCAATGAGCATATAATAAGCATGCTGTGCACACATAAAGCTGTGATACATGATTAATACCACCGAACATCACATTAATCAAATAAATCAATCAATCAAAGAATCAAAGTTATGTTTGACAGATCAACAGACAAGTAATTAAGGTATGATTTGTCAGAGCAATATATAAGTTCAGACTAACAGAAAAATAAGGTATGATTGTAATTGACTTGTAATAAAGCATACTGTACAATAGTGCATTTTTTGGGACTGTGAAGTGCATCTTTGATACTGCACAAGCAATTCCATCATTCTACAGAAGGAATATTGACCTATTATCTCGATTTTACAATTGACACATTTCAGATACAAATGATTCCAAACATTCTTGGCAAAGGCCAAGTATTTTACAGGGTCTAAGTGTCTGCAAAACAGGTTTCAATCTAATTCAAATGTATCATAATCTTAATAATAGCAATCTTATTCCTGAAATTTGAATTCAGTATCTTTTATCAAATCACCCTGAAAATTCCATGCAAGAAAATCTACTTCAACAACATAATACGAGCTATATAACTCTAGCAACTTTCTCAAAATCATGCTGCAGGTTGAAAGTTGTGTGAGAACAGTTTTGAAAAAAAAAAAGGAATAAAGACGAGATAAGTATTAAAACTTTTGTCTACAAATATTTTTAGATGAACAGTTTGTGTCCAATACCAAGGCAACCAAGTACTTTCTACCAAGCTTTAAAAAAGAAAGTGGGAAAATCACTTACCAGGTAGCAAAGTAAGGAAAAATTCATTTCAGATCAATCTCTACCCCACCCCGAAACCATAATGATGCAAGCCAGGTAATTATTTGTTCGCATGATTTGGCTCCATTACTTTCTCCCGTTAAGAATAACAAATTAAAGAATGGTCTTTGGTCTCATCGCATAAATTTATGTCTAGAAGAGATCTGGGACCAACTTGCAACAAAATCAGCAAACTAAAATAACTGCGTGTCAAATTTAATATTTGCCTTGCAGCAAAAAAGTGCCTAAAGAATATCATGAAACATATAAGGTTTTATTCTTCTTGTCTGAAAATAAGTTTCCTAATAATAACGATGTCAACATCCTAGGAGCTGGCTCAACAAGGAATGAAATATAAGGCTACATACTCAAAAAGGCATTAATTAATTAATTAAGCAACCAATTAGTGAGCTGGACAGCAGATGGTATGTCTGGTTTTCAATATACGATGATAGGTATAGGACATGAAAATTGAAATACCAGTTTTTGCAAGTAAATCAAGTTATTTTTCAATGGAGATGCATCCAAGAATGATAAAAATTCAGTCTCAACTGTCTCTGTGATGCAGCATGGTGTACTTTTGTGACATGAATGGAGTGGAGGGTGGACAATTCTCAAAATGCATTGTTGTCAATTTTTAGAAAAACATGGTCCTACTTAGTTTTATGAAAATGAACAGTCTACAACTCTGGATTGTGCCAGAAAACATGTTTATAGCTTCAGTTTTAATTAGGACAAACTATGAAAGCTATACCAAATCACACGTGTCGTCAGCTTGCTGAGGAATGTGTGTACCCTTTTCATGAACCCATATTTATTTTCATGTAATCTAACACAACTGTTGGACATTCGTGACAACTGTTTCATGTTTGTATAAATTATTTCAAAAGAATATTGCCATGCTTAATAAATACTAAAAAAATTGGAAATTTCTGAAACAACCCCATATCATTGTTTACAGCATTCTTTGTCATTATTTTGAATAGAGCTTTCAGGGCTAAATTCATACAGATATAATCTTGCCATGACACCGTTCATTAAAACAAGTTTGATACATAATTTGAAGAAAAGAAATAAACACTAGTTTTGCTTATCTGAATGAAAATCTATATATATATATATATATATATATATATATATATATATATATATATATATATATATATATATAATAACTTCTAGAAGTTATTAAATCGAGTTTTGTACACTAACGCCGTTGACTGACAATGGGGTCAATGAACTAAATATTTGAGGGATACTTTGGCCTGCGCACCAGTCATTGCAAATATGGCTGAAACAACCAGATCAGATTGAGACTTCATACAGTAAAAAGAGGTTACTCAGAAATATGAAATATACATGGATATATTCCAAATTGTTAGAAACTTAAGACCTACCGTGTTTATTAGTATTACCTCCTCTTAATGTATCATAATAAAACTTTTAAAATTTTCAACGCTTCACAAAAATATATATTTTTTCTTCCATGGGCCGCTTAATACCATAAACAAGTATCCAGATATGTATGGGTTCCAATGATTTTACATTCAAACCATCCAAATTTATCTCAAAATATGCCGTAACAGCAGACCACTGTTCTGGAACCAAAGCAACATCAGAAAACGGGAAGCTAGAAATGGTTATTTCCCCTGTCAGTCCTATACCTAACAATGATTATAGATCTTCATAAAGATGGGCTACATGAATAAATACAATGTTGTGTTACATTTCAAAAATAATAATGCGCACAATTAACTTTTGATTCGATTCCATTTTTTTCTTTCCTCGCATCAATAGTTTCTTTCCCGTGAAATGATGCATTTTCAAGGCTGAACACTGATCGCAATACATGGTAGTTCAGAGTTCATGAAGAAACCCCTACAGAAATGGAATATGTTGAAATAATTAATAACTCACCAATACAATGGACAACAGCAGCTGAGAATATATAATCAGACTGGGTTATTTATGGTAACCATGACCTATATAATGTGATGGTAACTAAGTAGAATGTCAGTTGTGTCTTCCCCTTCCTGTACCATTCATTACCAAAATCAATAAAAGCATTATTTCCCTTCTGGGTGTGACTCAGTTCAGCCAATGACTTGGATGGAAGCTTATTTTTCTGGACAACAACAGTTCACCCACCCCAATCCTAAAGCTACCATATATGCTTGCTTATAAGTTACCTCGAACCACAAATAAATAATCTATGATCTGCCATAAAGTGATGAAGAACAGGGTCTATGTTGTTTGTTCTTCTAATTATTACAATCAAACTGCACAGACCCAGATCTGGCAGCACATAACCTGAAGGTAGGCCTGGGTCTCTGCAGTTTGTAGTTGACCTCTACTTATGAGTATTTACAGTAACTACACAGAGCTAGTGACAAGAATACTGAGAAATTATACATCTTTTTTTTTACATTATGAAAAAAGTGGTCTCTAGCAACTAAGTTCTTTGATACAACACAATTCCCGATAAGTGGTGAGGTGATGGTTCTTTGGATTAATCAGGGTCTATTAACAAGTACGCACATTTGAATTTTAACAAGAGCTTTTCAAAGGGACAGACACGAAACATGATATTCCATCCAGTCACATTATCCTGACACCATGCTGACCCATCCTAACACTAACCTCTTAATGCTGACAGTGCCTAGCAAGGCAGCTGTTATAGTACGATTTTTATAAGTCTTTGGTATGAACCAGCAACCTTCCACGTCCAAGGTGGAGGCTCTAGCCACTTGGCCACCGATAATTTAATAAACTGGTTAAATTTATGCCTCATGACTCAGAGACTGCAGAGAAATTTTTATACCTGTATGCAAAGACAGCACAAATTGTCTCTCAAGTCCTAGTTTCACCCCACCCCCAATTTAGGATAGAAAAGTTGAAAATATGAGTAGGAATCTGATTATGTATTATTTTCTATCCTGATAGAACAAATAACATTTTTAGGAACATTCCTGCAAAGTTGGATTGGTCAGTGGCTACTAAGAATACAGACAGTCAGATGATAGACAAGGGCCAATGTAATAAGCCCACATACAACATGACCTTTTCGCAAAGTGAACTAAAGGACTGTTTATTACAGATTCAAAATAAGCTGACAACTTGGGACCACATGCTTGAAATTGAATATTTTGCATATTTTGAATTCATTAAAGATATTCTGGATGCATTTTTATCTGTTTGAATAAAATATAGTAGAACCTGTCTTGAAAGACAACCTCTTTGCCAAACAATTATGGTCTCTCAAGACAGGTGGTCTCCCATCACAGGTCACAATCCCATAAAATCAATAAACTTGTAAGCTGAGAATGTGGTCTCTCAAGACAGGTGTTCTCACAAGGCAGAGGTCTTTCAAGACAGGTTTTACTGTACACAGATATGCTGCTAATCTGGAGTTCTCAAATATACTGAACTATTTTGCATCAATCAATACGTACCAAGAAAAATGTAACATGAAATTTCCTATTTTTATAGGCAGTATTTATTGACGGGGTTATGTAATGCATTAGAGTGTTACAAACGAACGTCGCAATTAGTGGTGGAATCAATATACTGTGCCACCATAAAGTCTTGTATTGTGTTATTGTTGCTTATCACACCAACGTTGCAAAAATGGATATTGACTTGAATATTCAAGCTGCCTGGTTACGACAGCTCACATTTTTATCATTGTAACATGGCCGAGAAATATTGCTGATGTCAGCCTTCCATTAGCCATCTGACGATCTTGTTAACGAGCCCTCAGCTGCAGTTTATCACACCTTCGCTGAAGAACATATATATTCTGTCTCCCAGACAGATCAATAACAGCAAATTAAGGTAGAGTGTTATTTTATATGTATACATCTGCATTAATGTAACCATAAAAATATACTCAAAGTCCACTCAGTCTGATTCTAAGTTGATTGTCCATACTCAAGGTTTAACAATGTTTCTTGGGGAAAAAACCCCAAAAGAATTAAGAAGGTACCGTATATACTCAACCAAAAGTTGAGTGCAACTACAATGGCACAAACTTGGATCTGCCAGTGTATTAAGCAATGGCAAATCAGGATCTATGCTATTTACAGTTGGGCTCGACTTAAAAACGAGTAAAAATACAGCACATCTACTTCACCTTTATTTGCAACGAAGTATAAAATCACTTGCATCATATTGGGGAAGTGAACTTCTCTGCATGTGTGTATGGTATTCTAATGGAACAGGTATAATATTGGCAATCTGAAAACAGATCGAAGAGGCTAGAGTATAAAGAACAAAGCTAATTAAGTATCAATAAGAGTCATTCTGTTTTATCACAATTAAAGCAGAAACTGGCAAGATACAAAAATAAGCTATCAGACTAATAATTTGATCTCGTGTTGATGAGACAGACCTCTGCATAATGACATGTCAGGTTTTTTTATGGCCAAGAAATTCCTTAATGGAAGGGAGAAAGAAAGAAGGACATACAATGAATTCCAGCCTGAACAATCAATCTTCTAACTAAATAAATTTCCATTTATAATGAAGAACTAAAAATGTCATTTTCTACGGAATTTTCATGTTTTAACAAATTCTATATGCAACATAACCAGGAATTTTCTACCACCTACCCCCAATTTGCATTTCTGATTACCTAATGTCGGAATATTTTCTTTCCTATATACATGAATTGACAAAGTTTTCTTTATATAGTGGAATCCATACTGGATATATATGAAAGTTTTCTATTTTGAATCCATATCACAAAAATACCAATAGCCTACCATAACTCAATTCCTTTCATTAGAAATGTAACTTTCTAAAGTACGCACAATCACTTTTGTTAACACTCAGCAAATGATATTAAATGTCTTGCTACCCTACAAGTGGCATTTTGAACATCTTATACTGGGCACAATGTCCAATGATAGCCTTAACTCTGAAATGCCAGAAAACAGTGAAAATATCATTTGACCTAGATTTTCATAACAAAAAACCAAATACTAAATTTGTGATGGAACAAAACAGGGCATAACTTAATGGGTCAGATGAAAATGAGGAACACATATGCCTTTTCCATTGATATGGTTGTAGCATGGGTAGATAATGCTAGGAAAAACAACAACTTTAACAATCATGTTACTAAACTTGTTTCAATCCAAGAATCCCTTTAAAAGTTATTGGGTCTAAATTCTAACCATTTGCCCTGTGGAAGATCAGAATAGTTTGAGGTACGGCGATTTCTAATCAAAGACGGCAATGTACAAGACAAATGCTAAAATGGATGCTCAGAATAAGAAACAAATCATTAAACCAAAAAAAAGGAATTTTGAGACAGAAAACTAAACAATTCAAGTATTTATAGAAGTGTGATATGAAGCAACAATTCACTGTAATAACAAAATCTTACCCAAGCGTCATAGCTAGTGAAAAACAAAACCATCAGCCCCTGACCACTGCTTGACTGGGAACTGAAAATTTAAAAAAAATCGAAGAATTACTATCCCTTTCTTCAATTACAAGACTAACATAACTGCACATCAGTTTTTCTTTTTTTTTTAAAAAAAAACTTTTTCAATATAACAATTATAACAAAAAAATTTGATGAATTTATGTTCCACAGCTAGCATTCTAAAACAGTGATGTCAGTATTTTGGACTGTGCTATGGCCTCTTTAATGCAACCTTGGACAATGAAGAAGAGATAGATGCATAAAAGTATGGTATGTACTAACTTAGAAGTCAATTTAAACTGCATACAACAAAGATTCAGATCTGCCATTGCATAATGTGCCTACAAATCAGGGTATATGTCTGCTGGCACATTATGCTGTGACTGGTCTTGGTCCATGCAGATTGCAGCTGAACTTGTCTTATAACTGAGTAGATTTAGTACTTGTCTTATAACTGAGTAGATTTAGTACTTGTCTTATAACTGAGTAGATTTAGTACTTGTCTTATAACTGAGTAGATTTAGTACTTGTCTTATAATTGAGTAGATTTAGTACTTGTCTTATAATTGAGTAGATTTAGTACTTGTCTTATAACTGAGTAGATTTAGTACTTGTCTTATAACTGAGTAGATTTAGTACTTGTCTTATAACTGAGTAGATTTAGTACTTGTCTTATAATTGAGTAGATTTAGTACTTGTCTTATAATTGAGTAGATTTAGTACTTGTCTTATAATTGAGTAGATTAAGTACTTATCTTATAATTGAGTAGATTAAGTACCTGTCTTATACTGGAGTAGATTTAGTATCCCGTTTTATCTCTCAATCTATAGTTCATGAGCAGAAATGACACAAAATTAAAATGTCAGTTTGACCTAGACCTTGAAAACAGGAGCCAAACTGTATTATATGTATTTTATCCAAGATCTGATAGTACTATTAAGAACAATAGAATAATAAAATAATCCAAAATAATCTGAAGCATATTTCTCATGCATATCCTCGTTGAAAAAAAAAACTGTTCAACACTGTCAAGTATCAATTATTCCAATGTATTGGGAGGCACAATTTTGTCCAAATAGGTTATTGCCTCAATAACTGATCATTATTGGCATGTAAAATTGTATCAGAAATTTTCTAGTCCATTTGATTGATAGTTCATACGAGGGAAAAAAGATGTGCAAAGACGGGAATGAAATCCAGGATCTCTAATCAAGAGACAGGCAATATAAACATTTAAATTAAAAAACATGAAAACACAAATGCAATGGACCTGTTTCTGCAAATTTTGCAAAATTTATATCATTTTATTAAATGATCATTTGAATTAAGTTATATAAAGAGACAGCTTGAACTGTAAAATCAGGGAAGCTGGTTTTTCCCCTGCAGTTAACTAATCAAGGTCAAGTTTTATTTTCTGCAATAGCACTTTATCTATCTGAAGATTGCATAGGTGGAGGAAAATGTTTCAGGTAATAACCATCAAGAGCAAATACATCTGGCATAGTATATCTCAAGGCATAGTTATCAAATGGGAGGTAATAATACAAATAAATTTCTACCATTAAAGTAGATGACATTTGCTTGAATGAGTAAATAACATATTTTTAGTTGAGTGGGTGAAACCCGATTATTTCCATGAGATGTCGCAGTTTACCTTTTTTCTGATGTGTTTTGGGATGATTCACAGAGAAAATATCAACAGTTACATACTTTTTATTCCCAATTCAAAGTTAAATAGCACATAAAGAAGAAAAACACCAGTAAATTATCACAATTATTTTAATTTGCAAAATTCAGTAATTCATGGTCTAGCAACAAAACTAAATGATTTAACTGGTGTAAAAATTGGTTAGATTCACTTGTAGATGTCCATTAATTGTGGACAATACCACCATAATGTATCAAGATGACAATAATTTTAACAGCTTTGTGTCTAGACATATTCAAACATTTCTTGATTGATGGGGTAATTTAGCAGTGTGGAAGTATTTCTTACCAATATGAATTTAATTATCAGTCAGATTGCACTGATGTGCAACCGTCTCGACAACATTTGTTATTTCTGATAAAAACCTAACAACGTTAGTGACCTTGTCAACTTTTATTAGTCGAACAGTACAAGGTATCATAAAACTGATAGAGTAAAACATAAAATACCAGGACAATCTAATACCGTATTTGTGTTGTGAGACTCACAAAATGACCCCGAATTTTAGTCGAAACTTGCATCAAAAAATTTTCATTACTATCCACATTTTGTCTCAATTTCATATTCTCACTGAAATAAAGCAGCTGCTGAATTCTCTCCAAAACATCTTCATGTTCAAGGAACTTGTGAAGCCATGTGTCCTTGACAGTATTGAACTGAGTTGTGTCTGTAGTGTGCATATGAAAAAAGGTATATGCTCAACCAACTTGAAACATCACAGCCCCACATCAAAGAGTTGAATATCTGACAAAAAGGGACCCAATACTTCTAGTATGTGAATGTATACATACATCACAGAAAAAACAGTTTATGTCACTTTCCGAACACACATAAATTTTTACTATGAGCTATAAACTCAAAGATTAGACAATTGAAAACATGGAGAATATTCATTTTTCATGGACAGAAAAAATATCAGATAAAAATATGTGGAAGGAAACAGAGATAGCTAAAAACTATTAAACAAAGAAATATGATGTGGTCAGCTGTTTCATAAAGCTGTACACAGCCTTATAGATTTCATAAAGCTGTACACAGCCTTATAGATTTCATAAAGCTGTACACAGCCTTATAGATTTCATAAAGCTGTACACAGCCTTATAGATTTCATAAAGCTGTACACAGCCTTATAGATTTCATAAAGCTGTACACAGCCTTATAGATTTCATAAAGCTGTACACAGCCTTATAGATTTCATAAAGATGTACACAGCCTTATAGATTTCATAAAGATGTACACAGCCTTATAGATTTCATAAAGATGTACACAGCCTTATAGATTTCATAAAGATGTACACAGCCTTATAGATTTCTTGAACAGGATAGGAAGGAAGAGTGGTCTTTGAAGAGTTGTGGGTTTTTTTTAAAAAAAATTCTAACCCACCTGTAGGATTTCAAAAATCAAAATGCATAATATCAAGCACAATCAATGAAAAATGCTCACTTTACTGAAAACTGGGCAAGAATTACAGACACACTCTGTGTGCATATTTTCTTAACTCGAAAACATGTGACATCAGAGAAGAGAGTCCACTTTGCCCAAATTATACGGGTAGATTATTTAAGAAAGCATTATGCATAAAACAAAAATATATATGAACATAACTTTGTTATTATAATACACAATACCAATTGTGAAAGCTGCTATATTTACACAAATATAATTTGATTTTCCACAACAGACATTCAGCTGTTATAGATTTAATCTTTTGTTTTGATGAAAACTAGTCTTATTCTATATTGTAGATCAAGTCAAGCAATACAATTACTCAATAGTGCTTGTCGAGTCGTTTCAATTGATAAAGGAAATGTAATAAATACAAGAAAATTGAAAACCTCATAAGTTATCGCATAAGTTAGCTCAAAGGATAGTCTGTGACCTTTTAACTAGACGAGACAGGAAAGCACAATGTGACCTGTCTATCGATATCTCCAACTCAATCTCTAATCTTACAATTAAGATACTGTATAGAATTAAACACAAATACTTTATAACTTAATCAAATAACTGAGGTTATTCACAAATGCCCACAAATTATTTAGTTCACAACCTTAGTCTGGCCTACAAAACACTTTATCATTTTATTATTCAGCAACAAAAGACAAACTTTTAATCTGCAATGAAAACAAGTTTTAAATCTCCAAATATGTCACAAAGAATTGCATATTGGGGTGGAGCAATTGCTGAAATAATTTCAGAACTGAATGATCAAACTGTAAATATAAGAATTAATGTGTGACATTTTTACTTTTTTGAAAACCAGTAGCACAAAGAATCTAAACATGAACAAATTCTGTTTTCTTAATGTGTACATGCTACAATGCCATCCTTTTCCGAAATACTAGAAAAAAATGATCAAACAGTTTTGTACCTTAGGCAAAGTTAATTAACTTTCAGAGTTAATTAATGATTAATATTTGATGTTCCACATAAATGTTAGAGCACAGGATATTTGTGAAATATACAGTGCCGTCAGAGACTCAACTAAATTCCTTGTGTCAATGCTTTTGTAAAGTTGAACAGATCCTATCCCATGATCATAAATTTCAATTCGGAAGCAAAAGCCATCTATCTCAAGTTGCCAGATGATATATTTGAACAATGCTTACCAAGTAGGAAATGGTTATCTAAGTTAACAGAAATCACTTATTCAACACCAGATACTGTTCCTATATAAATTCTACTCACTTGTATTTCCATAGTCGCATGCCGGCATTGTCCTATAAACATGTGTGATCAATCACACTTGTCTTCCATCATAATAACCAATCTATTTCCTCTAATTATCTTACTTCATAATGTCATACCTACATTTTCCATAAATGTTAGGTCATAACAACCCTCTTGATTAAAGCACCATAACTGCTTCTTAAATTAGAACCCAAGTACAGATTTGTCTAACATTAATTACTAGTAAAATTAAATTTAAATTAAATTAATTTGAAAATGTTTACCGCGCTCAAATATACTTACTTTAGGCATTTGCAGATGGTGTTACTGAGATGAAACATAAAAATGGAGAAAAAAAATTTACCACCATAATTCGTCTGTTTCAAAATTAGTGAAAAAGTTAAATATGCAATAATATTTTTCCCCATTAACACTACAATGTAAAAATAAGTAATATTATTCAATGAGAATTCATTGCAGATTTTCATTTTAAAATGTCTGGCATTTATTTGCATTTACTGTATAAAGATTTACACTATTTAATGGAAAAGAAAAATGAAAAATACAAAATACATACAAGTTTTCAAAAGTTATATGTTTTTAAAATACTGTACAAATTTTTAAAAAATACTATGAAAATATTTCACCTGTTTCAAAGTCATGAAAAAGCTGGTTCTTGCTGCAACAAAATCTCCAGCTTTGTATTGTAGTCCTCTCCTATCCACCCAACAGATTTTCACCGAAGATGTAGACAATAAAAGCTTCTGAAATGAAAATAAAGCAGCCCTAAATTCAATTATTAGACAAAATGGATACTATTGTATTAAATCTTTTACATGGTAAAAAAATAATTTTTTTAAAAACTAATTTTGATTTGGACAAAAAGTAGGCAACAACATAACTTGTTAGAGAGACAAATGAACAAACATTTGCCAGAACCAATCCCTTAAGCTGGACAATACTGAGTTTGAATATTTTTGAGTAATAAGCACATACTTGATAATGTAGCGATTACACCCCACCCCCCAGGGATGAAAATCTCTACAAATATCTAATTTTGTCCAGTCACACAAAATTTGTACTCACCCGGAATAGTCTTGCTCAAATAGCTGTTCGAAATAAAATTAGAAATAAAAGTTAACTAAAAGTTAGACACCTAAATCTCAGCACTTGTTTGATCATAATGAATAGAAAAAGAGATTCCAGTTAATTATATTTTCAATGAGCATCCTTCTCATTAAAAAGAAACACTGGTCAGTAGGGAATCTAACACTGTAACTGGAAAATTAATTTGATCACCAGAAATTATTACTTCCATTTGGGCAAGTCAATTTGCAACCATTGTTCACTTTTTTTCTGATAATCACACTCTATTCCATTTCAAAAGGCTTATAAGAATAGTTCACTAGACTTACAATATTGAAATAAAGTAGGAAGTTTCTTAGTGTGTGTGTGTGCGTGCATGCATATATATATATATATATATATATATATATATATATATATATATATATATATATATATATATATATATATATAATTCACAAGCATTGGTTCAAACTCCCTACAAAGAATTCCTTGATAACAAATTTTACTGCCAATGTTGAGTGTAGATAAAAATAAAATGGTTGTCTGGCACATGTGCCAATTTATGCTATTAAATGCATAAACTTCAAAACCCAGATTTTGATATTTGATTTAAGTCACTAAACAAGGTTCATTCTCCAAAATGGAAAAAGGAACATGGTAATGCATCCCAAAATCAAAGACAAATAAATTAACTCATAATAATGATAAAGTCATAGGAGTACTTAAAAAATATCACACCTAATAACTTACCTATATAGTTTCATGTATAATAAAACAAAGATGTCTGAAAATCCTTGTGACATCTTGTAACAGACACAAATACAGGAATGGGAGATTATACAGCAGTTCAAACTAGCTGTAGGAATCATAAAATCTTCATACAAACTGTAGAGAAGTCATAAATTTGGTTAATAAACTATCAATAAATACTAATTTATTTGTGTCTATTTTGTAATATTTTCCCCGATGTTCTGTACTAGACCTCCTATAATCTATCATAAACAAGCTGGCTTTCTCTCTCCAACAAAAAACTTTAATCAGCAAATAAATAAATAAATATATTGTCTATGAATCCCATATTTTTTTAATATATATATCATTTTAGTTCCTTTTTACATCACTCAGAGAATGGTGAAGCTCCTACATGAAGGAAGGGAAACAACTCCTCCCATACTTAGCAAATAGCCTTCATCAAAACTGATAATGACAAGCTACAATAAATGGTACATGTATTAATTAATCTGACTGAAGACTAAATCTTACACAAAAATGAGGGAGAAAAAAAAAAAGATTAAAAAAAATAAATAAATGCACATTAAATGACTGATAATAAACATGCACATATTTAAAAGACAGGACCAGCACAAAAATATGAAATACAAGATTTCTTATTGGAAAATTTTAAAATTTAACCATTACCCCAATTCTAGCATTTCACTCAGGCATTTTTGCCCATAAGGCATGTTAAATGTTCAGTATCAGTTTAAAGATTACTGCCACTACTTCTAACAACTGGTCTGAAAATTATATTTATTATTTTTCTAGAAAATGCAGTTACTTTTAAAAGTAAAATTTTGGGGCTTTAATCTTAAAATCACATATTTCAAGCATAGGTTGTGCCCTGAAAAATGTCCACATAATTAAGCGTAAAACCTATCTTGCACTTTTCATAATTCCAAGTACTAATCGAGTTTAAATTTTTAACAAAATTAGGATTCAAATCTTTAGAGAATTACCCAAAATGTTAACTAAGGGAAGTAATCAGTATAAACTTGATTTAACGTGTTGCTTTATGTAATTATATGCACATTTTTTAATACAAATAGTCAGTTTATAACAAGAATGTTCTACGTTTATATACACACACACACACACACACACACACACACACACACACACACACACACACACACACAGACAGAGTCGGTTCCGTTTATATGCATGGCCTCAAGACCGATGCTCTGATATGCAATTAGGCGGCGTATGCACTAAACTGGCGTTCATCTTATGGCATGTATCTGGTACAGCATCTTACTCAATGTTCTATGAAATACAATATTTCATAATAACTAGGTACAAAAGATTGGACGGAAAAGGTCCACAATACAATCTGATATTTCGCAACAAGAGACAGATATAACCTACAATCTGATATTTGTCAACAAGGGACATATATAATCTACAATCTGATATTTGTCAACAAGAGACAGATATAACCTACAATCTGATATTTGGCAACAAGAGACATATATAACATACAATCTATCTTTGGCAACAAAAGAGATATGACCTACAATCTGATATTTGTCAACAAGGGACAGATTTAACCTACAATCTGATATTTGGCAACAAGAGACATATATGACTTAAAATTTGAATATTTGGCAGCAAAAGACATGACTTGCAATTTGATATTTGGCAGCAAGAGATGTATACAACTTACAATCTGATATTTGGCAACAAGAGAAAGATATGAATCTGACAAACTGTATTTGCTGCTGTTTTGGGTTTAATGCCATTTCTCAGTGCAAGATAGGTTATAACTGGTGGCCAGTATAACAAATGGATGAAGATCCATCGCCCTACAAGAAGCTACTAGCAGTTTTTTCAGATACCCACACTGGTCAAGCATGAGATTCCTGCTCACATTGACAGAGGTGAGATGGCAGCAATCAGTCAAGGTGAGTGCTTTAAACTACCTGGTCAAGCAAGTACATATAGTAGAATATTATTATAATTATTTTAATTTTAAATTGTGGTAATTCTAGTGTCCTGTGATAGGTGAATCCATTGGGGACACTATAAACTGGCATTCTGGTTTTTCAGGTGGGAAAAATAACAACCCACAAACCAACAAGGGTACACTCCTCTCTGAAAGTCTTAAACGTTTAGAAGTTAAGATGTAGAATGTCCCATATTCTCGGCATCTCGTCTCCTTTGTAAACTAATGAAACCTGCCAAATATTAAAGCACCTAATGATGAACTTACAACTTTCAAGTCATACCGCAAGAGCTGGATTTCACCAATATTATTCAAGTCTTAAATGTAACCAGTGATAGAATGAAATTCATGTGTCATAAGTAATAAATCTAACCCTATGATGGAATGAAATTCATGTGCCAAACGTCTTAAATCTAACCCTATGACAGAATGAAATTCATGTACCAAACGTCCTAAATCTAACCCTATGATGGAATGAAATTCATGTGCCAAAAGTCTTAAATCTAACACTATGACAGAATGAAATTCATGTGCCAAGTCTTAAATCTAACCCTATGACAGAATGAAATTCATATGCCAAAAGTCTTAAATCTAACCCTATGACAGAATGAAATTCATGTCCCAAAAGTCTTAAATCTAACCCTATGACAGAATGAAATTCATGTGCCAAAAGTCTTAAATCTAACCCTATGACAGAATGAAATTCATGTGCCAAAAGTCTTAAATCTAACCCTATGATGGAATGAAATTCATGTGCCAAAAGTCTTAAATCTAACCCTATGATGGAATGAAATTCATGTGCCAAAAGTCTTAAATCTAACCCTATGATGGAATGAAATTCATGTGCCAAAAGTCTTAAATCTAACCCTATGATGGAATGAAATTCATGTGCCAAACGTCTTAAATCTAACCATTATGACAGAATGAAATTCATGTGCCAAACGTCTTAAATCTAACCCTATGATGGAATGGAATTCATGTGCCAAAAGTCTTAAATACAACTCTTTGATGGAATGGAATTCATGTGAAATAAGTCTCAAATAGATTTTTTAAAAAAGCTTTAAAATAATTAACCCCGATACAATCCTTACACTCAGCCTAGTTTTCATGCAACTATTTTGCTAAGAGAAATTATGTCCAGGAACCTACCTATTTATTTCATGGGTGAGGTAATCCACATAAATACAAAGACAAACTGAAGATCAATAAAACAAATGTGCTTCATTGATAAGATAAAATCCCAAGATATGACAGCTGGTGGCAAAATCTCCTTAATTTTCCCAATATTCTTCGTACAAAGCCATAGAAATCCATAAAAGAAACTAGTACACCCACAAGATCAGGTCAAACTGAATATTGACAATCTAATGACAACACAAGAAATGCAACTCAGTGTAACGGATTTATCCATGACCTTAATAGATCACTTAAGATACACGTAGTTCTTTTGGATCGGAACAAAATGAAATGAATCTTCCACTTTTGTATTTTTCAATACAACTGGCTGAATCACAACACAATGTGAAAGCTTAATAGAATTTCAAAGCGTCAAGGATGAATATTCTCAAATTGGTAGAAATTGTGTTTGGTCTAGAAACTCAATGTTCTATGAAATACAATATTTCATAGTAACTAGGTACAAAAGATTGGACGGACAAGGTCCACAATTTACCAACATCCTGTAAAAGCATTTTTGAAAGGTAAGATGTACAGTATATAACTGAATTTCAGCATGTATGCAAATAACCACTGGCATTATGTACTAACAATCTACTAAATAAAAGGAATAACAGCCATGTACCTCTCTCCCTCCTTTTCCACCCTGCCACTCCAAATGTCTACCATGGAGCCCATTTACTTCAGCAGAAACCCATATCATTGATCACAAAAGAAATGGAAGGGTTCACCAAAGGGAAAGAAAGGGAATATGAAAAGGATATATAAGATTGTACAGCAACTGTTTTAGATTCACAGTGATCACAGTTGAGAGTTGATGGTTTGGGGGGGGGGGGGAAAGGTCATTTAAAGACTAAAACATGTCAAACAGTTTGATCAATGTAAAATTTTAAGAGAATAGACTTAAACTTCTTGAATTCTGGGCTAGACACTCATTTTTAAGTATGAATCTTGTTTTGCTTCCCTGTTTTGATCATGCAATGAATTGATTCCAAATATAATTGTAATTTAAGTTCCAAGTTTAACAGAGGGGCTACCATAGTCATAATTTAGAACAAATGTATCTTATTTTTTAATCTCATGAAAGCTGTAGCAAGAATAAATGTGCATCTTAAGTGGTACAAGGCAGTCATAGCAACTTTAGATGTCCACATGTCTCATTTAACCCCATCCTCTCACTGTATCTGTTGTGTAAAAAACTATATCAGTTTTTTTTCACTATAAAAACCTGATTTGTTAACTATTACATTAATGAAAAAAATAGTTCATGAAAAATTTACTTAAAATTGTAACATTCCTTTGGCAAGAGGAGGGGTCGGGTAGGAATCTCCAAACAATTTGCAGGTTTTCACATTATTCAAACAATTCTATTTCACATGAAGAGGGATGGTTTTACAATAGAACCTGTTTTGAAACACCACCCTTTCTGCCATAAAAGTATGGTCTCTCAAGACAGGTCACAATGCTATATAATAATTAAATTCGTGCATTGAGAACATAGTCTCTCAAGACAGGTGGTTTCACATAGCAGTGGTCTTTCAAGACAGGTTTCACTGTAATGGTATTTATGACATTTTATCATGCAAAGGAAATAGGAGTTACAATAAGTGTTCCTCTCAAGACAGCTGACCACTGTGCTGGCCAGAATGGCTATTGAACTGAAAGCCTTTCAAATACAACTCAAATATTCTGTTTTAAATCAATGCTAAGTGACCATTCCAGTAATATAAATTTCAAGGCCTCTTTAAAGCCACAGGGGGAGGGGGAGATGTAAACTTCTTTCTTATATGTACCATATGGCTCCATCTATGTATAACTAAGAAGTCATACATGTAACTCACATTAGGGGAAAGTGGACCTTATCATGACAAATTAGTGGGGTTAATTTACCTGTAATTGGTTCTCGTTAGAAAAGAAGTGAAATATTTAAATAGTAATGAAACAAAATTCACAAATTCAGTGGGAATGATGTACATGACTCAAGATATGAAAGGAAGAGCAGTATTTATAATATTTATATTTATTTATAATATTTATATTTATTTTATAATGCTTTAAGACTTTATAATGAGACCACTGCACACCAGTACAACAAATTCAACAAACATGTGTATTGTGTAACAATCCACCACGTTACATATCCTTCATGACCCAAGAGTCTCACTGACTTGACCACTAAAATTTGGCAAAACATGTGATATTTAATATATGGAAATCTCAAAAAAGGATGGGCTACATGGATATTTTTCAGATATCAATCCATCAGGATACAATTATAATCAGATCCAGTGTGTAAGTAGTCTGCCAAGAATTATTCCAAATTAAACACAAAATATAAACTGTATTGAGAGAGAGAGAGAGAGAGAGAGAGAGAGAGAGAGAGAGAGAGAGAGAGAGAGAGAGAGAGAGAGAACCAATATAAAATAACACAAGATGTATAAAAATTGAACATGCAGATCTTTCACTATTTCAAAGTTATAAGAAATAAATTGTTGTCTGAAAAAGCAATGACACAAACTGTAGGCCTGTCTAAAAGGCACTCAGCGAGTGAAAAAACTGGATTCTTGTCATCAAATATCATGCCCTGTCCTGCATGGCCAACTTCATTAAGTAACCAAAATTACCTCTGCCCAACAGTGATTCCTCTGGGAAGATTTTAACATGCTAACTTAGAGCTTGAGTCTGAGACCGAATTTTGTTGAATTTTCTGTGCATTTTCTTTCCAATGAAACTTTTGGAGAAGTATGAGCCAGGATAAGCTTTCACCAAGTTTTGGTCAGGATTCCAGAATATAACAATCTGATTAGATAAAAGTTTGGTCTGACATAAGATATATATATATATATATATATATATATATATATATTGATGTCTAAACCTAAAATTAAGATGTGTTGTTAAAAGTTAAGTATGACTTAAAATCTAAAAATATGTTGATGAATTTGGTACTAGAATCCAACAGGCTTTCTGACAAGAGTGCAGATGACCCTTTGGAGAAAATCTCAGACTCTAACAAATATGTGAACTTTTCACAAATATAGCGTTCCAAGGATATTTACACACTTCTTTTTGAGTGTGGAGCTCTTCCTATGGATCAATTATGAGAATTTCATCCAAAGTCTGCAAAGATTTTTGCAATTTAATCTGGCTTCCAGTAATCCATATGGTTTGTGTGTTTATCAATGCTAAGAAAAGTAATATCTGAGGTCTCCATTATTTCTCTGCAGTCTGGCTTCACAATTCAGCTCCAATACTGTTTCTGTACTAAACATGGTTTTAATTCTAACATTTAAACCTTGGAAGACCACAGAAATCTCTGAATATCCAAGATTCATTGTCCACAAAAGAGTTTTTTATCTCCAGAAGTTCTCAATATAAGCAGTAGTCCAATTATTCAAGGCAAGTTAAATCCCATGTCTAATTAACAGTTTTACTAATTAGTAAAGTTGCTGGTACCATATCAGCTACTGAAGAAGAAGTAGTAAAACTTCAGCAGAAGAAAATTTCTCAATACAGCAATCATTTTGTTACATTAAAATCAAGTTTTTGAGGGTTCCACCAGTTAACATGTTTTCTCTAAATGGGCAGTCCCAAACATGTTTTTACACATTTCTCAGTATTTGGAACTCTAACAATAGAGTCCAAGAGAAACTCTGGTACAGACAAACTTGCCCTGTAGATCAAATCTAATGATGTCCTATGCAGTGTCAAAGAGAAACCCTGGTACAATCAAACTACCCCACAGTCCAACTCTAATGATGTAATGCAACCAATAAAATTCACATATTTTCAAAGTTGTATGATATCTTTCACAAACTGAATCTACAGCCTGCTTAGTTCTACAAATTTACAGTAGACTGCAGAGGCCACTTTGGTTAACATGAATGTGTGTGACCTTTCTGAACTGTGTTTTGCAGCATGTTTAACCCTATGGCATAGAAGTTATTTACATAGCATCAGTTTTTAAAAAAAAAAATGGAAAATACTTCCCAAAACAAGGGAGGAACTCTCCCATGCAAACCAAATACCAGCATGACAAATTACATGCACCATGGTGAGTGTGGGTCAGAATAGGTTTCACATTGTGGATGTCACTAGCAATTTGTTCAGAGGTTGAAGTAGAAGGCTTTTTTTGATATTGGCAAGGAATTTTATTCCAATTGTCACTGCACTAAATACCCTATATGTGTTGCACTACCACAGTGCTATATCCATGCGTCAAATATTTTTTCCGACTTGACGCACAAAAATCGTCGCTGGTACACAAGTTGATGCAATCCAATGTTATGTTTTGCTGATTTAGGCAAAACAAAGTTTTGGTCTAACTACTTTAATGGCGAACTCTCCCACACATTGAACTGTCTTCATAATAAATAGGGCTACAACTGAGTGTGGAGTCTGAAGCTGACCTTACATGGCATTTGTAGCAATTGGATATTAGAACTGTATAATTAATATGCCCAAGAAAGAGGTGAGACTGATTTTAAAGTGATTCTCACAAGAAACTATTATTTTATGCCCAAACTTTGTCACCTGACAAAGCAATATTTTTCATTCACTCAATTGTCCATATGCCTTGAATTGTTCCAGATAAATGTACTGTTAGTGTCAGACTAAAAAATGGCATCAAAGACAAAAAAATTAAAATAGATTCAAAGCAAATGAAATTTTCTTTCGGACCGTGATTATGACCAACCAATGATAGTATTATTACTATTGAACCACTGGAGCCTTCCAAAGATAATGTAATGGTTGCTCACAAGATGTAATTTTGTGCAGCAAAGGTTGAAAACATACAGCTGGTTACATTTTCAAATGAAGCTAAGTCGAGTGAAAGATGTGACAAATGAAGATGCCTTTATGCCATATATGTAGAGAGGCTAAAAAAAACTCCAAGACCAAAATATGTAAAAAAAAAGGTCAACAACAACAGACAGATTCTTCCAAACTCTTTCATCAACATTAAAACATAAGTGTGTATATTTGCTGAGTGTAGAAGACATCAATATTTTCAAATACAAATGTCTTTCAAATTTAATACATGACATAATGGCATTTTGAAGAATTCCTCCATTCAATATGATGGCTATACTACTTGTTCTGAGTTACTAGAGAGCCTATCAAATGTTGATGAGGACAGTCTTATTAGCGACCTAGAAAATTTGTCCTTTGTGACAGCATTGGCACATGAAAGCACTGACACAGCAATCAATAAACACCTTGTCATATATATCAGATAACATGAACAAATCAACAAATTTTTAACAAATTATAGAGCTTATGGCAAGGGAATTGCCTTATTGGCTTTAGTCACATGCGTTCAAACAATATAATTAATTTTTTTAAACAACTAGTGTAGACTAATTATCAGCTTGAATAAGAAGCATAGTTCTGGATTTCGCCTTTGAGAAGTTTAATGCCTTACATGAGGCCATTTGTAAATAAAACATAGGGCACCAAACCAAATAAAAAGAAATTTTAATTTGTTTTAAAGTAATTGCTATCACCAATCTGCTGGAAAGCATTCATTACTGAGAGGAAAGCATCTGCATGAACTTGATTATGACAAATGAAGAACAAACTTCAAAAACAGTCAGGTCTTTTGATGATTACAGTTAATAATCTTTTTAATTAAAAACAAAATGTACAGCCCTGAATCAACACTTGCACAATTGTTTATGTGCGTGGACATTTCACATATCAATGGGGCATTTAAGTGGAATATTAACTTCAACACCAGAAGTGAATCTCAACCCTGTGATAATGGTGGTGGTGTTATGTGTATTATTTGCATTGAGATTATAGAGATTCCAAATAGTGAATCAAATATGGCTACACAAAGGCATTCCCAGATTTCACACGTGTGCATTGATTTTTCACATAACTCTTGCATGGTCTCCCTGACAAATGACCAGCCACTTCATACTGCTAGCATCCCATGGCACCGATCAGTTTCTGTTCAAAAGTATCTCTCTCTAACATGGCCAGTGGCAAGGATATTATATTATATATATATATATATATATATATATATATATATATATATATATATATATATATATATATATATATATATATATATATATATATATATATATATATAAGTATAATCTGTCATGTTTACCCCCCACTTTAGCAACCGCATTATGTTTTTGAAAACAGAAATCTCAACAATATTTGCTGATTTAACACACTGATATTTGTTCCAATATGACAAAGAGATAGCTGAACATGAAAGAGGTAGATGACATGTTTGGCTTTGTTGTTTTAATAATTACCAGAGTTTTAATAATTACCTGCTGTTACTACAACCAGTAAGTACTACTCACAACAGCTAATAACTGTAAAGTATAGTATTGTTCACCTTGATACAGCATGACATCTTGTCACCAGAAAAAAAAATGGTGTGTTAGCCATTGTTATTGTTGTTGTTGCTGGGTTTAACACCATTTATCAGCACAAGATAGGCTGTACATGGCAGCCAGTAATAACTGTGGAGGAAGAACCCGGGAAACCCCATGAAAAAACCACCGACCAACGAGAAGTTACTGGCAAGCTTTCTCACATACCCACATTGGACGAATCCGAGACTCGAACCCATGCAGACAGAGGTGTTAACCGTTGTCACAGATTATGAAATGTACTTGAAAAGATATCAGACTAACAACCAGTCAATCATGAAGCAAATCTACTTCTTTCGTAAACACTGAGCATCTCATGAAATAATTTTTTCTGTAAAGTTATTGCGAAATATCCATCATTCTCAGTTAAAACTGATTTATTATTTATTTATTTATTATTTTGTTTAATGTCAGAAAGACTCAAATAAAGCAAGTGCGAAAATGTAATAATCTACAGTCAGGGATAGTTACAACCTGATGTTTGTGCCAAATTTAACTGGAATGGCAGTTTTAAACCTTGACCAATGATTATTCAAAAATTACTGTAAATAAGATTGATACAAGTTTAATTACATGAATTTCATAACTGATAATATTCCTTTGATTTTTAAAAGAAAATACTAAATATTTAAAATAATTATGCCTTCCAAACATCAAGCACCATTATTGTAAGTGTTTGGTATGACTCGATTGGGGTTCGAACCAGTGACCACCCACATCTGAGGCTGACACTCTAACCACTTTGGCCGCTAAGTGGTTTATACTGCTATATATAAAAAATACAATCCTTCTTAAAAGGTCACTTTCCTGCTGTAGATGACTTTATACAAGGCAGACCACAGTAGAAGTAGAAGAAGAAGAAGAAGAAGAAGAAGAAGAAGAAGAAGAAGAAGAAGAAGAAGAAGAAGAAGAAGAAGAAGAAATTTAATAAGGTTATTTCAAACAGAATACAATATTTTCCTTTAAGGCCCTCTATTCGATATTAGATTTCCAATTCTGCAAATGGTTTTAAAACAACAACCCGAAACCCACATAAACATACAGACACACACAATACCAATATGCTTAGGTAACAGTGGTCTCAATGAAGTATGCATGTTGTTTAAGTTAAAAATTCTTTGAAGAGAGTAAAAGTTAAGTGCTATTCACTGTGTTCTTCATCAGTGGCAGATTGCAGTGATGGGTGGGGGAAAAAGGATCTGGACTCATTTTCCCCTGTAATAATACATGTTATCACAAGCTTTGACATGTAGGTCCATAATACTCATGGTTAAAAAAGACAGCCCACATCTCCTCAACTTGACACATTCATTGTCCATTTACATGTATTAATGGTTGTTATAACAGCTCCCATCCTCTGTCTCCTCAGCATAAAACCATGGTTAATTCACTTCTACCATTGACTGTTACAATAGCCCCAACCCCCTAATTTTTACAACAACCACAACCCCTAATTGTTAAAATAGCCCCAACCCTCTAATTATTACATCCCAACCTCCTATGTGTGACAACGGCCCCCAGCCCCCCTAATGGTTATACTAGCCGCAATCCCTACGTCCTTGTTTAGTACTACTATTTACTATTACAGGAAAGCTATAACTAACCTCCAATTACTTACTTGCAATATATATTGACAGTCAACTATCTTATATATTCACTCGAGTCTGAATGCTAACACTGATCCTGATCTACCATTGCATAATGTGGCTGCAAATCAGGGTTTATGTTGTTTGGTCTACTGATTACCCTTAACAAACTGTACAGACTTAGATCAGCTAGCACATTAAATATCAGCAAATCTGGGTATGTGCAGTTTGCACAACTCAAAATGATGGATAGGAAAATTTTCAATGATCAATGACTGATTAAAAAACTGTACAAGAAAAACTCAAGATGGTGCTTTACTTCATTCAGTATCACCCACTTAACTTGCCACATAAAAGAATAAAACAAATTAAATAATCCGTAAGATAAGCCTAAGTGAAGAAACTATATTAATAATGCCTCTATCAAAAACTGCAAGTGTTATCAACAAAATAAACTTCTGGTTTCTATGATTTTCTAAAAACCTACCCTTAAGCTCCACTGAGATTCCCCTCAACTTTTTTTTTCGTGAATTACATGTATCTTAGACCAAGCAAAAAGAACAGCTGCAGGCTTGGTATATTAGATCATTTTCCTGTGTGATGGGCAAACTTTATCATTCTACCACTTCACAAGATAAACTTTGATGCACTGATATTTCCTCAATTTAACCATGTGCTTTCATGCTGTGTGTAAACACTGGCTTTAAGCAGTCTATATATCTCAAAGGAAAGCTACAACACAGTACCTGCCAAAAATAGACAGGTCTAATGCTTATGGTATCCTCGATTATTCAGCCAAAACTGAAACTCCAGCCACCTAAGAATTTTCCCTTTAATGGTGCTTTATAGTTTTCTCCACTGGTAGCAAGAATTACCATCCAGTCAGGCAAATGTATGTCACTGTTCCCCCAAAAAAGTAACCAAATCTTGCCACATCAACAAAGCATCCACACATATTGACATAGCTCTGTATAGCTAAACACCTCTTGCCTACATATACATGAACATCCCCCCCCCCATTTTTTTTTGTCAGCAAAACATGTATATTAATAGACCAGTTCCAGTCTGATTCACTGTTCACTTATTAGCACAGACTGTAGGTCAGGGGACCAGTCTAAGGTTAGTCCTCAAGGCTATATCATACCAGCTGATGACCTCACTGACCTTACCAGTATGCCAATGAGGCTCCATATGGGGAAATGTCAGCTTTGTATATGTGGAATAATCAATTCAAGTGGTTATGTTATAAAGAGGAAGAATGGATGGGAAATTGATAATGAGGGGAAACTATTTTCTACTTCATGGACACTGAACTACTTCTTATCAACTTGTACAAAAATAACCGTCTGTCATGAATTGTCCACAGGGTTCCTAAAAAAATCGTAAAAAGATATTTTTTTTAAAAAAAAAACTTTAATGACAAATTCCGGATTTAAATGCTTTAATGTTTGTGAGAAAAGTGCTGAGACAAAGGATCTGAACACCAAGAATAATGATACTATTAATCAAACATGATTGGGAAAGATAGTCACATGATCAGCTTTTTTGTGGGGTCAAGATGTCATCCTCTTTCAACCCTTATAGCCATTCTGTCAATCCGTTTTAAAACTATTGACTAAGATGCAAGGAAACAGACTTTACTTTTTTTTCTCCATTTTCTGTGACTTTTTTTTTTCTTTCCATAACAAGACAATTTCTAGGATCTTTTCATGTATGTGATGACACTGTTTGGAAGCATAATAAAACCAATAATGACAATAATAATCATATAATGAGGTGTTTTCTTTCTCAGTAAGTATTATTAACTTTCTCCCCACTAGTTTTGCCACAAACACACCTAACAATCTGAATTAAGGCATGGTATCTTGGTCAAGGATGCTCCAGACAAACCCTCTGAACAATAACCATGCTCATGTCCCACACCCACATTATGTTTAGGATGTCTTACAGACTGTGCTACCCTAGTTACCATATACTGATATTTAATTTCTTGCTAGTTTGAAGACCATTCCAAGTTAGATAGAAAATTGATTTTATAGTGATACAGATCAATTTGCCAATTAACTTAAGATTAGCCTACCTTTATGTATTCACCTACTGCCTTGCTAACTAGCTAGCTACCTATTATGTAGGGACAGCCTGAATGATTTATGTAAAATGACACATTTTCTTGGCCAAAGAATACAGTTAATATAAGTATGAACTAACATGTTCATCTAGCAAGCTTACATAAATATACATTTGTATACATATGTCTATCTGTCTGTCTTTGTCCTTCCTAGAGAAAGGACAAGTCAAAATATAGATGAGCCTTAATTAAAAATGTATGCTTGCTGAATAATGGACAGATAACTACAATGAAATCAAATAAAGCTCCCTAGAAAAATTTATTATTCTGTTCCTGCCTGTACACAGATTTGCATGGGGATTATAACACTGCAATACAAAGGAGACTTAATTCTTAACTGTTTTAAGGAACTAAGCAAAGTTAATTGGCTTGTATAAAATGGTAGACTCGGCCATTATGGTATCATTTAAGAAATCATATTTAAATATATAATGGCAAATGTCTGTATCAAACACAGACTAATTGATGGAAAAAGGTACACACAAAAAACACATTTGACCTGGATCTTTTTAATATTATACAACCCCCCCCAAAAAAAAAAAAACCAAATCTATTTCAATGATGATGTCCTTCAAAAATATCAAGCTGACATGGAATTTTGGTTTGCAATTAAACTTTGTCAAATTAGAATGAAAGAGGAAAAACTGAACTTGACACAAGCCTTCTCTATATTAGGCCCTATACCAAATTCTGTTCCATTCCATGACCTAAAACAAATTATCGAACCGCTATAATAGTCATAAAGTAAAATTATCAGTTTGAGTCGATAATTAACAGCCATTGATAAATAACAGTCTAGTCTAATTATCTGGCATGAGCCTTTCAAGCAAAATCGAACTAAATGCTGAAATAAAGGAATAAGCTTTTTAAATTACCTCTTAATAACACAATACCAAAATTGAGAAACCTTGATTATACAGATGCCACTTCTCTCAAATGACTGTCTGATTCAGCAAAATAATAGAAAGTTTCCCCCAAATTACATATTCTTTATGAACTTATATCTTATTCATAAAAACAATAGTCCATTCAAACTTGACGTCTCCCAGTCAGTATGGATAATGAATATTTTACTGTGTTTTGACAACAATGGTAACATTTAATTTAATAAAGGAACTATATAATACAAAAGATTTTTAAAAAAACACAACAAATGCTGCTTCCACTGTTTCTGATATGTAGAGCTAATGAGGACCAACTATGTAATACGAGGTCATTTCATGAAAATCCTACATTACTACAGCTGTCAGTTCAAGAGAAGCAATAATAAAAAGGATTTACAAGATTGCCATCAAGGCAGCCATGTTGGATGTCAGATGGACACTATTTTCATTTATGGCCAACTAAACCCAGGATGAAAAATGCTGGCCATGTCTTGTGATTTTCCTCAAAGTAGTTTAGAATGAACAGCAGTAACAAACACGCCATTATGGACTAATGCAGGACATCACAACACCAACAGAGCCAATAACAACAGTTCAAATTTGCTGAGTGCAAATTCCGGACAAAACATCAATAAAACCACAACATCCAAATGATCAAAGATGTGTCGAAATCATATAGTCGTAATATTCAATGCCATTTTTAAAATTCCCAAAGAGCTCCAGTGTCTAAGATAGTATAAATTTATTGTCCCTTTCAATGGGCAAGGGAGTTATATCCATAAAACAAACTTTTCTTTGAAGTCTATACTTTACTGTTTAATCAAATTTTCTGTGGACAAGTATGGCAGGACTAGTTCTCTGTCTGACTTGGAAGAATGATTGTTGTCGATATTAGTGATAAGGGACTAATTTGTTGGATGCTGAACTGTCTGGAATTTGCTATGGTTTGTATGCTGATATTCCAGGGTGACAAGCCAGCATTACACATATTTATATAATGTTTCAGTTGCAAGCAAGTTTCAAAGTCTTCTCTCACCAAAGTAAAATCTTTTCCTGGAAATGAAGAAATAATGAGTAGCATCAAACATGGTTGAAGGAGTCTGTGCTGTAAAAAAAGTTGCTTCCCAAAACAGATGGCTTCATAATAAACATTTATTTCTACAATAATTTGGTGCAAGAGATCTTGAAAACTGTCTAATTATCACAAGTAACTGGTTTTAAAAAAGTGACCTTTATGGCAGATTTGATGGTTTCTTTAAATGTCTGATATTAACTGTTACCTCACTTCACTAAATAAATGGAGGAATCTTAAACATGGGGGGGGGGGCATGTTACAAGACCATTTCTATTTTAAAATGGTACCAGTGTTGACCATGATATGGCAGTATAGGTTTGCTATGTCTGCAATGTGGCAGTTGTTTATAGTGATGTCTAGCACTGGTGAATCATGCCGCAGACATGTAGCATGATAAAACCAATTTGAAACGGTTGAAAAGTTCACGTAAAACTAGATTCTTCTAAGCAGTAACCTACCTTTCTTGTAAATCAAAACCTGGCAAAATTCTTCATCAACAAAATATAGTGAAGTGGTGATTCAATGGTCCTAAGAGTGCAGAGAGGGCAAAAGATGCAGTTATTCCATAGATAATACAGCATCATTATGGTGCACAGAACTTGTCTTGCTTCCAAATTTCTCTCTTTATGCTCAAGTACATAATGGTAGAATTTCAAAGTAATGTAGCTCTTAGCTCCTCTGACAAGATGGCAGTGTCGTTCTATGGGTACAATCCTATGCCATGTATCTGTACAATGCTTTGAGGTGAGGATGCTGAAATTAAAAATTGGCAAGGTTTGTCATATATTTAGAACTGTGGTCAGAAAGAAAATAGTCATAGAATCTATGTTGGAGTTTGGATTGAGACAAGGAAATCCCAGTCAAGGGGTTTAATTATTTGTCTCTCCACGAGGCTTGTTTGAGTTTTTATAAAAGTAAAAAGAACTCTTCACTTCCCAATGTTTACATGCGGTGCATGAAAACAAACATGTTAATGAGGGCTGTGGTGTGACCGTTACATCCGAAGTACACAGTTTATATGTGTGAGCAAAGAAAAGTAACAACAGAAAACACTGCATCATATTAAGGTATTATCACATTTAATATATAGATGTTTAATGAAATTAACAACAAATAGTTAATATTTATTACAAGAAAATGTTTCATTTTCATCAATTCCAGTTTAGAAAATTATATAAAAAATAATAAAACGATAATGGACCAACACCTCTGTTGTTGTTTATCAGCTATTATTAGAATGAAAAGTTGCATGTAACATTAGTGTCCGTGCTTTGGTCATTCATAGGTAATTTAGAGATCCGATGTCACTATCATATATAACTCTCCTTCTCTTTGGAGATTGTGAAACTTTTTGTGACATACTTTTGTTGTTAATACTGATTGTAAAATTACCACCCTGTATGAAAGACTCTCCAAATACAGACCTAGCTGAAGTTTCAAGTTCACGATTTCTTGGAAAATTTATATATGGCAAGTGTTGCTATTAGTAGTGGAAGGATCTGCTACTGGGAAATTCATTTGTGGAATAAAGTGTGGACAGATAAATGATTCCCTCTGGCTGGTAAGTGCATTATTTGTCATCAAAGATTGTATTCAACTGGGGCACAATTGGGATGCTTAACAAAATTTGAATAAAGCCTGTTTGACATAACACATTTCTGGCTGTTACTAAGTTTTCCATAGTTGTTAAGAGGGTTGGGAGGCTATGAAGTGTATAGGTCTATAGTCTATGTGCTTGGATCAGTGTTTTCTGTCATAGTTCATTTCACACAGCATTGAGAATTTTATCCTGTCTGTAGCACAGTCAATTTAAGGTCAGCGTCATTAAATGTTTCTAACAGTATGTAATTTATTTCACACAAAGTGTTTAAAACTAGTTAGGTTGCTTAAGCTACATTTAATGATGCTGATCTAATAATGTACTGAGCTAGGGCTGCATATAGGATAAAACTGACCATGCTGTGTGGAACAAACTAAAAAACCTCAACATGTATGAGCGTGTCTTTGTCTCTCTTGAAAAAGATGGATTGTCCTTAAGCTATTATATTATTGTTAAATATTTGTTGTTTGATTTTAGAACAACTACGTTAGGCACAGCAGACAACAATTTTTTAAAAAAAGTAGTTATGAGCGCATGGACACCTTGACTGAGATGACTGGTCTGAGATGACTAGACTGAGATACGAAAAGTAAGGTTAGCAAAAGAGCTAGATTTCTGTCCCATTGGTGAGAAAAAAGTTATTTACCATGAAGAAGTGATATATTATGCAATCAACATGTCCAGATACCAACTGTTAACCGAGCACAATTCACAGAGTCTTGTCCTTAAATTGTCTTTTTAAAAATGTATAAAACAACTGTCTTTCTTTTCAAAGGACTTTTTATATATTATTGAAAAGTTAGGGGTACATTTCCAAACAAATAATAGTGATTATAACATGAATTTCAGTCATCTGTCAGTGTTATAATGAATTGTTGTTCCGGTATATGCTGTTCACTTGGCATATTGCAAACATACAAGACCAAGCTTTGCTGGATACTTGTTCATATAGGACACTTTCAGTACTGCCCCCTTTTATTATATGCATCCAGTATATAAAGAACACCTGCCTAACATGGACATTGGACATGTATGCTGAAGTATATTTTCACTGTGAATAAATGATAATATTACAAAATAAACTATGAAATACAGATGATTGTACTGTGTACCTCTTGATATCAAATATAATTGTACAAATTTAGCTGTAACACTTAATGATAGTGTTGTTCCGATTGGTTGAGCAAACCAATAAGATAATCGATTGTGAAACTCTATAATCGATTGTGTATAAAGGGAGACTACTTTTTAGGTGTATGCAAAGCACAAAGGTTAGTAAAACTCTCAGCCACTAAAGTTGACCTGAAATTTATTAATCTCTTCAACTACAAATAAAAAACCTTTTGATTCATAAATAGGAACATATAGTCATTATTACATGGTCAAGTTGTTAAATTGTTGAGTTAATAAATTTAAACACATTTTGTTGATTTGTTGCAGTTAAATTGCAATATCTTTTGTAGTATTTATAAAGAATGACAAACAAGAAAATCATGTGCGTCAATACTTTAAATTATAAACACATCACATATTAACAAAAGAATTTCAGGAGATTGTAGCAGTATTTCTGTTACATATAACTGATAAGCCATAAAAAATTGCGTTCATTTAACAAAGTTGTAGAACAAAAGTAATACACAATGTAATATTATTGTCAGGTTAAAGTATACATGTCATTAAAAGAGATTACTCCTGTACATTTATAAACATATTGAACTCTTGATCAAAGATACAACTGTGTAACAAAAATTAAAATTTGCTCTTAGTAACCGATTATAATCGATGATCAGTTGGTTAAGGGGAACCGATTATCGATTATGAATTTCTGACCGATTCCCATCACTACTTAATGATGCTAATAAATATTAGTTTATACCATCCAATCCTGACATACAAGTGAAGTTTGTTAGCGATGAACAAATGTTTGTCAAGATATGTACGTAAAGTCCAAATGCATTTCCGATTTCCTTCACATAGTGCATACCTGTTTATAATGAACATATTTTCCTGTCCCTTGAATCCTCATTAAAGCATAACTATATTCACTGGTATGAAATGGCATATATCTGGGTCTGGTTTTTGTGTGATTCTGGATCTACATTATGCATAAATAATTACACAGAAGTTTGTCCGATGTAATTTGTATTGACCTTGTTGTTTATGCCATAATATATTATGCCATAATATCCAAGCAAAAGTCGAATCACGGCATCAGATTCGTAATCCATCGGTCACAGATTCAATACCCACCCTGGCCATTAAGCCTATTAAGACAACCTCATTGTGACCTTGACCATGACCATTTCATCCTTATGATATATCCAATAATGTTTGGAAGTGAAAAAGATGTAAATTATTTTATTATGATAGTAAAATTGATCAAACGGCAAATGTCAATAACATATTGCTTAGTGACAATACTAGTGAATCTAGACTGCAATTCACCAACAGTTTTCATGCACTAGTTCCCATTTACATAAAATGTTTCTTAAATTATGTAGATTTGTAATGATGATACGAGATATGCTCTCATTGTATTAATAATGCAAAAATCAAAATGAAGGTATACACGTCGAGAGCAAGAGTTTTAAATCTTTCCTACCTCTTTCAAACATGCTATGGATTGCCATTTGCTTGTGGAAATTAATTGTCATATCAAAGAGATCATTGTCTTTACTGTTCATATTGGATATATCTCTGGTCCCAACAAAATCATTCCAATCGACATCCACCCTCCTATTTATTCCTATGGCCATGGCATAGTGGAAATGTATCTCAGGACAGCAAAAGAGACGCACAAACACCCCCTCATTTTCTGTGCCATTTAAGAAAGCTTTCAATAAAAACTGATGTAAAATAACTGTTGGCACAATATTGATAAATCATACTGATCACAATTACTTGATGATGGATAAGTTCTTTCATGACAAATACAGCAAAGACCAAGGGGTAGGCAAAATATGGATATGGCCCATTACCATTATAGGGTATGTCTTCCAAAATCACCTAACTGGTCTGTGCCTTGGAGGAAGTTACCCATCCCATGTGAAGATATGACATTTACATTCAAGGGCCATAAATCCATCCAAAATGGAGTCACAGGACAGTACCATAAAAAATAGACAAACAAGATAATTTACATAACTGCATCAGAATTTGTTGAATGGTTGCCTAATTATGCAGATTACAATGATATAGTGCTGGGGAGATTTAGAACTGATCAAAAGGGCAATAACTCTGTTAAAATTACACCAGAAAAGACAAAATATTTAAAAGCAAATCTATGTGTCATAAGGAATTCACTTGCCAAAAACAAACATCCAATTAAGATTACAAGGATAGCAGAGATTTGGTGACTACAATATATGTGAATGTGGGTCTGTACCAATTGGCTTTGCCTACATCAATCAACCTCTAGCATATTATAAAAAAGTTGTGACTTAATGTTAGAAAAATACAGATCAACAAAAGCAATTTTCATAAACTGGGATATGAATTACAACTTAAAGCTGTATATATTGTACATAACAGAAAAAAAGGCCTCAAGGTAGATTAGCTCTAAAACTAATTGAGTTACCTTCTCTAAAAAAAATGTTTTTATTATTACCATTATTAAAAGCTATATATATATATATATATATATATATATATATATATATATATATATATATATATATATATATATATATACACACACACACACATAATAGTTTACACCCATCTTATTTACAGTCCAACTTCAAACCAGTCTGGCCATATTGGACTTGATGAATAATACCGATGATGTGCGTTTTATTCCCAAGAAAAATCTACCATTAACCCAGCATATGCCAACCAGTAAACCATTCCTTCTGAACTCTTTATCCATAAAACATGAAGCCAAGGTTATAAAATGTCAAAGCAGTTTTGTGGTAGGAATATTAATCATGAATTATATAGAAAGTATAATTAAGTTGTCAGTCAAAGTATAGTCAGATTGTACGTATATCTTTGCCTTGAGGTTACAAAGAACAAAAGTCTCGAGAGCTTGTGTTACCCACATGAAAAAAAAAAAAAAAAATCCTCACAAATGTACTTTTCCTGTGCCACTTTTAACTACTGAGAATCAAAATAAACCCCCAAATTCTGGTTTTCCTACTACATGTACATGTATTAGTTATCAAGATCTCTATTTGTTCAATACATGGTATATTACTGTATTTACCCATTTTCTAAATGTTACTACTTAAGAGATTTGATCATATTACCCATGTTCTGTTGGTCACTACTCGAGATTTTACCTTATTTGCCCATGTTATATTTGTCACTACTTGAGATTTGACCATATTTACCCATGTTCTATTGTTCACTACTTGAGATTTGACCATATTTACCCATGTTCTATTGTTCACTAGTTGAGATTTGACCATATTTACCCATGTTCTATTGTTCACTACTTGAGATTTGGCCATATTTATGCATGTTCTAATTGTCTGTACTTGAGATTTGACCATATTTACCCATGTTCTATTGTTCACTACTTGAGATTTGACCATGTTTACCCATGCTCTATTGTTCACTACTTGAGATTTGACCATATTTACCCATGTTCTATTGTTCATTACTTGAGATTTGGCCATATTTATGCATGTTCTAATTGTCTGTACTTGAGATTTGACCATATTTACCCATGTTCTATTGTTCACTACTTGAGATTTGACCATGTTTACCCATGTTCTATTGTTCACTACTTGAAATTTGACCATGTTTACCCATGTTCTATTGTTCACTACTTGAGATTTGACCATGTTTACCCATGTTCTATTGTTCACTACTTGAGATTTGGCCATATTTATGCATGTTCTAATTGTCTGTACTTGAGATTTGACCATGTTTACCCATGTTCTATTGTTCACTACTTGAGATTTGACCATATTTACCCATGTTCTATTGTTCACTACTTGAGATTTGGCCATATTTACCCATGTTCTATTGTTCACTACTTGAGATTTGGCCATATTTATGCATGTTCTAATTGTCTGTACTTGAAATTTGACCATATTTACCCATGTTCTATTGGTCACTATTTGAGATTTGACCATATTTATCTATGTTCTTCACCTCTGTCTGCTTAGGTTCGAGTCTTGGATTCGGCCATTGTTTGAAAAAGTGACTGACTGAAAGAGGAATTTTATATCAAACACTTTCTGTATTTCAAAAACCAATTACAATATTATATTATATTCATCCCAATTATCCAAGCACAAAAGTCTTTATTTCAAAGGCTGCATGAAATATTAACGTTACATACCTTGTTACGTTTATCCAGCATTGACACCAAACCAGCAAGTATTCATCAAGTAGCACTGAAAAAAAAGGAACAGTCATTGCAATTATTTCTATTTCATTAAGTGCTAAAACAATTACATGTATCACATATACTTCATTATAATGAAGTCTCACTATAAGACATTATACTCAATGGCTCCTATAAATAGCGTAATAATGAGTCAGTACTGTACCTATACTTCATTATAAAGCAATCTCACAACATATGACTGCATATAACTCCCATTGACAGTATTATAATGGAGTGCTGTACCATGTACAGAGGAGCCTCATTACTCCAGACTCCATTTATTCCAAAACCTTTCTATCCAAACATAATTCAACAGGGACAGAATTCCTAAACGTTAATTTCCTCCATTAATCAACAAGTCTGCGTTCTGAATCCATAAATGAAAATCAGCGACCAAAGTGTAAAACTACTATAAAACTTGTCTTGATAATCCAGAAATAATCTGTCCAAAAATAAGAAAATTCAAAATATTGTATATGAAAATAGTCGGATAACACAGATTCACCTACGCAAAAGTGGAGATGTGTCAATGTATCAATGATCTCTGATTGGTCAAATTCTAGAGGTATGTTAAAGTTATCAATTGACCACATGATCATGTGTGTGTGTGGAAAACTAAGTAGCATGACCCTATTGTAACTAGCGATTGTATAAACAATGTCTGGTTTATCTAGTCGCTGATGGGGATGTTAATATTTAAAAAAACACAGTGGAATCAAATCGTCCATGCTTTTTGACATAACATAATGTTAATAAATTAATTGTGCCATTAAGAGTCTTTGTTATTTATCAAATGTATGTAACAATCATGTTTTTTTGATGGCTGTACAAATACAGTCGATTGAATTGATTTATGCTGTGGACAGTATGTTGTTATAGGGTTAAACACCATTTTTTCAGCACAAAATAAGCTATACATGGCAGCCAGTATTAATGGTCGAGGAAGAACCCGGAAAAACTCCCAAAAGAACCACCGACCCACGAGAAGCTATAGGCAAGTTTTCTCGCGTGGTGACATGCCCACATTGGCTGAATCTGAGACGCAAACCCACGCAGACAGAGGTGAGATGACTGTGATCCATAATGGAGAGCGCTTTAGACCACTCAGCCATTCTGGGCCCCTGTTGACAGTATAGGACATTATTTCAAAATAAAATGGGGATGTCAATTATCAGCTCATTAGAAGCTACAACAGGTGTAAAACACAACAGATATTTACTTTACATGTATGTTATATTTACAGTAAATATATGTACACGCACATGTTATAATAATATGAACAAGTCAATGGATGTATTCATTAATTTATTTAAACCATTATTGAAAATACAGTACATTTACAGCAAGCATGTATATGTATACGGTATGATACATCATAAAATAAAAATGTGCATGATTCAATTACATGTATACAGAAAACTTGTTAATCTGGACATGTTCACTGGGAACAAAGGTGTCCAAATTAATGAGGCCCCTCTGTACTTTATTATAAGACAGCACACTTTGTACCCCACCCCCCATTGTGTTATAATAGGGGAATACACTGTATTATGTAAGTCATTACAAGCCAGTGTCACTGTAAGACAGTAGAGCCTGTAACTCCCATATACTGCATTATAATGTGGGAGTACTGTACCAGGTACTTTATCATAAGGGATAATACTAATAACATTATACTCTGCAATTCCTGTTGAGAGCATTTTGATGGAATATTTAATACTGTACTGTGTACTTCATTATAAGACAATCTTAGTACAAGACAGTATACTCTGTAATTCCCATTCACAGCATTATAATGAGGTAGTGCTGTATGTAATATCACATAATATAACAAGATAATACCATTATCAATTTATAAGAGATATTGTTATATTGATGTTATGCTAGCAAGTATGATTTTAGCGACTAAATAATATTCACATGGTTCATATTAAGACTATATGAAGATTCTTTGAAGTGAACATAATACCATAGGTAATAAATCTGTTAATTTAAATAATCCCCATATCACTATAATTTAATCGGATGACAGTGTAACCAAGATTACATAAAGTAACCAATTAATTATCAACATGATCCCAGTCAAAGGAAGAAAAAAAGGATGTAGATCTACAACTACAGACACTGAAACCACATAAATAGCAAAATTATATATATATATATATATATATATATATATATATATATATATATATATATATATATATATATATATATATATATATATATATATATATATATATATAAATTGTGACTTTAGATATTGTCAGCATATTCTACTTTCCCCAAACAATAAATACATATCTATCCAAGTGGCTATCAGAATAAAGTGCTTCAAATGCTATTAAAACACAAACCAACTGCAGTAACAGCATCAAATGAAAAACAGCAATAAGCATGGAAAAGGCCTACAATGGTTGTTATTGACATGGCTGGACAAAATCCAATTATTTTAGCATTCTTGGGAATTCTGTTGAAAATCTAATTATGTTCTCCACTAGCAGCAAGCATTTCTTGTTTCTGACCCTCATCTATCAATGAGTACAAAGTAGGTCACCTTTTTCACAATCAGATCATCAGAGAGGCCTTATTAGAGACATGCCTCTTAACATATCCAACTGAAAATAACTATACCATAAAAATAAGGGGACTGCTACCATAACAACACAAGGGACCCGACAACCCAAATATGGCTTGGAACCACACCAATTAATACCTATCCAGACAAACTACAGTAGAAATCAGTTTTTGAGCTAAGTACCAACTGCTCTGTACAAGACAAGATAAAACAGAATGGAATTAATTTTAAAATTGAGTCAGAGTTAACAACATTTCAATGCCAAGTTTTATTGTGTAAATGAGAAGGTTAAGATGGTGTATCAGCATAATTGATGAAATCTGAAGATCAGCCAGCATCTTTGAAATCATTTTCTTATGTTATCTGAGAGGCTGGTATGTAATATTACTTCTGCTTGTTGCTGCCAGGAATTTACAAAAGTTCTCTCAAAATAAGGCCCTTCATTATAACGCAGTTACTGCTATAATGCAAGTATGGTCATAAACCCAAATTCATTAAGTGATAATAAAATGATATAATGTACTTCATTATAAGGTGGTCTCAATATAAAAGTCTATTGCATAGTTCCCATGTATATCATTAAAATGAGGGTATACTGTATCATATACTTTATTATAAGGCATTCTTATGATAAGGCTTTTCATCATAATACAGGTCTTGTTATAAGGCAAGTACAGTCACATATAATCCCATTTCGTTAAGTGGTAGTTAAATTTATCATGTACTTCACTGTAGGATAGCCTCAGTATAATGCCTTTCAATATAACACCATTCCTACTATAAGGCATGTACACTCATTGATCCTATTTTACTAATAGTAGAATTATATTTGTTACATGTATAATGTAGTTCACTATAAGTTATATACACACAAACACACACACACACACACACACAGCATGACTTCTGTTTGCACAATGTTTATACTGTACAAAATACTTTAGTAGTTAAGCCACCCAAAAGATGAAATTTGTTCCATTAATCTATCATGATAGTTCAATTCCTCAGGATTGGAGTTGTAGGCATTGCAGGCACAATAACCATCCTACCCAGCCAGGTCATTAGACTCTACCTGTCCTTGTGGAAAACCTTAGGTCCAATTTGCTTGGCATGATATAACTAATGTTTCAAGTGCCATTAGAACCAACAATACAACAAATGAGAAGTGCATTATTCATGAATGGGGGGGTGTACCAAGGTTGATTTTCTGTACCACATCTGTCGATGACGATTTAATCATACAGTGTAACTGCCCGATCATAGTCTCACAGGTAAACCACATTTACTGATTAAATACAGATTGACCTCTGACATGGTTTTTGAAGTCCTCTTTTCACTGGATAAATTTGGCTGCCAAAAGAGCCTCTTTCATCTCAAGAATAGACTGTTAACATAAACAACTATATGTGAAAATCAGCTGCAAAGGAAGATGTTGGGCAGATTCTTAATTTGTGTCATAAATACTTAATTTAACATTTAATGTATGTTAGGACAGGAAGAGTGTATGGAGGTTGGTAGCTGCAGATTTTGGTGACTGAAAAACTGAGAGACCAGTCAATTTAAACATTTCCAGTCACAGAAAATCTGCCAACATATCATGAAACTTTTACGAGGTCACCTTGATGATTCAGTTTCTGATGAATGCATAATTTAATAATAAAATTAAATATTGAATGTACATGCAATGTAGTTTAAAAAACAAACTATTAAAATATTTGAACATAAAGATAAAAGATTAAAGGAAATGTCATTTTCTTTCATGGTTTGACTATATAAGGTCATACATTGGATCAAAGCACTCTCTATTCATAAATATATTTAACCACACTGCCACCATCTCCTTTGGAACATCCTTGAAAAATATCCTAGCTTGGTTTTTTGCTTTAGGACACAGCAACACATGTAGGTTATTTTGTGTAAATATTCTGTTGTATGTGTGTTGTCTGTGTGTTCATCACACATGTACACAAAACACTTGTCATTGTCACACAAGCCATGAGAAGAATGTACACATGTACCTTTAAACCAATATTTTGTGCAAACTCCTGCCAACAACAAAAAAAAGAATTTAAAACAAACTTTTAAATAAATTTTTTTTCCTTCTTTCTTGAATTGTTCATTCTGTTATTCTATTATTACACAAAGAGGAATGGGCAGGAATCAATTGTTTTATTAAATTCCGAGGTGGATGGTTGAATGAACTGTTCCAATATGTTCATTTTCTCTGCGCAGGTGATTTTCCCTCAACCACAATCTGTGACCTAACAATACCACAATAGCCCAATATCTCATTCTCAATATCTCTGAATGTAAAAAAAAAAAAAAACAATAAAATATAACAAGAAAGAACATAACAGAAGATGGACATGTTTTGTACCATAACAATACCTACATTAATCATTGGACATGTGTGTTTGTATCTATGGGGGATAGCATTTAAATATCATTTGAAATTAGAGTTAAAAGTATCTTACAGGGCCTAAAATAAGGTTCTGGTATACTGACCTGCCCTCTGACCAACATTACAACTTTTCCTTGCCCTACATCAATTTTATTCAACCTACACTCAACCAGGGACTGATACATACAGGCAATGGAAACTCCCAATCAATATCGCAATGCCAAAGCAAGATAATGTGTTGCTATCAAATATCATGATACTATGCATGAAAACAAAGGAGTGGATAAATGTGTTGAGGACTCAGGTTGCATGTTTTAAGAGAATATTTTTAGAAGTGAAATAAGGAAAAGTGCTCTAATAGGATCATCTGTGTTGTTTCTTTGTAAATGAAATTCAAATTTTGTTTAAAATTAGTTAATTGTTACAGAGCTTTATTTAGACCAATATGAACTATCTAATATTTCTGCTACCGTATGTTCAGGGAAAACAGCTAATATCATTGGGATGGGAGATTTTTATTAGCTGAGTAAGTGAATTTTTAATAAAAGCATAAGCACTTAAACGCTGTACATCTTCCTACACATAAGGTGAACTGACCAACTCAATAGATGAGGTTCGTTTGCTTTGTTTTTGTTGGGTTCAACACGATTTTTCAACCCGTCATAGGTAAAACATATGTGGTGGCCATAATATCTGGTGGAGGAAGAAACTGGGAAAACCCAGAGACAAAGCACCAATCTATGGGAAGCAAATGGCAAGCTTTCTAGCATACCCAGATTATATATGATAGACCTCAGACTCAAAACCCAAACAGACAGTGGTGAGATGCCAATGATCTGTATAGATAGGCACCTTAGGGACACACTGTACTAATGATAGTGAAAATTGGGAACCAGCCTGAAAATGGGTGAACATAAGAAAAAAGTATATATTGGGTTTGGCTGACCAGGATTGGTTAATAATGTAAGTTCTTTTAGGGAAACAAATCTTTTGAGAGCTTATCTTAGGTTGAAAGCGAAAATTTAGCGACCTTGTTTTATTGATGGAATGTCAGTCCTTTAACGGTCTTGAGTCTGGAACACTCACTGCTAAAATTAGCACCGGACTCTTTGGTGTGGAATTAAAAGCACGTTTCACACACATGCAAGTTCAAAAAATGCTGTGGCTGACATATTCTTTCATCTACACTGCAACACTACACAGATGTTGCTGTAGTTGCTGTAGGCTTTTCAGCACAAGATAGGCTATACATGGTGGGCAGTATTAATGCTGGAGGAAGAACCCTGAAAAACCCAGACAAGAACCACCAACCCACGAGAAGCTACTGGCAAGCTTTCTCATGTACAAATGTACCTCTATACAGAAGCTGACATCCAAGTTTCATGTAAAATGATAAATATAGATTTAATCATGAGCACTCAAATTTTGTCAATTCACTGAATTTTTAATATCATGGTGTTTACATTGGTTTACACGGCAACTGAATTAGTACCGTGAGTCCTTAGATCCCTCTTCCAACAGGAGATTTTACTCAACAGATGCGGACTCTGAGACAAGAAAATAAAAATAACAGCAACTGATGAAAGTATTTGGTTATAATTAAAATTTAACTCAGTGATGCAGCAAGCCCTGCAAGTATCAAGGATGGGATCCCACAATTCCCCAAAAACAGCGTTTTTGGGGAGGGTGGCCCAGAATTAAGGGAAGAGACAGAATTTCTTGCTATGTCACTGAATTTACTGCAAGAATTCCTGCAAAGAATTAAACGGAAAATGATAATGCGAACTACTGAATACAAATTTGAGAAACAGTTACCTAGAGGCTCATCAAAAGACAGTGGACTCAAGTATCCTCCTCATTCATTACCTGTCCATTGAAAACCCTTCCATATCCAAGCAGTAAGAATGAGTGTATACTTATTTAATAATAAAAACTTTATTACAAATTTTCATTCAATTACGAGAATGAGATTAAATTCCATGCTCTTGTGAGAAAATGTTCAAGGATTACGACTACATGAAGGGAAATATGGTATGTAAGGAGGGAGGGTAGGTCTGGATGGTTGTCTAAAAAGTGGTATAGTCTTTAATAGGCCAACATCATTCAACAGATAAGTCCTGCTCTCTCCAATGACAGTCCATTGTTAGTTTGTTTGGTGGTGATCTGCAGAACAAAAGATTTCTAAGCCTGGGTTCTCCCCATAAAAAACGACCTGAGAAACAAGCGTGGGAAAATCCATCAGGCTCTATTTGTCAATATTCTTAAATTAACTCTGTCGAATATCCACATTATCATCACAATAGGATGTAATAGAATAAAACAGGACAACACTAAAAACTGGCAAACTAAGTGGGAGGGTGAAACCATGAAGTTACTAATGAAAATCCTAAGATGGAATAAAAGGTCTGAATAACAATGTCCTAAAATAACCTCTGTCCTTTGATGATCCTAAGCAACCCCAACATGCAAAATGACCATTGGTCAACAATAACTGAAAGAAATCTGGGGTGAAACAGAGTTCTGGGAAACTGCAAGGACAGCAAGGGATTTAGTTTAAAACCAATCCAAGACTTTAACAAACAGGGTTTTAAAAATTCCATTACAAAACTCGCACGTTACTAAAGGACACTCAAGGGTCTATACATTTGATCTGCATGAACTGGTGCCCTTATTTACATTAAACATGTAAGTGAAATTGAGAAAGGAATACAAAGAATTCTTTACTTAGGATATGTATGATATATATACAAGTCAAATCAAACTGCAAACAACAAAGATTTGGATAATTTTAATGTAACTTTAACAATTTTTCAGTCAAATCGCTACAATGTCTGCAGTGTGGCAGTTTATAGCGATGTCTAGCACTGGAGCATCATGCCGCTGACATGTAGCAAGATGTCTTGGTCACATTATCCTGACACTAGGCCGACCAGTCTCAGCACTAACCTTTTAATGCTGATCACCTAGTGATGCAGATGTTTGTACCAGTATTTTTGGTATGACTCTGCCAAGGGTTAGAAGCAGTGACCTCCCACATCCGATTTTAACGCTCTATTTACTAGACAACCAGAGTGGTCTGCCAAACAACAAAGATACAGATATACTGTATGACAACACACCTGCAGATTTGGATCTATGATGTTTGTTCAGCTGATTACTCTTTAGAAACTGCACAGAACCAGGTCTGCTGCCACATTACATGGCAGAATATCTGGGTCAGTGCAATTTGCAGTTGGTCTCATCCTATAAGCGAGTATATATGGTAACTTAAAAGTTCTTCATCAAATGGAAACATAATGTCTGACATGATGGCATTCAAGTTAATTGAAGCATTATGTATTTGCAGTGTTCACAGTGTGATACAAATTGTACATCATGCTTAAACATGCAATCATCACAATACCCTAGTAGCATGTGAAACCCCCAATGCGAGTACATATTTCTTTGCTCAAAACTGCTGCACCTTCAAAAATCTCATTAAAGAAAACAAATTTAATTATATTTACAATATCCTAAATAACCTTTAATCTTTGTTGAAACCTTTTCACATTCAAATTAAAAACACATTCGTCATCAAAACGTTGCTTTTAATATATCATACTTAAATCACCTGTTCACATTGTTATAACTGGCACCAATTTTTTTTAATAAAACCCATTTTTAATGGATGCCACAGCCATATAAAAAAAATAGCTTTAGGATGCAAAATTTTGAGCTCTTGTTATTTACTACCTGCACTGGCAAAAAGCTTACTATGCAGAAAGTTGATCATTTCACGGGCAACTTGTTCGACCATACGGCCATCCATAATTGACCGTAGTAATTGTCATTTCACAATGAGTAGAAATGTGCTGAAAAGGTTTGGGGAATTAATTGCATGCATGATCATGAAAGGGAAACTCCAAATCCTTGTTTGCATTTTAAAAATGTATTACTTAACATTTTCAAGTCATTTTGCTACCTATTGGTAACTCAAGCAGGGAGCACCTGGGAGAAACAAGTGATTACCACACCTGAAGTACCTGAAGACTTTTGACCTTAGCTGGAGTTCTGGCCTTCACTAAGTACTCGATACAGTCAGTCTGTGATTTGCAGACAACATTATCCCTGCAAATGCTGCATTAAGCAGACTAATCAATCAGGTACTAAATTGGCTACCATTATGGCAAAGTAAATCAGGTTTTCATCTCAGCATCTGAGCTGGAAGAATACAATGATAGCTTGCCATTATATGAGGGTTGTATTTTTTTCAAAGGAAATTGTTCTATTAATTCAACAGACTGATGTTAAAAACTTTAAAAGTCATACTTTTCTTAACACACACCCCACTAAAAAAAAAATAAAACACATTTTAAACTTCATGTACTACAACAAATCTGCAAAAGTAGAATTTCAAATGTCAACCGTGAAATTCAAATCTTTCTCCCAGCCTATTCTTTAAAAAAGCTTCAAACATTTGCACTTAAATAAATGTAAATAACTAAAAGAAATTAAAAGCTTTTTGCTGCAAATATTACCCTCATATAATTTCAGTAAAGTGGAGACTGCTGAGACATTTTCTCAACATTTTCATAGTATGTGAACATTTTGGGTTAAATTGTGAATATTTCATAACTTATAACCTTTTAATTACAAATTCAATATTTTGATTGCTAAATATGTGAGCTTATTATCTGTCTTGTTTAAATACTGCGAAATCAATTTTTTTTGTGGCTTTTGTGCTTGCCGCAAAAGAAAATTTTGAAGGGCCAAAAATAGTGCTGCATGTGAGCTGCCACCACAACCAACCCAGGCTGAACACATTCACACTGGTTTCTTTTTCGTCAGAGTCTGGCATGTTACGCACTCAACAACCTTGTCTCATACTTCCAGTAGCTACAACTTTGGAAATGCAGGAGAATGCGTTCACAACAATCGCTATCACCAAGCTTTCAGAGGTTTAGACGAAAATGGAAGAGTTTCTTGTAAACAGCAAATAGCAAAGATTTGGCCATAAAAACAAATACTAAAAATGACAAATTTCTATATTCATTAATTTGATCCCAGGGTGGTAAAATAGATCAAAGTTTCAACCCAGGCAAGAACTCACGAAGTCTTAAAATGGCAGAAGGCTTCCGTGTTCATTTAAATATAATTTTTTTTATACATCTTACCCGAGACAAAGAATTTTGTATTAAGTAAAAACTTTTGATAGCTTTTTACATGAAAGAATGGAATGTGTGTATGATTTAGATTTTTAACTACTCTTTAACAATTTTACAGTGATATCGCTACAATGTCTGCAATTTCTTTTAGAGATGTCTAGCACTGGGGTATCATGCCGCAGACATGTAGCATCATGTCCCACCCAGTCACATTATCTTGACAACAGACTGACCAGTCCAAACACTAACCACGTAATTCTGAGCGCCAAGCGAGGCAGCTATTAGTACAATGTTTGGAAGTCTTTGGTATGACTTGGTCAGGATTTGAACACACAACCTTCCACATCCAGGGCGGACACTCTAACAGCCTGGCCATCGGATTGGTCTAAAGAATGAAATAAAAACATCTGTATTTCAGAAATGAAAAGTATATGCCTCTAAAGAGTTAGAACAATTTACAGGCAGAATTTGTATTTGTTTAGCATGTCTCAGAAATATTACATACTGACAATAGTCGAATAACATTACCATGGACTTTCTACTGCAAATGGGAAATTTGCCTCAATTGATCATTTCTAAGCCAAACTGAGCTAACCTGGGACATTATTTCCTGGAGTAAATAGGGAAAATATCTGTCTGATTTGAAATATTTCTAACTTGGACATTTTAGCCAATTAGAGAAAATCCAAGAGTAAATGAGCAGCTCTCATGAAAATCCATTATTTATATAAATATAAATGCTCTTCAATATATTCATTTAATTTCTGAAAGCTTCCTTACTCCTACAATAAAATAAATTTACATCATCATTTCAGAAAAATCATATTGGTCATAAACTGTGTCCCAAAAGTTGAAGAGAGATAACAGCATTTGCCTGTAATTGTCATGTAATTCATGCATTGTCTACCAAGATCAGAAACAACAAAACTATGTAACTCTCAATTCAGTAGACACAATGGTGTACCCAAGGGCAAGGTACTTTAACCCTCTGAACCCTAATCTCCCCATATTTCGGCACCCTAACCCGAGCCTCCCCGGCAAATTTTTATAATTCTATAGCGAATCTAGCGAATAACATATCACAGGGTTATGACGGTAGATAGCGAGGCAGGTATACCAGCCTTTCGGGTATATACACCGTAACAACAGGCCGGTAAACCATCCTGTCGGGTTCAAAGGGTTAAAACACCAGTTGCCTTGGCACCAATTTGTATTAATGTGCTGTAAACCCCTGTCCCCACCCCACCCCCTGAACAAACAAAAAAAAAAAAAACAACCCAAGTATTATCCAGATTATTCCAATTCCTACTGAAAAATGTTATCACAAAAAAATGGCTACATGAATATATATGTAGATCTACATCCATCTAGGATTCAAGAGGGAATTAAACTTTGTGATCAGACAAAATTTTGTAAACTTTTATTCCTGTCTGTCCAAATAAGTTTGCGCACAATGAAGACTTCCAACTCCCTAGGTTAAATGAAAGATGTAACTTTACTAATCAATATAAAGCTATTTGTCAAGTGTACTATGAAATGTTGATGCCACAATCTCCACTTAATCGTAATTACTGCCAAGACACATATAAAAGACTGCTCTGTCCGCAAAATAGATGGCCTGGAATTCGTTGATGGAATTATGAACCAAATTCAATAAATTTAGTACTTTTATGTCATAAAAATGATATTTATAGGCACTGAGACAGTCTCACTGTGTTGTAAATGCCACAGACACTACTAGAATTATGGCTGAGTCAGCAAATCAATTTTCGTTATTAGTCAATTAAACAAGAAATGATTTGACTACTCTATGGATACCGCTCTAAAATTTGATAGGAACAGGTGAAGCTCTTGCTTATGATGCCAAAGAATCATGCACTCCTACAGGAATATGGCATACTCTCATTGCATAATACACCAGCATATCCTACAGGAATATGGCATACTCTCATTGCATAATACACCAGCATATCCTACAGGAATATGGCATACTCTCATTGCATAATACACCAGCATATCCTACAGGAATATGGCATACTCTCATTGCATAATACACCAGCATATCCTACAGGAATATGGCATACTCTCATTGCATAATACACCAGCATATCCTACAGGAATATGGCATACTCTCATTGCATAATACACCAGCATATTTGGATCTATGTTGTTTGTTTTATTGCTTACTCCTACAAAAGTACAGCATATCGGTAAACTCTCTCGTATGTATGTATGTATGTATGTATGTATGTATGTATGTATGTATGTATGTATGTATGTATGTACGTACGTACGTACGTACGTATGTATGTATGTTGGGTTCAACTGCAAACACAGACCCTGATCTGCAATCACATGACGCACCAGGTCAGGGTAAAAAAACTTTTGATTACACCAAAACCAAAAAATCTCAGGACCATGATCTGCCTGCAAATTAGGTGCTGACAGATCTGGGTCAATTTAGCTTGTAGTCGGGGTCTGACTTACATAAAAGTATATATGGTGGTCCCTAAATCCAGTGAAAGCAAACAACAAAATGAATAGCTGGAACAAACTTATTAAGTTATAAGATACAGAATATGTAATTAACAAAATCATTTACTGGTGTTTATATGTACACATCATTAGTAATGGCTGAAGTAAGTGTTAGAGAATGCAATTACAGCATAGCATTTAATTAACTTTTTTTTTTTACATCACTGGCACATGATACTAAAACTGTTCAAGAATGAAACATTTTCAGCAATGATTATTCCTAAATGATTGTTTTTCCCCTTGGAAACATGAAACTACTCCTTACACTAAAAATAGTGTAAATGGAAGCAAAATTTTGGATTATATAGTATTATGTTTTCCTAATTACTTTTCTCTCTCTCTCTCTCTCTCTCTCTCTCTCTCTCTCTCTCTCTCTCTCTCTCTCTCTCTCTCTCTAAGCAATTACAAGAGTTTTAAACTGTTTCAAGATGATTGGAATTATTTTTCATGATGTTTCATTTGTTTCATTTTTGGATACATATACACTGCTTTACTTTTTAATAGGCTAAGTTAAGCTACAGTGAGAGTTGATCAAAAAGGTTAGACCTCTCTCTGTTTATTGAATTATAAGATCATGAATAAAAAAAAAAGTCTCTTAATTAAATCGGCCATCGTGAAAGTTTGCCATTTATTATTATTCAGCCAGGAGGGGTTTTTCCTCTTCAAAAACCTATATTACTGTATGAAATATTACACTTCTTGAGGCTTCCTAAAATCTTCTAAAACAGTCCTTGACAAACTCGTAACAGATTTCAATTGTTTAAAACAAGGGACAAATTCCTCAGATTCTGGTCCTGAATTGATTTGTTCAGTGTATTGCTGATGTTTCTCATATTAACAAAGTTGATTATTTTTAGAGTAACTCGGATATTTACACAATGGTTAATGCTCAAATCGAGACAGATAAACTGTAAGTTCCAAAGTAGTGTCTGCCAAATTAGGATTCAGTAATCACCAATAAAATATATGTCTGACATAAATATTTTACTAAACTATTTCAAACTGTAACAATATTTATTGGTCTCACAAGCTAAGTGATGTATAAATCAAGCAGTATAATTTAACACGGGAAGCATGAAGTCAATTCGCAGAAAATTTATCGAGTGTGATCAGGAAACTCGCAAAGAAATCTACCAGTTTTGATTTTCAAAGTAATGCACATCATCATGACATACACAGATAATGTTACTCTCCCATACAAAACTGCTAATAAGTCATGTCAAACATCACACAACCAATAACCTGATCTGCTGTAGCATAATGTGCCTGTGGATCAGGGTCTATATTGTTTGTTCTACTGATTAATACTAACAAACTGCACAGACCTACATCTGCCAGAGCATTATGTGACGGCAGATCTGGGTTTGTGCTGTATGCAGTTGAATCAGCTCTTACACTGCAGTTTGCCAAAATAAAATTTTATGACAGGAAAACAAACAATTTGATAGAAGTGATAATCTGATTTTAAACAAGAATGATTTCGCAATAATTTAAGGATGGTGGGCATATCCTTGTTTGATAAAAGTTTCCATCGTTGAAAAATGGTGGTAGACTCTTAATGGAAGAAACCATGTATAAACATTGTATGGTATATAAGTAAACTGAAACCTAACTCCAAACAAGGACACCTGCTAACATGACAACACCATACAAGGACACCTGCTAACATGACAACACCATACAAGGAGACCTGCTAACATAAAAATTCCATAAAAGGACACCTGGATAACAAGACAACTCCATACAAGGACACCTGCAAACATGACAACACCATACAAGGAGACCTGCTAACATAACTCTATACAAGGACACCTGCTAACATGACAACTCCATACAAGGAACCTGCTAACATGACAACACCATACAAGGACACCTGCTAACATGACAACTCCATACAAGGACACCTACTAACATGACAACACCATACAAGGACACCTGCTAACATGACAACTCCATACAAGGTCACCTGCTGACATGACAACACCATATAAGGAGACATGCTAACATAAAAATTCCACACAAGAAGTCCTGTTAACATGAAACTTCCATAGAAGGACACCTGGATAACATGAAAATTCCACACAAGGACACCTGCTAACATGACAACTCCATACAAGAAGTCCTGCTAACATGAAAATTCCAGAGAAGGACACCTGGATAACATTAAAATTCCACAAGGACACCTGCTCAAAAATATCTTTTCGGAAGTTTAGATATCTGTTATGTACAATATATATACAGTAAATACAACATGATGTGAAAAGACTGGCTTGACACTAAATAAGTAAGGAATTTTAAAATTCAAAGATGCTGACTGTAAAAAGAATTGTTATACTTTATATATAGATGAATGACTACGACGACTTCCTCCTTTAATAACAGGTGTCATATTTGTGTGTTATTATCACTGAGATTTCTTATTATGAGGTGAAACTGTCTATCAAGAGATGAGATATTCTATTTACAGGTGAGATTGTCTATCAAGAGATGAGATATTCTATTTACAGGTGAGATTGTCTATCAGGAGATGAGATATTCTATTTACAAGTGAGATTGTCTATCAAGAGATGAGATATTCTATTTACAGGTTAGATTGTCTATCAAGAGATGAGATATTCTATTTACAGGTGAGACTGTCTATCAAGAGATGAGATATTCTATTTACAAGTGAGATTGTCTATCAAGAGATGAGATATTCTATTTACAGGTGAGATTGTCTATCAAGAGATGAGATATTCTATTTACAAGTGAGATTGTCCATCAAGAGATGAGATATTCTATTTACAGGTGAGATTGTCTATCAAGAGATGAGATATTCTATTTACAGGTGAGACTGTCTATCAAGAGATGAGATATTCTATTTACAGGTGAGATTGTCTATCAAGAGATGAGATATTCTATTTACAGGTGAGATTGTCTATCGCAAGAGGAGATATTCTAGTTACCGGTGAGATTGTCTATCAAGAGATGAGATACTCTACAGGTGAGATTGTCTATCAAGAGATAAGATATTCTATTTACAGGTGAGATTTTATAGCTACAGGTGAGTATAATAATCACGTCAGGTAAGTCATGAATAGTCAAACAAGGTTCTCACAATTAAAATTAAAATCCTACATGTAACTAGCTGTTTGTTTTTGGTCACTGAATGTAATATTTTTAAATGTTTTCTAACAGAAATGTTTTATTATTTTATGCTGTCCAATGAAAAATAGAAAATTTGACATGTTTATCCATTTCAGCAAGCATCTATGATCATTTGATAGTTTGTTTAAAATTATCTCTCACTGAAGGCAAATAGAATTTTTAAAAAATCTAGTGAGCAAAGCGGACATATCAATATGAACTGGATGCATTAAACTAGTCTAGACACTGCTATTTTGAGTAAATTCCCACCCTCCCCGGGTGTTTTCTTATAACTGATGGAAATACGTGCAAGGCACAAACTGAATCAGAAATTTCAACAATGCCACCTATATAGTTAGACAAAATCAGGTTAAAATGAAGATGCTTTTAGTTTTCTTTACTTTAGGCATTTTTCCCGATCAGTCCCCATCTCAACAAGAATATCAGGACTGTCTTTTGAATTCCATTATCAATCAATACTAAAATGCTTCATCTACACAAAGTACCTGTAGCTGTGATTTATTTGGTAGACTGGGACAAAATGTTTTTGTGCTGGTGACTGGGACATAGTTTTTGTGCTAATCAGTCTGTCAGAATTTAAAGTTTCTCATTTACAATGTTCACTTGATTATATCTAGGAGATAATAAATCCAGATAAAGGACAAAGTACTCAAATCTATTAAAGTTCCCTTTTTACTCATAAAAGAACAGTATGCATAGAGTTATGGTAGCTGAATGGTACTTAACATTTTAAAACTTATGGCAAAAAAGTGCCAATGCAAACCAAAATCACCCATCTCTGGAGAATCAAGTTCATCTTTAAAAGATATTTTAGAGTTTACACCTTCTTCAGAATTTCTAACCTTACTGAATATCTGAGAAGACCTGGAATGGAGAACGAGTCACCCAAATGAAAACCTGATGAAAGATGTTGTAGGGTTTAACGCCATTTTTCAGCACAAGATAGGCTATACATGGCAGCCAGTATTAATGGTGGAGGAAGAACCCGGGTAAACCCCCCAAAGAATCACCGACCCACAAGACACTACTGGCAAAGCTTTCTCACATAACCACATTGGCCGAATATGAGACTCAAACCAACACAGAGGTGAGATGGCAGTGATCTGTAACAGAGAGCGCTTTAGACCACTCGACCACTTGGGGCCCCGATGAAAGATATTTTTAGTCATATCTGAAAACAGCCACTTTTACATATTTGAGTAAAAAATAGTAATAACTGCATCTATGGAGTTTGCACTTATTCCAGTAAGTAAATTTGCATGATCTATAATGTCAACTTCATTTTTTTAAAATTAAAAATATATTTACAAGAATGGGGAAACGTGTTTATTAAGTAAACAAGTCAGAAGTTACAAGCAACAAAATTAAAAACAAAACTATAATGCATACAACATTCCTTAACTTCTTGTATTGAGGTACTGAACCAGGTGAGAAATCTGGTTCCCAATGTACCTTATCAGAAATTCCCAAACGCAGGTAAAATAAATTTTATTGCAAAAGATGCCATTTTTATTTGTGTCAACTGCAATGGGCATATGTAGCCAATGATTTAAGCCTTCTAATCAATTAGCAAAGTTGTATTTTAAAACATAATGGTAACAGTAAAAAAAAGAAACATAATACTATAATCTAACTTCAAAATATTTAAAGTATTTAAAATCAAACTCACGTCCTGTCATACTAGAAGTCATACAGCTTTCGTTGAGCATTTTGTTTAACATTTCTAGCTGTTTTGAGTAAATGTAATAATGCTTATGGTCAAAGAGGTTGTCCTCTCCCAGTTGTGTTTTTTTTTCTGTGAGACATAAAATACTCCGACTGGCTGAAAAAAAAACATTTGTAAAAACAAAGCAACAAAAATGGCTGAAAAAAAGTTTGTAAAAAAACAACAACCAAATTTTGACTTCTGGATTAAAGTTTATAACAAATTTTACGACTTTCTTTTAAGTAGTGTCGGAAGAATGGTGATAGAAAAATTAACTGCTAACAGATGATGGACACATTCATCTTGTCTCATCTTCTTGTTTCTGATGATAAAAATTTTTATTTCTGTTAAGAAAGGGCACCAAAATAATGTGCAGTAGTTGGCATGAAGACCTTGACAAAAATTGCTATTGGACAATTAAACAATTCTAAAGAAATTAAGAACTTGAGATTAATCAATGATCTATTTTTGTTTCTTGTCTTGAGGGGAAAGCACAAACAGATAGTACAGCAGTTGTTTCCATGAAGCCAGAGACACAGCTGTTAAACTATTTAACAAACCTTAAAGTATAAGGAACTAGTCATAACACAGACTGATAATTCAAGACATCCAGTAATTATTTCTCATCCACTCCACTGACTGTAAATCATCCAGCATTCTCTCTCTCTCTCTCTCTCTCTCTCTCTCTCTCTCTCTCTCTCTCTCTCTCTCTCTCTCTATATATATATATATATATATATATATATATATAAAATGTTGTCAATGAACATAAAATGTTTTACAAATTACAATTATCTGAGCATCATAATCACTTACACAAGCTAACACTACACTTCATTGTTTTTAAAGGAGCAACAACAAAACCCACATGTTATCCCATGGGACCATGTGAAAGGTTTGGAAGTAAGAAACAATTTACCACTAAATACCATACATACTCGCTAATAATTTCAGTCTGATTGTAAAGTGCATAGACTAGGATCTGCTATCACTTCATATTCCAACAGATCAGGATCAATGTTGTCTGTTCTATTGAACTGTGTGATGGCAGATCAGGGTCTGTGCAGTGTGGAGTTGGACAAGACTTGGGATATCTGGTAGTACTAACATGACTAAAAACTCTAGCTCAAAATGCATGGAAATTTCTATGACAACTATAAACATATTTCATCATTCTATCCATTTTGCATAGCAATCCAAACTGCTGCCCCCACCCCCACCCCCAATAAAAACTTGTCCTGAGGCAGCAATGTTAACAAATTACACTGATTTTTCAATTACTTTTTAGGTCCAGATTGTGAGTCTGTTTCTGCACCCCTGTGCCTATAGGGTATAACAAATCAATCTGCACATATTTCTTTCTACTGCATGCCTGTGTGAATTTCTTTTTATGATTTACCTTTTCACTGGATGACAGATGTTCTATTTGAAATTATCCAAAGCATTCGAAACTTCATTAAATGACAGCAAAAGACAAAAAACTGCCAAACAGTCCTCTTCTAATGGCTATGCCAACACTAAGAGAAATGAAACAAGCCTTTAGGGTGTGCCCACCGCCTCAATTTGGGTAAAGTCTCACTTTTGAGTAGCCCTGCTCATTATTTCATTATTTACATTGATATATCTGCTTATGTCATATACCCTCCAAAGTTATGAATATTTCCATTATTTTCCTTTAAATTATAACAATAATACTTTAGTATTTCTCATTTTTCACATATTATAGCTCTTTTTATTTACGTTTCATATTAATTGTTGCATCATTGCCAAAAACTGAAATCTGGCATTTCATTCTGGCCATTTCAATGAAATCATTTTTTAATTTATTTCTGATCATTAGTAGTACGAGTATTTTCTTACACATTCGTGCAATGAGCAAATCTTTCCTATCACTGTTAACTAATGCTGAGATTATATATCTATTATCACTGCCATTATTTTCAATTAAACCATGTTTTACTGGCTCTAAATACATAATACTTCCCTTTTGCAATAAGGTCATGAGCTGTTGTCATTTTCAATGAATTATATATTCAGCATAAAAAAAGTCAGATATTCGTCAATGCCATACTACATCAACCAAATCCTTATGATTATCTCACCAAGAACTCTAGTAAAGCAAGAGATAGTAAATCATTATCACTGAGAAGCATGCTGCAGGGCTGGTGCCGATAAAATCAAGGGTCTTCATGACTTGAGTGACTTGCCTGGAAAGTGCAAGCTTGAAAATGACATAAAAAGCTTGTTTTTCGGTGTGCCTTTTAGATGCCGTGTCACGGATGTTTAAGTGTGCCCTTGGAAATTTACCTCTGCTTAATGGCACAAGAGGGTAGTCAGGAAAACACACGGGTCTTTGTTTTGTAAAAAAAGACTTATGGTATCGGTGTTTCATAAAAAATAATTTATGATGTTCTTCGCTGCAGATGAAATGAGCTCTTCTTTAACCAGCATAGGGTAAAAAGAAATCTATAATGTATCAATACAGCTGAACTTTTAACAAAAATTAATTATTGGATCAGCATTAACAAATCATTTCAAACCCAGAATATTTTATAAATATTTCAAATCCATCAAGTCAAAATGATAGATATATATCAATCCACACAATTTATAGTGGAAGAAAATCTGACAGTTGATAAGCAAATATCACAACGCGCATGTGGATTTCAATACACGAGCAAACAAATTACATATTTATTGCTTCGAGTTTACAGTAATACATGTAACTACATCTGAAGAAATGAAATACCCACACAAAGAAATATGAACGAAGTTAATATTCAAAGAAATGATATACCTAACATATTTTACAAGATAGTTCAATTTCACCAAGGGCAATTTTGTCCTCTCCCATGATCATATCATTGTCATTATTGCTCTGCAATGCAAGTAAAAGTTATTTCACAAGAATAACTGCACATTTGATTTGAAAGAAACAAGGAGTTGAGAAATCTCTAAAAGAAAAAATAAATTATTGTACTCCCCTAGAATAAACTCTCAATAAATTGGCCAATAGAGAAACATTAGGGGGACAAAGTTTATAACTTAATTTAATCATGTAAAGGTCGTTTTTCCTACCACCCCATAAAAACTCATGTACCTGTTCCAGCACCTTTATAAGTAATTACAAACCAAGAACAGTGCTCTCCCTCTGGTGTTTATTAGTACAGTAAAACCTGTCTTGTGAGACCACTGCTATGAGAGACCATCTGTTTTGAAAGACCAGAATCTCAATGCACAGATTTATTGATTATATAGTGTTATGACCAGTTATGAGAGACCACCTGTCTTGAGACACCAGTATGTTTTGGCAGTAGGGGAGGTCTTTCAAGACAGGTTCTACTGTACCGAGGAATAAGTGTAAAGTGCTTCCATTAGAAAGTATGGACTTTCAATATACAAAGTTGGCAACATTTTAGCAAATCATCCTTTCCATTATAGAGAAACTCGGCCTTTAATTTTGTCATCGTCCTCACCATTTTTGATGTTTAGACAGATAACCTTGTGAATAAAAGACAAACAGATATGCATAAAATGGATTACTATTACTGCTGCCAAATTTCACTCCTCCACTGATATTTCCAAACAAGATATTTATGTCCTTGATATTAATCTCAACCATCCTTGAATTGCTCGACACTCGACTGAACTATTCAGTGAATTTCAGATAAGACGATTTTTTCTACTGAATGATAAAACTATCGTCAATATTCTTGAGTGACAAGATTTGCAAATTACATGTAGTTGCTGTGGTGGTGGTCATAATGGATGTGAGAAGTGCACCATTTTCATTTAGGACCAACCATACATCATTAGAAGACTTCTAACGAAAGCCCATGCCAACATAACATTCCATCCAAGAGAAGTACATGTAGCAATAAGATTTGATTTTAGGACAAACTAAATATCATATGAAGGAGTGGCAATAATAACAAGATCTTCAATGTAGTCACTGTGTCAGCCATATTAGATAGATGTAAAAGCAGTACCGATTTGATGTAGAAGCAACTAGACCTTGAATTTAAAAGTCAAATTTCATGGCAAGTAGTTCAGTAGTAGCCACAAGAAACTTGTGCTATTATATGGAGAGATGACAAACAGCATCCCATAACCACTTCTGATCTACAAACAATCTAGTTATATTTTTTTTTTAAAAAACAAGTGCTCCATTTAATCTTAATATTTATTATTCCTAATTTTTCACTTTAAAAAAAAATATTTTCCAATCAGATTTATTTAAAACACTCAAGTGCCTGCTTTCCTTCATTTCTTATTCTCTCAAGAACTTTTCACAAGCCTGAACATATTCTATAATGGTCTTTTTCTCCCCATAATCTTTGAATTTCTTAGAAAATCATCCTGAACTACAAAATGACGTTTTCTTAAGGGGATGCCATGTCACATTGAAATATACAGGCACTATGGTACAAGATGGGTACCAAAACTCTGATTAACCAATTTCATATAACTTGTCCTAATAACATTTGTGCACCAATTAAAAATTAGGTTTCTGCTATACAAAAATATATTTCATAATAAAGAAATAATGCAACACAGCAATGAGAATTTAACACTAACTCAGTGACTGCAAGTATATCATACCAATTCAATGCAAGGAAATCATTTCGAATTAAAAAATGATACCACACTCCATTTTTATACAACAATTAACTTTAGTATGTTGTCATCTTCGGAGACATTGTTGCTTATAGAGCCATTGTGTAATTATGTTAAGGCTGTTGGGAGGTTTATAAAAGGGAGGTAACTTTTCTTGGTCTCTTGTGGATCATTACAAAACTTCCTGTTGTGAATACACCCATTTGCATGACTTTAGTGAATGCTGCAATAATAAATTCAATGATCCTGCCAGAAAAAATGAATCAATAAATTCATGAAAAGGACTCTATCTATATACTAATGAATTTAATTTATGAAAAATTTCATTTTCTGCAAAATCTCGAATACAGCTGCCCAAGAAAAAAAAAGTCAGAGTAATTCCAACAAGTTTGTGATAGTATGGAAACATATGAGCTTACCAAAACATCAGTAATGAATACAGAGACTGGATAAGGATTGAAAATTCTAACAAAATCTTTGTCACTAAATATAACAGCATGCATAAAACATCACATGCCAATGCAAAACTTGATTTAAAGGTCCAATGTTTCAGCCTCTGTAGAGAAAAGGCTAGGAAAATGATTAACAAAATATCGTCTCATTAAAAACACTAATAAAGAAACAATTCATACACTGGCATTCCTTGCTGCAAAGCCATTGCTCTTACCATGGAACTTAAGATTTTGGAGTCATTATAGGCATTTTGGGCAATACTATGTTCCTTGAAACATTGACTCTACTGTATAGACAACAACTCTCAAACTAAAGCTGAAGTTGGACTCTATGCTATCTATGAAGTTGGACCCAGAAAATGTTAGAAGCTTCTCCACTGATTCTTTTTTTTTTTACATGCCAAGTATTATAGACATTCACAGACCCCAAGTAAAAGAAATTTTCAGGACATCTAAGAGAACCTCCAAGATTCCACGACTGTATGCTTACCAGTCAATTTATCAATTATATCAGTCATACTAACTTAATCCAAGATATTACTTGCAGTTACTTCATTAGTACTCTAATTAAAGATTTATTGTTTTGTCCATGGAATAACCCTGTGCAATGATTTTAAGATGAGACTTCAAAGGCAACAAGTTACATTCTGACTGATTAATCTTAAAACAAAGAATTATTATCATCATCATTATTATCATCATCATCATCATCATCATTAGTAGTAGTAGTAGTAGTAGAATTAATAGTAGCAGTAATAGTAAAATTAGAAGTAGTAATAGTAAAATTAGAAGTAGTAATAGTAAAATTAGAAGTAGTAGTAATAGTAAAATTAGTAGTAGTAGTAATAGTAAAATTAGTAATAGTAGTAGTAATAGTAAAATTAGTAATAGTAGTAGTAATAGTAAAATTAGAAGTAGTAATAGTAATATTAGAAGTAGTAGTAATAGTAAAATTAGTAGTAGTAGTAGTAATAGTAAAATTAGTAATAGTAGTAGTAACAGTAAAATTAGTAGTAGTAATAGTAAAATTAGTAGTAGCAGTAATAGTAAAATTAGTAATAGTAGTAGTAATAGTAAAATTAGTAATAGTAGTAGTAACAGTAAAATTAGTAGTAGTAGTAATAGTAAAATTAGTAGTAGCAGTAATAGTAAAATTAGTAATAGTAGTAGTAATAGTAAAATTAGTAATAGTAGTAGTAACAGTAAAATTAGAAGTAGTAATAGTAAAATTAGAAGTAGCAGTAATAGTAAAATTAGTAGTAGTAGTAATAGTAAAATTAGAAGTAGCAGTAATAGTAAAATTAGTAATAGTAGTAGTAATAGTAAAATTAGTAATAGTAGTAGTAACAGTAAAATTAGAAGTAGTAATAGTAAAATTAGAAGTAGCAGTAATATTAAAATTAGTAGTAGTAGTAATAGTAAAATTAGAAATAGCAGTAAAAGTAAAATTAGTAATAGTAGTAGTAATAGTAAAATTAGTAATAGTAGTAGTAACAGTAAAATTAGTAGTAGTAATAGTAAAATTAGTAGTAGCAGTAATAGTAAAATTAGTAATAGTTGTAGTAATAGTAAAATTAGTAATAGTAGTAGTAACAGTAAAATTAGTAGTAGTAATAGTAAAATTAGTAGTAGCAGTAATAGTAAAATTAGTAATAGTAGTAGTAATAGTAAAATTAGTAATAGTAGTAGTAACAGTAAAATTAGTAGTAGTAGTAATAGTAGTAGTAGTAGTAGTGAAATTAGTAGTAGTAGTAGTAGTAGTAGTAGTATCATCATCATCTATACAGTTAATCTTGTGCCAGCTTCTTATTTAGATAAAAGTAAAAGTGAATATCATAACAGAGATTCAAGGAAATTTTTTTAACACTGACCTCAATCTATGGTATGGATATGTACAGATAATAGGACACTAACAAAGATGTGAAAGGGATGACTGTTTTGGCAGGCCCAAGAATAACATTAGTTGTCTAGCATTCTTACATATAAAGTCTGGAATAGAAAACATACTGGTATTCCGAGATGTGGAAAGGTAGTAAGAGATCTACCACAAACATTTTTAACAGATCTACCACAAAATCTTGTAACAGATCTTCCACAATAATTTTGTTCACTTCAATGCAAGAGTCCTGATTCATTTCCATAATTGCACATAACAAATTTAGAGAATTCAAAGGTCTCCTTTAACATGTCAGTCATTTTCATCTTCAACTGATCTGTTTTATATTCTCTATGAATCCATTACTGACCTATTGCTACTTCTTATGGCATATTCTGACATTTAGTAATAATATCTGACTTGTATTGAACAATAAATCTTATGAAGCAACGCTATATCTATATCTATTTGATTTACGTGCTTGGAAGAGAATTGTTCCAGACACATTAAACTTGAACCCTTATCAAGCAATGCATTTAGGATAAATCGCAATCACTGCTATTGACTGAATGTCAGTATACCATATTTAGACTTGCATTACCGTATCTGTCATCCGTTATAATACCTGCTGCAGGACATCCAATGCAAATTCATCACATGCAATGATCCAGTGTGTTATCCACTAATTGAACACACTAACTGAATGGGTTGTGCCATGCCCATGTAGGTCAAAGTTCATTATTTCTATCTAAGCTTCCTAGTATGCAACACAGGTCATATCTGTGCATAAATCTTTGACATAAAAATAAATTAATATTTTCACTAAAATCTGTTTAAACATTTTAATATTTTCAGAAAGAAATTATTGTACAATTCATCATAAAACAAAACAGGGGCATTTGTTGGATATTTTAGTCTTACCCAAAGTATATGGAACTCAAAGGATTGCACACTACTTTGGCCTTGCCAACAATTTACACCAAAGTTCAAACAAGATCATTAATACAAATATCGTAAGAATTTGGAATTTTCAGCAACATTACACCGTCTTCACCAGTTGCTCATATTGATCACGCGACTTGTAATGCTCACATGAGAACAGGAAACTGGTGTAGAAGGTGGTAATAATATATAAAACAAAGTATTATCTGTTCATTTTTCTTTCATTTAAACATGAAACTATTTTAAAAAATCCACCCCTTAAATTAAAAAATTGATTGTTTCTTATTGTTTCCTTTACTGTTGATCTGTAGTGCGGTACATTTCAAGATTATTTTTTAAACAATTTTCTTTTTTTTTAGCTATTTGTAAAGGATAATTACAAATGGTTAAATATTTCTGTTTCATGTTCCTTTTTCTGTGTGTGTGTGCGTGTGTGTGTGTGTGCGTGTGCGTGCGTGTCTACAACACTAAAACTTCTAGATTGTACAAACAAATCTTTTCAGATATACTCATAATAAGCAGTGATAACAGGATTTTTTTTTAAATTGATAATTCATTTCATTTCATTTCTGAATTCAAACTTTTTAATTCTTTGTTTTCTGAATGAGGAAGGTGATATATTTTGTACCTGAACAGTGCAGCTTAAAATATCAAACTAAAACAAAAACTATTATTGTGAAGTAGTCAGTTCTATACCTAAACAACTGGTTTGATTTTGTTCACAAAAGTTTGCAGGCCAGACAATCTGGATAAGACAATGAACCACCCACACCTGCCCAAAAAAACCAGTCAAGTGAACAACCAAGCCTTAGAATTAAATTCTTCCACATGAACAATCCACACTGGTGTGAAAAACCTTGAAAAGTACAAAGTCAATTTTCTGCTTATTTGAACAGAAATGAAGATTAGTTGAGCTATGTCATTCAAACCAAAAATCAACCCATATCCATTACCAGAATCGGAATTTGAGTATACCAGTGTTTCTGAGTGCAACTATGTTTATGTCTGCTTCTGCTGACCGATTTCAAGTCATCTGGTTCAGATAACAGATGGTTATTTGGTTACTTTTTTCCTGCCTAAATGGCATTAAAAATCAATAAATTCCACCCACAACAAAATCTGTAAACTAGTCTGAGAAAAAAATGAGCAGTGAAACAGTCAAGATATCATGTTCAAAAATAATTGGAGCCTCTGTAAAGACATTTAAAGAATATCTGAGCTGGCCTTCAATATTGCTTCAAGGTAAGTTTATTGTATCAAAATCTTTAAGTCTCAGCCAATTAACTCCAAAAGCCAATTAACTCCAAAAGCCAAGGAAAATTTAGAAATGTCTGGCTTTAGTGTACACACTAACAGGAAGTTTCCCCCGACAAAAATGACAAAACTAGCACAGACTATTTACAACAGTCCCAAAAGGCTTGCTGATTTTGTCATTTCAGAAAAATCTTCATCACTCATAGAATTATTTGCTTTTTTTAATCTTTTTTAATGCTGAGAATTCTGTAATACTTAGTTGTGTGTGTGTTTGTGTGTGTGTGTGCGTGCGTAATTTTAATGTAGATTTAAAAAAATCTGTCATATCGCTAAAATGTCTGCAGTGTGACAGTTTATTGTGATGTCTAGCACTGGGGTATCATTCTGCAAACATGTGGCATGATGTCCAACATAGTCGCAACATTATCCCGACACCAGGATGACCAGTCCTAATATAGTTTTGTAAGTCTTTGGTATGACTTGGCCAGGGATAGAACCATTATCCTCCTGCATTCTTTGTCTTTGAACAAGAAAACTTCTTTCTTACCAAAATAGTGCCAAGACAAATAAAGTTAAGCTAGTTGCAGGGACCTGATGTAATTATTTACAACCAAAACGGGACCTGAAATAATATGTCTAAGAGAACACATCTATAAATGATGTGGAATTCACCTGATTTTACTTCAATCTCCAAATATTTATTACACAAAAACTGTACAGAAAAGTAACCTATCCCAAACCACATATATAATAATTGTCAAAAAATATGCATACAATTTGAACAATCTTGTCAAATACACAAAAAATATGCATACAATTTGAACAATCTTGTCAAAGACACAAAAAAATATGCATACAATTTGAACAATCTTGTCAAATACACAAAAAATATGCATACAATTTGAACAATCTTGTCAAAGACACAAAAAAATATGCATACAATTTGAACAATCTTGTCAAATACACAAAAAATATGCATACAATTTGAACAATCTTGTCAAATACACAAAATATTGTGCATCACTATTGTCAACATGGAAAAATGCATTAAAAAAGCTTAGAGGTGATCCGAGTCCAATACAGCAATGGTGAACATAATATTCAACTAAAAAGGTTTGTTAAAGTACACTAAGACCTTATGTACCTCCAGTACGATTCAGAAACTGCCGTTTCCATGGTGCTTAAAGGCTTCTTACTTCCAAGTTAATGTAATCTTTAGGTATGGTTTGTCCAGCTCTTTTTTATATATATATTTTAAGCTGCAATCGCAATCATATCTCCCACCATGTGACACATTCAAATCAATATCATATGAAATTCATTAAAATAAGCTGTCTATCCTTCTTTTTCTTTGAAGAATCTGAATATTCCATTTCATACTTCTTTGCCGACTGTTTAAATTTTTGAATGGGCCTAGCATTAATTTCGTCTTCAAAGTGTCTTTTTGTTCATTCGATGTTATTTACAGACAATGCTATAAGTATCAGCCTGAACACGCAAGAATTCTACCAGATAAATATTTGCTTTTTAAAGTGTCCAAGGCATTAATTTTCATGTCAGACTGGATTTTTGAGTAACTCCACGGAATCTAATTAATATGAAACCTGGATCCAGACAAGCTAGTTTTTGGACTTGACTGCAACAATTGTATTTTATTCTTTAAGTTGTTAATTTAAGGGTCATTTCACTAAGATTTATGGTTTAGTGACAAGAGTTTGCAAGTTTGCATCCAGATAAAATGTGACACCATTTTGACAAGGTCATAATGAAGTGATCATGTCATTTCAAGCTGGTCAGTAAGCAGACTACCTTTTAAAAGCCCTCCCCCGACCAAGTGGCCACCTGCTTTATACAACCAGAATCTCATGACATGTGTTCAAAAGTAAGCTTCAAGGATGTCCACCCTATAAATGCTGACAGCCATATTTGTGTAAGACACCAAATTTTCTCTTTCCAAGTGACCATATAATAGCTGATTACAGAAAGAAATCTGGATTCATCAACTCATTCCATTATTACAACATGCCGATAAAACTTTATTCCATACGAAATTGTAAGTCTGAGGACCCTTAATGTTCTTTAGATGTTAGGTTTTGACACATTGATAATTACTGGCTGTCATTACCACCAATAATTATCAAGATGACAAAACTAAGCACAGAATTGTTCAACTCAAGTCAGCGTGACATCCATTTGCAAGATAGTAAAATGGGTGTGGCTTCCCTCTCACCAATTATCAAATGTACTTAACTGGGTACAAGACTGAAAAGTCAATCATCTGAAAAGCTTACTTCATTGTACAGACTATTCATATCGTGTAATAACTACTGACTGCCAAAGAATGAATACATTGTTGTAAACAGAGCAAAATTTTATCAGATAGCCTTAAGTTTCAAATGAAAAGAGAAAACGATTCAACAAAACAAAAAGTAAAGTCACTGGATCACTACTGAGAAATTTGATGTCTGCAAGATTCAAATAAACATTCTTAATACACATTCAACATCTGTGAAACAGAACCAAAGGACATATAAGGTAAGGTACAGCTAGATGTTTGTACACAGATTGGGGGGTAGGGAGAGGATGGATGTGGATTCAGATAGGAGGGGGGTGTCCTAAAGCATCCTTACAAAAATGGTTTTCTGACTTTCTTAAATCCTAGAAACCAACAGATTGCAGTACTTTTTATAACCAAAATGAAAACTAAGCAAGCACAATAGAAAAAAAAATTTATGCATAAATTTCAAACCCATGCTGTCGTACACTCACTTTTGCTGGGTGCCTTGCATTACATTAGTTTTTCAAATATTACCTTTTAAAATAACGACTTGATGTTTTTTAAAAAACAACTTATTAAACTTTCCAGGAGTGGCTGATTAAGATCATTTATTTTAATCAGTGGCTAGCAAGAACCAGACTTTGTGACCTAAAAGGTGCTTATTAAAATCCTACCAGGCCAGGTCAACCACAATGGCGTGTCTATGAACAAGACATTTTACTCAGACGGGCACAGCATATGGTCTTTAATGTACTGATGTGCTGTTAAACTAACAAACTATATTAAAGTCTTTTTTCTGTCTCCTGTCTTAAAGAAATTCGTTTCTTAGTCAAGAGATTATAAAAGTTTATTTCTAAAACACAGTATTATACTGCAATAAAACTTGTAGGAGTTTTTTTTTCTTCGTTTTTTTTAGTCATATCATTATAGATGTTGTAAAGTACTTAAGAGCTAATAAAGATTAGGTGCTATACAAAGTCCTCAGTATTATTATTAGTAGAAGTAGTATTATTATTAAGACACTAAACAGTTTGATCACAAGCATACAGTATCTACTGTATAACAGCAAGATATTCTGAACAAAATTTATGCTAAAGAAATAATGAGTGGAACTGTGTGTAAAACAATTGCACCCATTGACGATTTGGTTTTATGGATTAAATGTCATTTTTGGATAGACTAAAGATGGAGGAAGACCCAAGAAAGAACCAACATCAAAGTGAAGTTACTGGCAATCTTTATACCTACCCATTTTTGTCAAAGTGAGACTCAGACCTAAACATACAAGAAAAATGTGTCAAATGATCTGTGAAGGTAAGTGAGACTCAGACCTAAACATACAAGAAAAATGTGTCAAATGATCTGTGAAGGTAAGTGAGACTCAGACCTAAACATACAAGAAAAATGTGTCAAATGATCTGTGAAGGTAAGTGAGACTCAGACCTAAACATACAAGAAAAATGTGTCAAATGATCTGTGAAGGTAAGTGAGACTCAGACCTAAACATACAAGAAAAATGTGTCAAATGATCTGTGAAGGTAAGTGAGACTCAGACCTAAACATACAAGAAAAATGTGTCAAATGATCTGTGAAGGTAAGTGAGACTCAGACCTAAACATACAAGAAAAATGTGTCAAATGATCTGTGAAGGTAAGTGAGACTCAGACCTAAACATACAAGAAAAATGTGTCAAATGATCTGTGAAGGTAAGTGAGACTCAGACCTAAACATACAAGAAAAATGTGTCAAATGATCTGTGAAGGTAAGTGAGACTCAGACCTAAACATACAAGAAAAATGTGTCAAATGATCTGTGAAGGTAAGTGAGACTCAGACCTAAACATACAAGAAAAATGTGTCAAATGATCTGTGAAGGTAAGTGAGACTCAGACCTAAACATACAAGAAAAATGTGTCAAATGATCTGTGAAGGTAAGTGAGACTCAGACCTAAACATACAAGAAAAATGTGTCAAATGATCTGTGAAGGTAAGTGAGACTCAGACCTAAACATACAAGAAAAATGTGTCAAATGATCTGTGAAGGTAAGTGAGACTCAGACCTAAACATACAAGAAAAATGTGTCAAATGATCTGTGAAGGTAAGTGAGACTCAGACCTAAACATACAAGAAAAATGTGTCAAATGATCTGTGAAGGTAAGTGAGACTCAGACCTAAACATACAAGAAAAATGTGTCAAATGATCTGTGAAGGTAAGTGAGACTCAGACCTAAACATACAAGAAAAATGTGTCAAATGATCTGTGAAGGTAAGTGAGACTCAGACCTAAACATACAAGAAAAATGTGTCAAATGATCTGTGAAGGTAAGTGAGACTCAGACCTAAACATACAAGAAAAATGTGTCAAATGATCTGTGAAGGTAAGTGAGACTCAGACCTAAACATACAAGAAAAATGTGTCAAATGATCTGTGAAGGTAAGTGCCTCGACCATTCAACCACCCAGATCCCTTATTGTACCCCATGAAGGCCAATTATCTAAACAAAATATAATAAAGCTGTATGAAAATTCTAATTCTAGAACTGAAACAAATTAAATTGTGAAGGGTGGGAGAAATTTTCCCTTCAATTTGAAAAGGGTGGGGAATTTCTTAATATAGGATGTATTTAATAAGGATATAAATATCAAACTGGAAGTATAATACATGTTTTTCTTTTACACATCTCAAAGACTTTTCAGTGTGACTTACAAGATATCTGTGTGTTGAAATAGACCCTGGTAGGATAGGTCTTTTCTGTAGTCTTGATAGGAAATAATAATAATAATAATAATAATAATAATAATAATAATAATAATAATAATAATGCTTGAATGATAGAAATTGATTCATTAAGTACTCAACTATTCCAGAACTAAATTTCTTTTACTGGATTATAGAAGTCATGATGCTTGAGAATTGATCCCAAACAGCAAAGCATAAGCTGTACATGTAGTGTGTAATCAATTTTCAGGCTTGATGACTACAATATTCTTTTATTCAATTCATATAATTACAAAGTTATTACAAAATAATAAGGCATCTCAGGATAAATTTCTATGACTCAATCATGTGATTATTTCTTTATTTTAACTATTGAGTAATGAAATCATCTATATTTTTGACCAATAAGACTTTCAAGAGGACACAAAGGAAATCGCATCGGATGAAAGATCGACATGGTTTTAATTTAGAACCAACTATCTCTATGGTGACAAGCTCACTGTCAATATGAACATCCATTCAGAAGGAATAGCAGTAAGATTTTCAAGTGGTCATTTATTTTCTAAAATTAATTAGTTTGATTATTATACACATATTCACATGAATCCTTTCAACATGCACATAAAGATGTTGTTATTATTATTATTATTAGTAGTAGTAGAATTATTACTGCTATGGACATGTTTACATTCTGTTGACACTGTTCATCGCCATCATCATAATGAGTATTATTATTATTTTGGGAATAGTCTGAACTTTGTTCTTGTCTTTCATCACCATTATTATTTTATCTCTTATTCATATCACTTTATAAAATTTGTCACTGATTTTCTTCCCTTCCTGCTGAGAAAAACAGCAGATACTCTCACATGATGTATTCAAGTCAATGGTGTCAGTTAGAGACAGGAAGTTATCTCCCCTAGACCATAAGCAATTCATACAGTTCCAGTGCTCCTGAGATAATTCACAATTTCAGACAAAAATAAAAATAGGAAAATTGCTAAAGTTTAAAGGTCTAAAAGGATATTATTTCAGTAGATGCATGATGACTTCAAAAATCTTTTTTCTGTTACAAATGGTGACATTTACAAATTTGATATGCAAGTGCAACATTATTTTGTAAAACTGCTAAATCAGGTAGAAACTATTCCAAATTTTGTATGCCATATTTAATAATTGCCTAATCATCACAATCCCTATACAATGACCAATTACAATCAACAAACATAAAGTGCATATGAATGAGAGAAAGAAAAAAAAAACAATTTGAAAGGTAAACTATGATACCTATATATTAAGACATAATACATAAAGTCATTACTTTTTAAAAAAATAAACACAAAAACAAAAAACAAAAGAAAATAAAAGAATTTGTCTTGTATGCAAAACAGTGCATGATTTCTTTTGCTCATATTTAGAAAGCAAAATCTGCATATATATTTGGGAGACCATTCTTGGTTAAACACAGGACTTTCCAATCCCTCTTCATTCATAAACTGGATTCTAAGAGGTATACTTCTCCTTTTTAATTTTTACAATTCCATTCATTGAATATTGACTCATTTTAAGTAACAGGCTAACTCTACCATTCTAGAAGATAATTCATGTTTTCAAAATCACTGCAAAATTCCTTGCAGATTATTTTTTTATTTTGACATAACAAAAAATCTTATGAGAATGAATCAATTTACCATTCAATTTTTGCTTCCCACCTAACTCCAAAATGCTATTGTCTGCCGAGTCAAAATTTATTCTTGTATATCAAACTTCCATTATTTAGAATCCCAAAACCATTTATGTGAATGATCACATTTCCAAGTTCAGAAAAAGCTTCTTATAATGGCAAAATGTATTCCCAATTGAACATAGCACCTGCCATGGCTTGCACAGCTCTGAGAACTTTCAAATGTTTTCAAAGACCATTTAGTCTTAAAATTAAACATTCTCTACATCTTATTTTGTTAAATACCAGTGAAAGTGTAGCCTCAAATCCACCCAATTTTGTCCTATTTAATTTTTTTCCAATACGTAAACAACTACAATCCAGAATTTAAAAAGTGATAATACTTTCTCATGTTCAAAAGTTTGGCATTCTTTAAAATAAACAAAAGTCACTGAAGTAGATGTATTATAATGCATTCATTAGTAACACCCCAAAATTCATTTACAACCCCTCATTTCAGGTAGAAGTGAACAGAATCTCCTGGATTGTTAATGCATTGCATCGTACAAAATGTATCAAAAGTAAATTAAATTCATAACAGACAATTAAACCAATATACAAAGCAGCAAGACATGGGTAGCACATGTTCCTTTACTGATATTATGGGAAGGGGTGGGGGATATAAAGAAAATCTCCAAATCTGATTCAAATTAAAACAGCTTAAGTTGTGTGGTTGTTGGTTTTTTTAAAATTACTACATAAACACAGATTTATAATATATTTTAAGTCTATTTTTACAAGTGGCACAAGTCTATGCATTACATAACGGTGTGTAATGCCTTGCACATGGTGGGAGCTAACAGTGTTCCTACTGGTTGCATTTCTTATATTGACCCCAATTTTATTACATGAATGGAAAAGCCTAGTGTCTGCCCTCTCCCCTAATATCACAGGAGAAAGAAAATACAGATGGTAAAATATCATTAGGGTAGTCCCTTTCAAGATGTCTTACTTTTCTAAGTTTTATCAAGTCACTTGTGGTTTCATCATTCTGGTCAACAACATCAGCCTTTTATTCATTAGCCATCCAGTCATACTGTCCCTTGTCTTTTTTTTTTTGGTCCCATAATCCTCTCATACCCAACATGCACTGTTGATCTGAAAAAGAAGAACAATTTTACTCAGAAATGTGAATACACTCTGAACATTTTTTCAAGCTAAGATTAAGGATCCAAGTTTTCCCCACTGGATGCCTCTAGCTACTGCCAGACATTATACATTACAGTATATACATAATTTAAACCACAAAGGTAATAAAAATAGCAACCCACTGTGTGGGTCTCTCTTTTGACCCAGACCAGACCAACCGACAGACACAGGTAAAATAGTAAATGTCAACTGCTGTTTGGCCCACTTGTACAACCTAATGCAATTTGATTGGTAGAGTGATTGTTCAAAATGCTTTTTTATTTCATCATTTATGACCTTACCAGGTAAATAGCATATCTCTGGATTGATTAAGTCAGTACTCCCTATCCCTTCTGAACTAAATTTTTCATCTATGCTGTTGAGCAAACATGCTAATAAATTAGAGAGAAAAAGCCCTGCATAAATTAGTTCTGCTCATGAATTCTGATACATGCTGTGTAAGAGAGTCTCAATCACATCCAACATTATTTAGCCAAGATAGCCCACCCTCTGCTAGGAGATTTCAGAATGTTGATCCTATAAAAACAATGACTCAATATTAGACTAGAAAGCACTTTAAATTAAACAACTAAAATCAGCTATTTTATTTCAAATTCAATGCTATATATAACTGACTATATTTTTGACTGTCTTAATAATGTCTAAATGTGGGACTTTTTGCACAACATCTAAATGTGGGACTTTTTGTAGTGTTTAAATGTGGGACTTTTTGTAGTGTCTAAAAGTGGGCCTTTTTATAGTCTAAATGTGGGACTTTTGTAGTGTCTAAATTTTGTAGTGTCTAAATGTGGGACTTTTTGTAGTGTCTAAATTTTGTAGTGTCTAAATGTGGGACTTTTTGAAGTGTCTAAATGTGCGTAGTACCAAAATTTTTATCAAAAGTTCTTATCCTGAGTCAGTTGTGAAAAGTCAATACATGCACCTTACATAACGATGTATGAAAGCAATCAACAGGGTCTATATTGTTTGTTCTACTAGTTATTCCTAACAAACTGCACACACCCAAAACTACTTGCACATTAAACAGGAGCCAAGCCGATTCATTTTGCTGTTGGACAAGACATGCGAAATGAGTCGTCTATAGACTCAAATCTCAAATGAAAATGATTTAAAGTGACTAAATGATAAATTCATGAAATCTCACCATTAATTTCAAAAGGTGGAAATTTTGTAAAACCTCAGCTGAACAACCCCTTTCAAGAGCAACCACCTTAATTGCAGAGTTAAATCTGCATGTGGCTATTCCAAAAATGTCTACTGCAGTATTTGTCCGTTTCTGAATTTTGTTATTTGCTTCTCCTGGTTAGTTATTGTTGCTGTTGTTGTTTTAGGGTTTAACGCCATTTTTCAGCACATGATAGGCTATACATAGCGGCCAGTATTAATGGTGGAAGAAGAACCCGGAAAGAACCACCGACCCACGAGAAGCTACTGGCAAGCTTTCTCACATACCTACATTAGCCGAATCTTAGACTCGAACACACACAGACAGAGGTGAGATGGCAGTGATCCATAACGGAAAGCGCTTTAGACCACTCGAGCCCCCTCCTGGTTAGTTAATTCCATATCAAAAAGGTCTGCATAATCTGTTACTGTTTTTAAAACCGCACACAAAGCCAAATGCAACACTGTTAGAGATCTCATCATCTGTTTACCTGAGCATATCTATTATATATTTAAATGTTATATATATCATGGGTGACTTTCATTGTAAATAAAGTTATGGATATAGATATCCATAGAATTTATACACAGGGTAAGTGCTTATCAAGTTCACAATTCATTTGCAATGATACCAACTGACTACATGCCAATTAGTAATTACCCCAAGACATTTTAAAATGTATGATTTATGTATTTTTAGTGCTATAAATTGTTTTGATGAATACATTTAATTTTTCAACAAGAACTATGAAAAAATGTAATGTTTGGACACAAATTAAAGGCATTTATTTAAATGCCTGAACTTCAACTCAGAAAACTGGTCACCCAGCACAGGCCTGTTAATGGCAGCACTGTGTTGATGGAAAGAAGATGCAGTTTCTCAAGACAGTTTTAATGAACATGCAAGATCTCATTACAAGTTTTAAAAACTGGAATTGCCTACAATATGTTGCCATGAGATTTTTTAAATAGAGCTTTGAAATTGCCTGAGAGATCTCACCTTAAAAGGTTTTTTTTAAAATGTTGCCATGAGATTTTTTAAATAGAGCTATGAAATTGCCTGAGAGATCTCACCTTAAAAGGTTTTTTTTTAAAATGTTAACATGCAAGATCAAGTCCAAGAAAATTTTGAAAAAGTAACAGTACATATTAAAGTGTGGAAAAGAAATCTACAATTTAAAGCAAGTTATATACGACTTAAAGAGAGAATATTTGGTGGTGGAATAGTAGCATTTAACTTGTCTAAATGGGATCACAAAAATAAATCCCACTGAAATTTACCACTTAAATACTGTAACGTCCCTGTCACTGCACTTGCCAAAATTAAAATTTTCTGTTCTTAAAAAAAAACTGCTAACTTTTTTATATTCCCAAAACTACTCTACACGGTCTCAATACAGTATACTAATTATTACAACTACCAATTAATACAACTACCAATTATTACAACTATCAATGATTCCAGATGATGACCATGCAGATAAGTGTAAGAGCTGTCTAATACCTTAAACCAATGTCAAATGAATCAATTTTATATGACAGCCACAATTCAGCTGGAAGTTGTAAACAACCAAAAACTTCACCAGACATGGGACTATTCAAGTTATGAAAACAACCTTACCATCAAACTTGGAAATGCACAGACTTGAAAACAACTTGACCATCAAACTTGGAAATGCACAGACTTGAAAACAACAACAAACATATATTCTGTTCATGCACATTTCTTAATGGCCAAGATAGAACACAATAAATAAAACACATTATATCTGTCCGAGATTTTAATGGGTAATTGTTTACAAGTTGGTTTGGTGAACTTGGTTTGGTGTCTTTCTCTATTTCCACACAAGTAGGTTATTCAGTACCAAAAACAATTGGAAAAAGGAGATCACACATTACAGTAGTAAAGCAAGGATTATCCACTGGTAGGAATCAAACCCATATCTCTTTATTCACAAGACTATCATGCTCACCACTGGTGCCAGCATGGCTCCTATCTCCCTTAGACACCTCTTATGACACAAGGAAAAGGCACAACAGACCTGTTCTATATTCATGAGCATGCTGGGCAAATATGAACTCGACTGCTCACAATTGAAAAATGTTAAACCAGCAGTTAAAGTGAGACAATCTCTGAATTACATCTAATTTGTAAAATGGGACTATTTTCAGCCCCTGAGGACCACTGGAAAAATCTGTTTTCATCTGCCAATATATGATAAGACAGCAGTTCTTGGTGTAACCAAGTTATAGTAGGAAGCTTGTTGCAAAGGGGGGGGGGGTACAGTAAATCTAAAGCAAAGCAATAAAGGGCAAGCTGGTGATTGATGGATGCAATACTGAGGCCCACCAACATGCTGGCCTCACCTGCAGAGAAAATCATCAGCCTCAGACATCTCCATACTGTGTACTGATCCCAGAGATAAGAACCAGGCTCAGTCCTACTACAGTGGGCAATACACTCTACAATGGCCCCTATCAGTCTAACTGCAGCCTTCATACTCCCTGATAATACTTTGCTATCATTTCAGAGTCTGGTTCAACATCAGGAACTGGCATGCTGTATTTATTTGTATGATGAGAGGTTTACAATCAGGGTACCTGAAACTTTGCCATAGACTTTATGGTGCAAACTGAAATATTTTCTCAATTATTACTTTTGAATTCTACTAACTTGATGGTGAACAAAATTTGTGCCTATGCATCTTTGAAACATAAAATAGTTTCATTTCTAGCTAAAAGATAGCTATATTAAATAAAATCCAGGAAATATGTCATTGCTAAGACTGAAAGGGTGGGAACTGATGGGGGTATTTACCCTCTGTAATATGCCATGTGTCAGATAACTGGAAGGGGGGGGGGGGGTGTTTTGAAAGTTTTACTTAGGAAATGTGGACCAATTTATGAAGATTGACAAAACAGTAGACATCTAGAATAGCACTGGACTGCTACTGTATTTTAATAAATTTAGCCACTGAAGAACAGAGTGACAACAACCCATATTTCTGTACTGCATACATTAAGAGCTGTGTGTTAATTACAAACTAGTAATGGGCACTGCATCAAAGTTCTTGTATACAATGCAAATACTGGTGCATGCATGGTTTCTTCTGCTTCAGCTGCAACTGGAAAGATGTCAACAAACCAGCAAATGCATCTGTGAAAACAATGAACAATATCTGTCAATGTTTGGGATTTAACCCATATCTCAGCATATGATAGGCTATACATGGCAGCCGGTATAACTGGTGAAGGAAAAACCTCGGAAAACCCCAGTGAGAACCACCAACCCATGGGAAGCTAGTGGCAAGCTTTCTCACATGCCCTAAGCCAGAGACTCGTGATCTGAAGCATTGTGAACAGATAAGACTACCTGGACTAGACTAGAAAGTTTTGTTTAATTATTTAATGGGGAGACTACACACTCATCAACATGTACATATGCGGACAATCAATACAAATAGGTGACTTTTTAAAACTCCAAATAAGGCTATTTTTCATCTTGTCAATGGTATATCTTTACTGCAAAACTTAGGAGCTAAAACTTTTAAAGTCAACCATTCGATGCCAGAATTCAATATAAAAAATGCAAACAGTCCATTTAATTTACCAACTCAACATAGATAATCGTTATTTATTACAACACTGATAATCTTTATTTATTAATAATAACACAGATAATCTTTATTTATTAGTTATAACACAGATAATCTTTATTAATCATAACAACACAGATGATCTTTATTAATTATAACACAATCTTTATGTATCAATTATAACAACAGATAATCTTTATTTATTATTTATAACACAGATAATCTTTATTAATCATAAAAACACAGATAACCTTTATTTATTAATTATAACACAATCTTTATGTATTAATTATAACAACAGATAATCTTTATTTATTATTTATAACAGATAATCTTTATTAATAATAATGAGATAATCTTTATTTATTCATTATAACACAATCTTTATGTATCAATTATAACAACAGATAATCTTTATGTATTAATTATAACAGATAATCTTGATTTATTATTTATAACACAAATAATTTTTATTAATTATAACATCACAGATAATCTTTATTTATTAATTATAACACAATCTTTATGTATTAATTATAACAGATAATTACAGATAATCTTTATTAATCATAAAAACACAGTTAATCTTTATTTATTAATTATAACACAATCTTTATGTATTAATTATAACAACAGATAATCTTTATTTATTAATTATAACACAGATAATCTTTATGTATTATTTATAACACATATAATCTTTATGTATTAATTATAACACAGATAATCTTTATTTATTAATTATAACACTGATAATCTTTATGTATTAATTATAACACAGATAATCTTTATTTATTAATTATGTGATGCATAATGTACCAGTATGGTATTCCCTACTGTTTTTCTCTTATGTGTGAAAACTTCCATTCTTAATTATTTCCAATATCATCAGTCTATACTGTTTGCAGACATATGCCCAGACAACTTTTGTGCTTGCTGATGCCCAGACAATTATGTTTGCAGACAGATGCCCAGACAACTTTTATGCTTGCAGATGCCCAGACAATTATGTTTGCTGACAGATGCCCAGACAACTGTTTTCAGACAGATGCCCAGACAATTACGTTTGCAGACAGATGCCCAGACAACTGTTCAGACAGATGTACAGAAAACGGCATATGCCTAGACAACTCTTTGCAGACAGATGTGCAGAAAACTATGCAGGCAGATGTGCAGACAACTTTGCAACATATAAGCAGACAACTATGTTTGCAAACAGATGTGCAGACAACTATACAAACAGATGCCTATAGAACTATGTTAGCAGACAATTATGATTGCAGACACATGTGCAGACAACTAAAATCTTTGCTGGGCAAGTGAAATTGCACTGAAGTAGCCCAATATTTTTTACATAGGAAAAAAAGAGAACATTTATTACCATATCACATATTTTATTTATCCAATGATAAGACCTGAGGACCAGTCAAATGTTTTGGTCAAGAAGTGGGATTATTATCAAATAAAAATTTCCTCTCCTCTGTCTGTCTCTCAATCAAAGCCCAAGTTTACAAATCAGACAACTAAAACACATTATTAGAAAAATATATTGCAGGGGCAATTGGTTTGACTGTGCCACATATCAATACAATTCACCTGTAGGGTTACTGTTGTGTGCCCTGTGTTATAGATCAAATCTACTGTTAAATGTGCACTGTGCTACTTATTCATACATATGATGTCTAGTTGTAAATTATATGCCTTGTATCACATACTGTTATTATCATATCTAGTTGTAAATGATGTGCCCTGTATCACATGTTGATACTATCATATAATGAAAGGGTTCAAGCACCCAGAGAGGTTAAGTTTATCCCAAACTTCACAAACACCATAGTGGGTGCAGCAGCAACAACAAAACTGGCTTCACAGTTCTTCTCTCAGGAATATTTTTTGTATTTTCCTAGACGTAAGGAAAAATAATCCCTTTTTACCTAAATATTTCTGGTCACCAAACAAGTGCACAGAGCATCTCTAGTTCCATAGCACACAAAGTACCTGACTCTTAAATGCCTAAATGACATATTATTGACTTGACTACTGAATGCCTAAATGATATATTATTGACTTGACTACTGAATGCCTAAATGACATATTGACTTGACTACTGAATGCCTAAATGACATATTATTGACTTGACTACTGAATGCCTAAATGACCTTATTGACTTGACTACTGAATGCCTAAATGACATATTATTGACCTGACTACTGAATGCCTAAATGACATATTATTGACCTGACTACTGAATGCCTAAATGACATATTATTGACCTGGCTAGTGAATGCCTAAATGACATATTATTGACCTGACTACTGAATGCCTAAATGACATATTATTGACTTGACTACTGAATGCCTAAATGACCTATTATTGACTTTACTGAATGCCTAAATGACATATTATTGACCTGACTACTGAATGCCTAAATGACATATTATTGACTTGACTACTGAATGCCTACAAAACATATTATTGACTTTACTGAATGCCTAAATGACATATTATTGACTTGACTACTTAATGCCTAAATGACACATAACTGACTAGCCTCTTGAATGGCTCAATGATACATTAATGAATAGCTTATACAACTTGACAATGACTGCAAAAATTAGAAACTATATCATAATGCAAACAATTACCAATCTAAAATAAACACGTCAATGATTTCAAAAGTTGCTTATTCAATCATCCCAGTAAATAAATGCAGGAAATCCTGCTTATAAGAATATTTGCAGCATGAACACATCTGTATATTTTGAACAATATGTGGATACTTTTTCCAGGAATCATGATTTGCTGCAGGATTAGCAATTTTGTGTCAGTTCTATAATTTTTGAAAATGTTACACATTTCCTTCCATTTTCTGACACTGAATAAGAAAAGTGTTTGTTCTATAAGCAATGAAAATGACTTGTGCTACAATCATGACAAATCCCAACAGTTAATGCTAAACAGTGGACCAAGACTTGCATTTGCTAACCTAAGAAAACTTATCAGAGGGTGATCTCAATAAAAACAACTAAGTCTTTTCAACAAGAGATTTAGTTTAAATGGTAACTGTATGCGTGTGACTTCCAAATACATGTATTTACGCCAATGCGGTGTTTGCTAAAAAAAAAAATAATAATAATGTAAAACACCACGATAACGCGACCCTGCTTTTAACACAATCCAATTTCTTGGACCCAAATTATCGCGTTATAGCAAGGTTCCACTGTATAATTTTTAAGTTCTTTTAAAAAAATTAGGGGTGGGGTAAAGTTTGAAGTCGCCCTCAGAAACTTGCCTCAGTAACTGCAGTGCCAGAATTTATTGAAGTTTATTCAGATCAATCACTAAACTTGATGCCAAAGTTTAATCTGCAACTGAACCCACCACAACTGCCTACCCCTTCTTTAATTTTGACCTCCTCACCACTGGTACCAACTAATAGCGCTGCATCTAGGACCTAAAACAAAACCTTTTTTGGAAGGTGGGTGATGGTTTAGTGTATTATGACACAGCAAGTTGAGGTTATCAAATGTCACGGAAATTGTGGACAAGTGCAAGGACACTAATAAAATGAATAAAATGGTAGGAATCAGTATAAAAAAAAACGTAGCAACTTCCATTTTCCTGCATTCATCCTCATAAACTACACACCAGAGTATAATCTTTGATTGAATTCTGATTACAGTCAAAACAAACTATGGGATACTTAAACATTTATACAGGCAGATATACATTCTGAATTCAACATTTTTTCAGCAGGTACCAATGTTCGTGAATTTCTATGCCACTGCAAATTGTGAATTTGAAGACCCAGCAAACAATGGATCTACTTTTGAGACAATCATATCTTCTACATTCCACACATTTTTGTACTGATGAAAATTGTCATTTAAAAAAAAATAAAAGCATGAAGCTCAATATGTTAGAAAATAATCCCCAATAACAAATGTAGGTGGACATACCAGCATATCGAGAACACAGCTGAAAAACTTAAACCAAAACTTTAATAAATCAATGATAGCCATCTTTAGTGCCACCAATGGAAAAAGGACTATCCCAAAAACGTTATTGACAAAAATTGCATTGGACTCTGATCTGCATAATCTGCTGGCAGAATGGGGTCTATTTTGTGGTTTTTTTTACTGATTACTCCCAACAAACTGCAGAGAACCAGATCTGCCAGTGCTTGATGTAACAGAAAATCTGGGTCTGTGCAGTTTGCAGTTGGACTCGTCTTATAAGCAAAAATTGACGGTAACAGAAGTAACACAGGATGTGGTAGTTAAAAATATCTAACAAGCATGTTGATATTATGGGGAATGTTTGTGGATAATACAATTATCATGACCTAATTACCATTCTGATGACCTATCTTAGCAGGAAAAACAAGAGTGGAGTCATTAACTGAAGTAAAAAGTACAACATTAATGGATTTAATGACACCTGCCAATCAACGAGTTCTTGATTATGATCATCTCTGATATTTGACCAATTACACTATGAGACTGCTTGTGTAAATCATGGGCAGAACCAGGAATTGTTTAACAGGGACTGGATTACATTGGTAGTGTCATTTTAAAAATCAGGTTTGTTTGCATGAAAAACATGGAAAACAGATGAATTTACTGACCACTAACCCGATCCCAGCCCCTCAGAATCTTCTCAGTACTAATTGACCTCTCTGCTGGGCATAACATGTTATTAATATATCCCTACAACTTTGCCTTGAGGCGATGGCTCAGTGGCAAAAGTAATGATTCAGGTTGATTGTAAACATTTACTCAATTGTATCTTTACAGATTAGTTGTCAGACAAAAGTTAGTTCAACTGGGTCACCTTTACAATTTTTGCTATAATGCATGAACATTTTCAGGTCTTTTTGACTAAGATGTATTCTGTCAAGCGCCCTTATCTTTTCAGAAAGAGAAAAATGCCATTTAAAACAAAAGAGCTCTGCTAATTGGTTGTCAGTACTACTCAAATCTGCAACGTCAACTAATTGTCAAAGCCCTGGGAAAAGAGTCTTGGTCACTTAGGTGACTGTGCAATATTTACAAAATTTTCAAATTCTGCAGTGTTTTTGACAAGTATAGTTAGTGTGCATGCAGATTTTTTTCATAAACAAATTGGCAGATGTAAAGGGTTTAACGATAAGTCACCACAATACAGAAGCAATTAAATGGTAAATTTTACAAATGTAATTAAGATGGACAGAGACTATGTTGATAAACGGGCCACAACAAAAGCAGTACAGTAAAACCTGTCTTGAAAGACCAGTTATGTGAGACCACCTGTCTTGAGAGACCATATTCTCAATAATTAAATTTAATGATTATATAGTGTTATGATCTGTCATGAGAGACTACCTGTTTTGAGAGAACATAATTTTACGGCTGAAGGGGTGGTCTTTCAAGACAGGTTCTACTGTATTATTTTCTTTCACAAAATACTTAGCAATTTCAACCATATAAAAAATTATCTGATTAATAAAACAGAATTTACTTATTGTTGCATCACTTACGGGTTCTTCTGCACAACAACAATACACAATAATGTGTCTCCCCCCCCACCAAAAAAAAAAAAATCAGTGAAAATACCTATTAAGAATAATGTGCAAAGAAAAAGGTGGTTACTTTTTTTTAAAAAAAAGGTACAAATAGGTCAATTGTCTTGAACATGCCATTGAAAAATCCACAGCAAGAAGAACATACTGTTAATAGAAACATCAATCTATTTTATTCAGCATCTAGTTTCCTTCATATGTGAATAAAACCTTGTACAAAGCAGAGAATTGCAGAATGGCAGAAGTAGGCCTTGCCCTCCCTAATGTATTTTGAGCTACCAAAGAGCAAATAATATCTTTTAACTTCTGAAATTTAAGGTTTTCTACTAGTTTTAATAGAATCTGACCTCAGCTTATGTTCTAAATCCAAAAGATGGCCTGCTGATGCAACTAGTCAGATATGCTCTCTCTCTCTGACACATTTATTTTAACAAGTCTGTATCATCTAATACTATTGAAAAGCATGTGTGTACGTGTGTCCATGTCTGTGAGTGTCATTCCCTTCTTTAAATTAACAGCTGAAAAAGGAAAAGACCTATAATCAGCCAGCCTTCATAACTGTGTAAAAAAAGGTTGGTTCAGTCAGGTGTTCTTATGGCACAGTGACACATGCAGGTAAGTGTCAAGCCAAATGGACTTGGCAAAAAATGTCTTGACCAAGGGCATACAAGAGTAGCCACCCCTGACTTAGCTATTGGTAGGAATCTAACCCACACACTCTCAGTCAGAAGTTTAGCATACTTACCCCTGAGTCACCATGGTTTATGCCTTCATTCATTAAAATTCAAAAGATACAACTAATAGTAAGAGATACAGTCTAATCTATCATCAGCCAGTATCTCTGGAAATCAAGACAAGTGATCTTCTAATTCAGGCAGTTGCTCAAAGAATTTTTTTTTTTTTACATCAATTTAGTTCACGGGATCAGGAAGTATGACTGTCCAAGTCAGTTTAAATCATTGCTTGGCAGAAACATCTTCTAAGCTGGTTGGTTAAACTGTATTAATGATACTATAAAACAGTGTGTGTGTGTGTGTGTGTGTGTGTGTGTGTGTGTGTGTGTGTGTGTGTGTGTGTGTGTATGAATAGATATATAGACAGACAGACAAACACATGAACTACATTGGGAGCCAAGTATGTCTGCTGGAGCCAATTGTGTACCTGACAAAGGGAGAGCACAATGTCACAACATCAAGTATTTAAAAAAATTAAAAGAATCAATATCCTCCTGTGTTTCATCTGCACAAGGCTGAAGGTAATATAAAACTTCTTTTTTAAGAAATATTATTCACCATTAATTCTGAATGCTACTATCCAAAATTATGGAATGCCTAATATGATGTCATGGTTGATTCCAGAAATAAAAAAAACTTACTGAATGATACAAACGGATCTCAAAGGCAAGTTAACAACTTTCACAGCAAAGTCCAATTTTGAGAAGTGGGTAACTCTTTTTACTTTGAATGTGAAAACAAACAAAAATAAATAGAAACAAATTTCTACAAAAATTTAACTTTTTTCAAATGGAAAGAGGATTTAAAACTGAAGAATACTACAACCCCTACCCACACCGCTCTAAATCTGCCACTAGACCTGGAACCGAAAACAACGGGATTAAAATGAAGATACATTACAGTGGCGTCATAACTAACCCAACTAGATATAATCAAAGACTGCTGGAGAAGCCAAACAAACAAAATATTAAAATACTTCTCAATAACTGATTACAAACAATTCATTTTTTCCCTTGGTATATATATACTTTGTTTCTATACACTAAATTTGAACATTTTCACTGCATTGCAATCCAACATGTCTAATTGTTTTGTTTTGTATGGTTTAACGCCATTTTTCAGCACAATATAGGCTATACATGGCGGCCAGTATTAATGGTGGAGGAAGAACCTGGACAACGCCCAGAAAGAACCACCGACCCACGAGAAGCTACTGGCAAGCTTTCTCACATAACTACATTTGCCGAATCTTAGACTCGAACACACGCAGAGGTGAGATGGCAGTGGTCCGTAACGGACAGCGCTTTAGACCACTCGGCCACTCGGGGCCCTGTCCAACATGTCTAATAGATTACTGATTCTAACAACATGTCTAATAGAGATTACCGATTCTAAAAACATGTCTGATAGATTACTGATTCTAAAAACATGTCTAATAGATTACTGAGTCTAAAAACATGCCTAATAGATTACTGAGTCTAAAAACATGTCTAACAGATTACTGATTCTAAAAACATGCCTAATAGATTACTGAGTCTAAAAACATGCCTAACAGATTACTGAGTCTAAAAACATGCCTAATAGATTACTGAGTCTAAAAACATGTCTAACAGATTACTGATTCTAAAAACATGTCTAATAGATTACTGATTCTAAAAACATGACACATCAGGGATGCTACATGACTGTTTGAAGGAAAAAAAAACATATAAACTTTAATCTATTTTAATTTTTGAGGAAAAATAACAATTTGAAGTTCTATGCCATTTTAAAATGATGATTTCTGTTTCCCACTAGTTTTAATGTGGTTAGTGTTTTAAATTATTTTAAAAAGCTATACCAATTAACATTGTATCGTATATTGAAGTAAAAGAATCATACAGTACATTTTCCTAGATACAAAAACTGTTGTGGAACAATGCATTTAATTGATTAGTTGAAGAAATCAATTTTACAGTGTGCTGCTATTTTCTATAATTACACTACTAGCTCTGGCAAGTGGAACCTACTCTGTATGCATTCTAACCTGGGGTTTTACAAGCCATATTTCTCATGAATATATTCATTTATTAAATTAATGGCATGATATTTCCTGTGTTGTTGTGGAATAAAAATACTTAGATTGAGTGGTTCTCGAACTCGCTTTTACTTTCACACTACTCTTTCTGATTACACCAAGAGTTACATTAATGCTCTCTCAATACTTCAGGTCATGAAATTCGACATTTTCTGATGAATATATTTAATTTTTAAATTAACAAGGTCATAACGATTATGAGTGACTTTTAAACAATGAATAGTCAGTAATTGTTTGCATATGTTAAATAATGATACAGGTATATCAAAATCAAACACATTAGCTTCTACCTTTATTTAGGTACCAGTGTACATGTAAGAAGCAAATACATGTGCAGAATATCTCGTGGATTAAAACATATATCATTGCTCCTCACAAGGACTCAAAGGAAGGTAAAACTATGCATTCGTGGAAAACAATCAAGTTAAATTTATAGTTATGTCCCTTCTCTTTTTAGACACTACAAACATCAAATTTTATTGATCAATTTACAGTACCTGATAGCCAAAGACATTTTATAAGATAACCTGGAGAAAATGATACTTTAAAGAATTGTGCTCATTCTAGGACACAAAAAAATGTTTACAAATTAGTAAAATTTTAAATTTTTATGAAAAAATAAATCATTCAACACTAAACTGGTTGCTATCAGTATTATCTCATAATAAAACATGTATATTTTATGAATCTTAAAATAAATTACATCTACTTATGTATTTCATAATCATATTTTATGAATCTTAAAATAAACTACATCTATTTATGTATCTCATAATCAAATATATACATTAATATATCTCAAATATTTTATTTATCTCATTATCAACTATGTAAATATATGAATATCATAATTATATACATTTATGTATTTCATAACTACATATGTATGTATGTATGTATGTATGTATGTATGTATGTGTGTGTATATATATATATATATATATATATATATATATATATATATATATATATATATATATATATATATATATATATATGTGTGTGTATATATATAGATATATATGTATATGTGTATATAGATATATATGTATATGTATATATAGATATATATGTATATGTATATATATATATATATATATATATATATATATATATATATATATATATATATATATATATATATGTATATATATGTATATATATATGTGTGTGTATATATATATATATATATATATATATATATATATATATATATATATATATATATATATATATATATATATATATATATATATCTCATAACTGAGTACATTCAAGGCAGAGTACACAATGCTATTTTTCACTGCAATGGCCCTATCACTGTCCCACATGATGGCAACACAACTTTCTAGCCTTGTTCCAACAAGGTTTATCACATGATCTGTATTTGGATTTTTCTGTTTCTTGAATTACTATTAATCAAAGTTATGTCAATCTTCTTTCTCTAAGCATTTACTATATTAAAAAAATTGTCTAGTTTTCACTTTCACTACACTATTTTTCCCCTGATTTTTATATGCTTCCAGTTGATTGGTGTTTCATCCCAGATTCTGCCTCCACTGCCATGTATATAGCCTATCATTTGCTGAAACATTTTGTTTAATCCAAACCAACTAAATTTTTATTGAGAAAATCTAAGCCAGTATGTAACTGTAAGGATAACAACATCTGCATGAATGTACATATGCAGATAGAAAGATAAGTATTTTCTGTTAAAAGTTCATCACTAAGCCAGATAGTTTCTAAGATTATGGAAAAAAGGACTTGAGACCATCTTTATGGGAAAATAATGGATCAAAATTAATTTCAGCTCCACTTAGATTTCAAACATGATTTTAAATTAATTCTATGTGACAAATAATCTGGCATATTCATGCAGAACCTATTTTCTCAACCATGGCTAATTTGTAATTCCTTGTACATGTATTTGTTTAGTTAACACCATTTTATTTCCATTTAATCTTTACCATGTAATCCCTTCACCATGTATCAGTTAATTTATATAATGATATAATTTAACTGAAGCAAAACAAATAGTTTATTTTTTTAAATCAATTGCTTAGTTCAAAAAGAAAAATTAATTTCTGCCATTCTGACCAATGGGGTCAACTATTACAAATGTGAAAATGACTGACCAGTTTATTCAACCAATATTTTAGCATTGGATATATGTGAAATGACAAAGACATACTAACTCAAGCCACTTAAATCTGTTTTTCAAATGCATAATTTATCATAAAATCAACCTGTTAAAAGCATGGCAAGAACTCAGTTGCATGTTAAGCCATTCATTTAAAGTATCCAGTAGATATCATAAATAATTTCTGGCTAAAAATATAATAAAGAGTACCTCCCTGAAAAAAAATATAAACCAAATGAGAGATAAGTGTTTTATTGTATATTTTAAAATGGGGACTCAAACAGATTTATATATTTTGATGACAGAGCATGCCATACTCCAGGTATATTTATTTCAGTTTCATATCTTTTCATGATGATGAAATATATTTTGTGCACAAAAATATTTTGAAAATATGAAATAATTTTTAACATCATATTACTGTCTCAATGATTTTACTATTTCTTTATCAAACAACAGGAAACACCTATGTACACTGTTCAAGTCATATGAAAAAATACAAAAAACATTAATTCATCTTAACTGCTCATTCAATATTTAAATTAACAACTGTCATTTCTTATTTGTTATTAATTTAAAATGCTGCACCAGAACACTGATCCAAACAAGTAAAAATTACTTTCACAACATACATATCCTGAATATTTGTTTTCACACTCTTAGATAAATTTCAGTGCTTTTGGGGGGTAATTTTATCTAAATTTCAGATAATAATAATAATAATAATAATAATAATAATAATAATAATAATAATAATAATGAGGACTTTGTATAGCGCCTAATCTTTAAAAGCTCTAAGCGCTTTCCACCATCAATAATATGACTACACTACAGATAAAACAAATGACATAAACAATGAAATCAGAAAACAATTGGAAATCTAAGACATGATGTTTTATCTCACAAAATTATTTCAGAGAAAATAAAATGTCAGATTTTTTGGGGGCAAATACGTAATTTTCAGATCTATGTAAATTTCAGATCTAAATAATTTTGATTTATTTATTTTCTGGTAAAATTATTTCTGAGAAAATGTTAGAAATATTCTGGCACATGCGCTATTTTTTTAGATATAATTTTCAGATCTTTGTAACGTTCAGATTTATTTGGCACTGATATGCAATTTTCAGACCTAAGACATGAAACCTATGTTTTTTTTCCTATGAAAAACAAATTCTGAGAAAATGTCACAAAATAAACCTTTTAGACTGAAATGATTTATAATTTCATAGTATGCCAATGATTATAAATTATAAATACTATAATGATGGAATCAAGGTTTTAGATTAATGATGTAGGAAAAGATCAATAGGTGTAAAATGAGGCCCAACTGGTTTAAATTTCTCCTAAAATTATGAGCCCAACCTCCATTCCGAATCAATTCTCGATACATTCACTCCAATGCTGTTTGGTGGTAAAGACTGCATTATTCCTAATGTTATTAACATTTCTGCATGAATTAAAAAATAGAATATTTCATTTTGTAAATACTGGGGCATAATATAAGCAACATTACATTTTATTAAATCTAATAAATGTGCATATTAATACACACACCCCTGCCCCCTCATTGGTGAAAGTTTTAATGAAAAGCAAAATGTGCTATGTAATGTCAACATAAACAACAAATATAGTGTGGTTATTCAGACAAGTTATTTTTAAAAATAAATTAAAATATAAAAAATACAACAAACTGTGCAGAATGTTCCAATAAAATTTGACACAAGACAGCAAACCATTTATTCAAAAGTATCATCTGCAAATTGTTGTTCCTTCATTATCATTACATGCAAATAAGTTAATGTTTCCTACAAATAAATATAACTGACTCCAAACTACCAGATCTGACCATTCAAGTGGACATCTATTTTTCTACCATACATATATTTTCATTACATAATTTTAGCAAGCATTTAGTTCTAGTGCAAATTAGGCTGTATGCTAAATTATCTAAAATGTTAGGCTTGCTAAAAATTGTCTGACTTAACAATATCACAACCTGACAAGAGGCAAAAATTTCTTGATCAATTAAAAATGTCTCTTGGATCATGTTTTAAATTACAATATTACCAAGGACAAGAAAAAGTAATGGAGATAATATTCATCTTCTATTTCTCATTTATTTTTATATTTAATTTAAACCTATCATGGATGATTTACTTAATCAGGTACAACTTCCAATATTTAAAAACAAAATAATTTATGATAGTAGCTCCCTCCCATAGTATCCCATTTTAGATGAATATTTACAATTGCACTCTATACAGAATTTGCTTATGTCTACTGCATGCTTTCTAGTGGTCAATTAACCTATATTGGTTGAATGAAAAGGATTTATTAATAATTTAATTATTGATCTCTGCCACAAATAAACTTCTTGATTTAACCTTTGTTAGATAAATAATGCACACGCATCAGTATCCTTACTGGTAAAAAGATTAGATTTTTTTTTCATTACCCGAAAAAGACATCTTATTAATTATAAGAAAACAGTTGACTTAAAAACAAATTGTAGGCATGTTATCTTTGGATTGAAAGTATAAAATGTTTGAGGATACAGAAATAAAGAACTACCAAATTTGTTTCTTGATGCTACTTTGGTTTTTTTGTTCACATGTATATATACCAGTGTTTTTCCAAATATTTAGATTTTAAAATTTACTCAGGCTAGTTAAATATTACTAACACAGACTATAAAAATATCAAGTCTGGTGTTCTTTCATGAATTATTAATTATTAATTATTATTAATTACACAATATATAGAAACATCATCAGATAAAACAAATTTAGTGATTTCAAATATTTTTGTATGGAGAAAATTTGCATATCTAAACTTATATTATTGAAAGTATATATAATTTTGGATTTACATCTAAATGTTTATTTTAATATAGACTTCTTGATTAAGATTTTTTGGTCATATATTCTGGATTTCTTTTATTTAATCTCAATTTCCTTTCACATATTTAAATGCTCAACATGACAAAGGGAGTGGAAAAATATGTAAAAACTTACAATTGATTCCATATTTTTAATGATAAAAAGAATCAATTGTTATTATTATGAGAAAGTTCTCTTGTAATTTAACAGTTTTTCTGATTAATTTTTTAATTTGAAAACCATTTAAATTGAAAATATCAAGTCTATAACACACTGGTTTATCAACTTTCCTCAAATTAGAGATAAGCAAAATGATGAATAAAAATTTCATAAATTTTTTTCTTCCATAAAATAACATGACTCAAAGTGACCATAGACACTGAAAAAAATCCTTACTAATATCCACTGTTAAAAATGTAAAATTTGCATATAATTAAAATCACAAAGAAACAAGACACAAAAAACTATATATATTATTTATGGTCAGGGGTGTTGAGCATTGTAATTCATTGCACTAGCAAGCAATATTTTCAAACAAAAAAAGGGATTGCAAACAGAACAGAGCAGTAGATACAAGAATTTCATTACTGAACTTGCATAATTCCAAAACTCTGTATTATCCATCGATATCTCTGCAATGATGACAAAAGATTCAAAAAATTAAAAAACAAATCTAAATAATATATTACTAGAAATTTTTTTTGTTTCTTTTCAAGTTGCAAACAAATATTATAAGGCTCAAAAATTATTTTTTTTTTAATCTAGAAAACCTAAAATTAATGCCAAATTTAATAAATAACTAAGAAACACACTTTGGATATTTAAAAAGAAAATTTGTGATTAAACAATATTAAGTAATTTACCTCTATATTCCTTTTTCCTTTGGAACGGTACTAGTCACTTACTACAAAGCAGCAACACAAATGCGCAATTCTATTCTAGTGAAATTTTAAATTCACTAAACTTTCTAGACTGCGCACGCGCATGGATCTATGCCCCTCTTGTGCCAACCCCAGTCATGTCAGCGTACTTTACTTTAAAGAAGTTTCTGCATCGTTAAGAAAAATAAAATATTTACAGGCCATAATATTCTGAGATAAAAAAATTGAACTAAAGTCTGAAAAAAGATACAAAATAGTTATGAGCTGATAATTGTAAACTTGCTTAATCGCAGCAACAACAATAAATAAATATAAATTCTGAAAACGAAACACTGTTCCTGACAAACTAGTCCACATTACCCTCTGACCATGTCGTTTTGGCAAAGAAGATAATTGCTTTATGAATGGTCTGTCTGAAATCAAAGAACCCACTGCACATGCAAACTGTAAATGTACGGAACCAAATGCGCATGCAAACTGTAAATGTACGGAACCAAATGTGCAAGTGCATAGTAGGACTTGATGATAAATGCATGCAAGTCAAAAAGTAAATTATTTTTTCAAAGAAATCACTGCATATAAAAATATTGACGAGTATAACATTTCATGTCCACCGAGATGATTATGTTAAATATACAATCAAAAGTAACCAAGTTCCTTATTAAAAATATTGGCCAAATTGAATGCGTCCTGCTTGCATAACGTAGAATGCGCACGCGCAAGCACTTACTGTCAAATATGTGCCCCCCATATGTGAATCCCTAAGAGTAATGGAATTTCCTGCAAGGATTACTGCTTTTAAAAAGCTAAAATAAATAATGAAAATATTAGAGGGGTTGGTGAAAAAGTTAAAACTCACAAATTTGAATAAGATTGCACCTTGATTTCAGTCCAAGGTACACTAATGAAACACGACTCTCGAAATTAAGATTATACTACTGCAATATGCGCATCTAAATCTGCGCAGACCTGACTTGTCCTAGATTTATTTAATATCACAATGTGGCAGGGATCTAGGAATCTGCAAATACTTTGGAGACTTGTGTTACTTCAAAATAAAGACAAATTCAGTCGTTCTATGTTGAGGGAGAAAAAAATGACCTTGAATGATATTATGAAAATGAAAACAATGGGAAAAAAGTATAGCATAAAATATTCATTGCTGATTTTTTTTCTGCATTTTAATTCAGATCATTTTGCTTAGGTAGCACATGTTAGTGTGACCTACGTAAGTAGGACATGCGCAAACATCATGTCACGCCATGTCTTTGCACATGTACACCCCACGAGTTGGAATCAAACTATGAATCAGGAAAATTCAATTTTTTGCAAGTAAAACTGATAAATGTTATTAAAGAAAAAAGGCCACACATATTTCATGCATATGAAATTATTTTCTAAAATTGTCTGCATGTTAATAAGACATTCTACAAGTAAAGAAATTTAAAAATTAGTGATTTAATTTTAACTTCGGCCCAATCACAATATGACAGACATAACATGCACAGTAATAAATTAATTATATAACTAGTTAGAAAAATTTAATTATCGACAAAAATGAATGACAGATAAAATGTTTTAAAACAGAGAAAGACACTAACCGCTACACACATGAAAATATTTTATGAAGTCTGAACACGAGTGATAAAATCATCTAAATGCAACAAGAATGTTTAAAATAGCAAGAGTGCAAAAAACTGTGCCTGTAAAATCCTGTATTTTCAAGAAGGCAATTTTTTTTAAAATGAACACAGTATTTTATGCTCGATACCACAAAACGTGAAAAATTCTTCAATGAAATTGTTAAACAAAGTTCTCTCTTTCCTAAAAAAATGCATTCTGGCCATTCATATGTACCTTGAAAAAAGAAAATGATGCATACAACATAAAAGAAAATCAAGTAACCTACCATAACAGTTTCCATCAGCTTATACTTCCAACATGGCGACGCAAGCAACGCGCCACATGAAGTCCGCAAAAATTATAATTCAATGTAGAAAAATCTGCTAATCCTCAAATTAGTATTTTCCAACTTTACCCAATATAAATTATTATATGGCTTAACACTGAAAGATCTTAATCACCTGGAATGTAGTATTACTTCAAAATATCGACATGTGCTTTTGCATGGAACAAATTCCATATCGCAGTAATAAAGTCAAAGAAGAAATCCATTCAATCCAAATAAGAATTTGAAATAAAGCACATATATTTCATGTGCAAAATTCTTTGTACAGCCAACATGTAGGAAAATAAGTCACATATCTGAGACTCCAAATAACTAATACCTAAACAAGTAGAAAGTATCAGAAATAAGTTTCCCTTTACAGACCCCGCCACTTACTTGATCTGCACTGTCTGGTTTGAATATTCAAATTCCGTCTGCTTTCAAAAATTCAGACATAAGAGGAGAGCATGTGACCCAGACAGATTGAGCTCTGCACTTAACAGCCTATAATACAGTGGAGCGGTTGGGTGAAAGGTCACTACTTCTATATCATATACAAATCTCTTATTTCTCATACCCTCTAGAGACACTGGTTGGGAAAAAGAAAAAAGATAGCAGAGAAAGAAAAAAAGAGAGGGCACATTTACCATCACAATAATTCTCATGCATTGCGAGACAGAAAGTAGTTCCCCTATCAAATGCACTTGAGTTTTGTCCCCGCCCCTATCCTTAACCAATTCAGGTAGACATTCATGCAGTCCACAACTCCTGTTCCATGCCAGTGGTGTCTTGCCAGCCAAGGAAAAATCCAATGTACTTTTGCACCTGCAATACTGCATGTATGCATCCTCAACAGAAAATAGTGCAATGTCTCTGGTTCCCACCTTTTAACCCCTAAAACTGAGCCTTTCTGGCAGCCCTCCCCCACATAGGCAACAAGTTATTATTGTGCATAAAGACGCCGTGCACAGATAGAGGAAAACCCCGCTGCACCTAACATTATCATATACCCAAATTCTTCAACATTATCTCTGCGCATAGAGTCTTGAGGATTTCTATGGGGCGCATGCGCTTTGTTGCATTTTCTCTACATCTTACACTGCGACTCTCTAAAAAGTTCATGGTCCATTCTATTCTTTTCCTAACCACAACTGCAAAATCCCAAATGTGCCTCTGAAAATTTGCCGCCAATACCTCCTTTCTTGCATGTCTCACAAAGGAACTCCCATTTTTAAAAAAACCAATGCACATCTACAAGTATTTCTTAAGTAACATCAAGCAAATTGCCACATAAAAGGTCTTTATGTACATACCTTGAAAATGAGATTTACACACCAATTTTTTCCACTAGTAAATAGAATTACATGTATGGTATCAATTTCATATTTCAAGCGTTGATAGAATAAAAGGCAATCAACGACTATTTTAATTCATTAATCAAAAAGTGCCATACAAAGAAAACTGCCATTTTAGAAACATTGGATAAAATCTTTTTTATTTATGCTGCATTTTCAAGGACAAACTATTCTATTCTCCAAACAATTTGAAATTTCCATAGATTGTCTGATATTATTTCTCTTTAATTTATCTGAAATGTACTTTTTATTTTTAAAATACAGACTAGCTTTGTCTTCTATTACAAAAAATTTCCATGGATAGTCTGATATTATTCCTATTTAATTTATCTGAAATGTAATTTGTATTTTTAAAATATAGATTAGCTTTGTCTTCTATTACAAAAAATATTCTAAAAAGCTGTGAAAATTAATTCAAGCAAAGAAATTAAAACAAATCAATTTTGCATTTAAGTTGAAAGTTGACTGAAGTCTCCATTAAATTTTACAATACAAGAGATGTCTTAGATGTAGCTTTTGGTAGGTTTACTGACAGTTGAAAACATTTAAGAATATAAACAAGGAAAATTAAAAACTGCATGAAGATATGAATTACTGACAGAAAAGTAAAAGGTTCATATTATTTCTAAATATCAGATTCATAGACAGAAAAAAGTACAAAACCATTAGATTTTCTTAGTATTTCATGCATGCAACAAATTCCCAGACTGTCATTTAAAACAATTTTCTTGTTAATCTTTTTATGAAGCTGAAAGGAGAAACACATCTGTATCAAAATAAAGTGTCAGAAAAGTCAGATATATGTAATACTTTTATCATAACAATACAGTTAAACATCAAATGTAATTTTCAAATGTGATCAAGCTAGTTTAAAATGCATGGGACTTTATATTTTAAAGAGAAAATACCATTAAAACTCCATCAAATTCCATGATAATTTTTCAAAGCAAAAACACAGTTGTCTTAAATTATTCAAATTTTTACATTAAAGAGAAGTAGAAGAGTAATACTATCAGTTTCATTTAGAATGTGTAAACTTAAAATACAATTATACAGAGAGTGTGTAAACTTAAAATACAATTATACAGAGAATGTGTAAACTTAAAATACAATTATACAGAGAGTGTGTCTACTGGGTTATTCTTTTACATAAACTTCTACCATCTAAACAGAAAGCACATCAAATACTTTCATTTGTGCAAACTTTGATTTTCCATTTATTTCGTTTACTCCATATTAAACTTCTTTCTTTTATAACTCAACAAGAGATATGACATAAAAAAAACTCTTCTAAGAGGATCATAATGTCAGAAGAAGAAAAAAAAAACTGTTGATGCAATTCCATAATTTGGCGGTAAACTGGTCAAAAAGAATGGCGGGCAATGCTGCAGATTCGGGCGCATTGTCCTACCACAATTATAAGAACCCTCAATGTCCCTCTATTACAGACTACATGTAATATCACAGTTGTGACCTAACCCAGCATTATATACATCATGTGTGTGTCTAGTCTACAGTATGCCTAAACAAACCAGACATTTGCTTGGGCTATTAGAGCAGGCTGATATACCAATGGTTGGGTTAGCAGACTGCTTTTAAATTAATTGTCTGCACAATTCAAAGTGGCTGATCATGCAACCAGTCAAGCATGTCAAACCATCTAACCCTAAGCATACTGAAATTGTCAGACAAAAAATATAATTTGGATCAAATAACCTATTGGCTGTAAGCTACCACTCCCCCATGTGAAAATTCTACCCACCTTGTCTTCGGCTATGCAACCAACCTACCTGAATTTTGGAATAATCCTTTCCACAAGGAAACGTCCAAATGCCTTTTTCCTTAATCATGAATAAGTGCAGTGCATTTGAAGGCATGAGAGAGTGAAGAAACCTGCCAACGCCCTTTATTCTAAATCTGCGGGTCCAAGCTATCTACACATTCTGCCACGGGCAAGACAATCTCGTCACAATTTTGACTTAAATAATGCCCATCTAAGTACCCTGCTCGAGGACAAAAGGCCTGCGCACATATATTTTATGATTTCCCCCCTTTACAAATCCAAATTCCATCAAAATCTTCATACCACATGTCTTTACTGGAAAGCACATGCTTCCATCCAACATGGCTGCCACACTTTTTGCTAGCTGATAATGAGACTGGGATCACGTGACTACACTGTTCAGTCTATTTATTTGGCTTGATTTTCCAGTCAAATTTAGTCTTCTGGGAAACAGTACCTTTGAGGCATTCCAACTAGGACAATGAAGGAATAATCCCTGTGCATCATTCAAATTATCATGGAACACTGCTAGATTTAGTGTGGGGAAATGTGTATTCAAATCCTATTGTATCACTGATAAGGCGTTTATGTGCCAAGCCATAATGGGTCAGGATTATGCCAACAAAAACTACAACTGATTCTGCCTACCTCATGTCTGCTGTGTTGCAGACACGACAATGGAGCCACTAGCACAAATTTTTATTTTAGTTGCCATGGAGAGACTAACATGGTTTAAAAATAGTAATTAATTTGGTACTATATCATGCTATCAATTATCTTGCTCACTGCACTAGAGGAATAGATAAATACAAAAACATTCAGGTTTCTATGAGATGGACTGGTGTTAGGATATTATGTTGATTGAAACTGTTACAGTTTTAAACAATATGGAAAAGTCATTTTTCAGCTAAATGACATGCAAAAAAAGCATATTTATCTCAAAAAGAGACAATTTAATAGTTTATGGAGCTGTATTGCCAATTTTGGATTTCTTTAGTTGTAGAATATATTTCCAGAAAAACTTTCATTCGATGTGATTAGCAAATTTTAGGCAGGTAAATGTATACAAGGTAACTGTTTCAAAGTTAAACTATATTTTACAGTCTTTCAATATTTGCAAATTCAAAATAAATTAATTATTGGAATGTCTTTCACAACACATAAGTTTAACTACATATTAACGAAAGCATGTTCTAACAGTAGCATCAGTGTAAATTAAAACGTATATGTATAAATCTCACTCAAAGGTGCCACAGATTTTGTCCTTTGTAGAGAGGCTTAATACATACTAATCATCTATATAAGAAACTGTTGCATTTTTTTTTCTTATGTTTATATCTATCCTATATACACAAGTGTCTGCTGATAAATGTTTTAATGATAAAATGAGATAGGAATAAATATAATTAATAAAAACACTGACTGTCTGCTACTCACCTGTACCTTTTAAATGCATCTGAAAGAATTCACTAAAAGCTATTTGGCATGTAAAACCATGTGTGGTTATTCCATTTGTCCAGTTAGCTAAATATCCACTGTAATCATTTTCCTTGAATTAGGCATTAAACCCTGTGTACATCAACACTATTTGGAAACAAATACCAAAAAAAATATTGTAGTAATTTATATTTCTAATTTCTTGTGTAAATTCTTTCCAATACTGGCCTTTCTTTAAAACCAATGGTCAGAAATGTATGTGGCTTAAAGTTCACTTTTTGAACCTACTAAAATTAAAATCTTTATTCCACTACATTGAAACACTCACAATTAAATGTCCATTTTAAGAAGAGGTAAAGAACATGCACAGAAAAACTCCTATGTGCTTATGTCCATCTACAATGACCAGTGGTCAATGAGGAGAATACTGGACACCAGCAAGGAGACCTACTGTGTTTACCTTTATCCCTTTAAGACTTGAATAGACTTTGCTCTTAAAGTTATTGTTCTCACAGGAAGATGCCATCATTCAGTCACTATTCCATTTATGATCCTAAAATTCAGGATGTCTGACCAATGTCCAGTGGTTGCAGAAGGTTAAACATAGTCACACAAATCAAGACACTCATCACACATGTGCACATGGACAAGAACATAAAGAATCATCTCCAGCCAGTACCAATGAACTAGGTGACTCTCCACATATTCCCGCCAATGGCTTGCATACCAGTCATTTTGAGATTGTTGGGGCTCTAAAGGGAAATCTATACTGCCAAGCCCCTAGTCTAAAATTTTAAATGTACAACAGGAGTCCTGTTCAAGTCTTCTCCACACTATTATACAATTTATTATCAAATCTGATTAGCAGAATGTCAAAACTGTTGAGCCTGGAAATAATGAATTACGTGTGCAAGGGAGGCTATGAAAGAGGGAAATAATTATTAATTAATCCAGTTTAATTACATATTTGATCAGAAAATAAATCTACTGATACAATCCAAAAATATTTGACTCAGTAGAAATAAATGACTGAACATATACAACAAATGGAGAACAAAAATAATGCATGCATCAGCAGAAAAATTACCTACATGTATACATGTCTGACTTTCTATACTGCAAATATAAATCAAGGCTGCTATACTGGGAGAATAAACACCATGTACTTTTAACACTGCCACACCTGTGATTCCTCTGTACAGTATACATTATGAATTCTGACTCTGATATAACACTTACTATTCTCTACATATCCACTGAAAGGGCAGGTTTGTAATCAATGTCACAAGTGGGAGTGGTCCACAATTTGACACCCATAACATGCCTCCAGTAGCATCCTTGAAAGAACTTGCACAATTATCTATGTACACAGGCAACGGAAGCAGACACAATTGATAAAAAGGAAATCTAACAGCTAGATCATATTGGTCTGACACATGTAGAGTATCACATGTTTTTTTGTTTCTGACTTTCTATCTATCATCTGGGGGGGTGGGGAGGTTCTTACACAGGTTAGCATGCAACACAGATATATATACACATGTGTTTGCATTTTATACCAATTTCAATTTTTTTTTATAAGTATCCTGATAAAACAATATACTTTTTTCACACAAATTGCAATGTCCTGTAAGTTTCATTGGCAATGTTCCCACTAAGCGAATGGTAGATATGCGTGCAGTGCTTACTGCACTGCGCAAGCATTACGGAGACAAGCAAAATTTAACATCGGAATGAGCAAAAATTGACAATTCAGCTGTACGGGGATACCTGAGCAGCTGCGCACACATGCAGCCTAGAGGGAACGTTGTTCATTGGTTACACAAATTGAGACATTTATATAGTAACTTAAAGAAACAAGGCAATTAGAAATTGGCTGTCAATACTAGAAATCACATAAAAAAATACTAAGTTCATAACTTCTTGTCCATCCTATTTTTTTATGTAAAGGATCATACCAAATTTGCCTTTTAAATCAATTAAGTCTTCAAAAGTTAGAGTTCAAATGAATCTGAAGGACAATGTACTAATACAAAAAGGTGCTAAGTTTCCAGTCAAACTGGACCATAGCTCACAAAATTCGGCAAGAAAATGGTGACAACTGAACCTGACCAGTCCTTTTAATGGCATGCCAATGGTATCCGTAAAAGTAAGTAATTGGAGGTAAGATTAATGGGTTAAGTAAACAGTCAAACAATGTCCAGAACTCTAGAATTATGCCATAAAACTAAGAAAACAAAAATCAATGTAGGTTTTTAAACTTTAAAGCCTCGTACAAAATTTTATTTCATTCCATAATTTCTGTTTCTTGGACGACAACAAACTGATCCTAACAGACAAGACATGATATTATGGAGTGGAAAATGTATGGGTAGATCTATTTCAACTGTTTCATAGATATGATGAGGATACAAATTATCACAAAGATAGTTCTCAATGCCTAACTGGGAGTTATTACTCTGTTTTTATCTTATCTAACTTTAATTAATACATTATATCGACACCATGAATAGAAACACATGAAAAATAATAAGCCATTCATAATTACACTAGAAAATCCTACAATCATGGGGGCTTGGGTTGGCAAAAAATTTCAAAAACAGCAGTTTGTCTCAAATTAAAAAGAAATTGGACAATTAAGACTCGTTAAGCTATAATGCATTTATCCAGCTGCAAACAATATGATCTGGGAATACATTTTCTCAATAATTTAAAGGGATTTTTTGTAATTTTGAGAGTTACATTTGCAGATCAAAGGAATTTCACTTTATTTTCATATCTTTATATTCCTAACAGCTAACCAAAATAAGTCTACCATGATAACATCCACCTTACATTCAATATAGTTATTTTATCATGCAAACTCTATTTATTATGTGCACCTGTCATGATAGGCATGTTATTTACTTTATAATATTTGACACAGGGGAATTAATTAAATAGGATCCATTTATTTTTTTACAAAAATTATTTTTTCAGAAAATGGGATGAACATTGCATTCCAAGGAACAAGATATGAAATTATGGAGTGGAAAATTAATGGATAAATCTATTATGTGTATACTGACCTGTAAGTCAGGTCCTAACAACTGTGTATCAAAATATGTTATTTGTCCTACTGATTACTCCTAACAACTGCATATCAGGATCTGTTATTTGTCCTACTGATTACTCCTAACAACTGCACATCAGGATCTGTTATTTGTTCTTTTGATTACTCCTAACAACTGCACATCAGGATCTGTTATTTGTCCTACTGATTACTCCTAACAACTGCATATCAGGATCTGTTATTTGTCCTACTGATTACTCCTAACAACTGCACATCAGGATATATGTTATTTGTTCTTTTGATTACTCCTTACAACTGCACATCAGGATCTGTTGTTTGTTCTTTTGATTACTCCTAACAACTGCATATCAGGATATATGTTATTTGTTCTTTTGATTACTCCTAACAACTGCATATCAGGATATATGTTATTTGTTCTTTTGATTACTCCTAACAACTGGATATCAGGATATATGTTATTTGTTCTTTTGATTACTCCTAACAACTGCATATCAGGATATATGTTATTTGTTCTTTTGATTACTCCTAACAACTGCATATCAGGATATATGTTATTTGTCCTACTGATTACTCCTAACAACTGCATATTAGGATATATGTTATTTGTTCTTTTGATTACTCCTAACAACTGCATATTAGGATATATGTTATTTGTTCTAATGATTACTCCTAACAACTGCATATCAGGATCTGTTATTTGTCCTCCTGATTACTCCTAACAACTGCATATCAGGATATATGTTATTTGTTCTAATGATTACTCCTAACAACTGCATATCAGGATCTGTTATTTGTCCTCCTGATTACTCCTAACAACTGCATATCAGGATATATGTTACTTGTTCTAATGATTACTCCTAACAACTGCATATCAGGATCTGTTATTTGTCCTCCTGATTACTCCTAACAACTGCATATCAGGATCTGTTATTTGTCCTACTGATTACTCCTAACAACTGCATATCAGGATCTGTTATTTGTCCTACTGATTACTCCTAACAACTGCATATCAGGATCTGTTATTTGTCCTACTGATTACTCCTAACAAACTGCACAGATCCAGATCTACTGGTGCAGTATGTGACATCAGATCTGGCTAGAGATTATATACCATATTCTTTCACAAATCTTACTTGGCAAGAAATTGAAAAGAAAATACAAATAGATGCAAATACTAACTGCTGTAATAAAAAAAATCTCAAAATATCTTTTACAATTTTAAAATTACAGATTAATTTTATCTTTCATCATTTTTTTATATACATCATATAAGCGTCTATTTTTAGAAAATATGTTTGACAAGCTAATGAAATCTAAAATTCATTGATGAATATAACCATATATTGTGAAAAGAAGAAAGCAATGTAATCCAGTAAATGTTGTCTTTATTTTATTAATAAATTAAACTGCACATTTCAAGCACACCATCTCAAATGAATGAATATCCCAAATATTATGACAATTTATTCTTGAAGTTGAGTAAATATTCTTTAAAGGAAACACAGGAAGGAAGCAATGTGGATATACTAATAGAATTAGCAATTTGAAAATCTGAAAACTAAATTTTTAATACAATTTTTCCCTTAAATGTCCAAACAAATTTATGCAAATCTTGTTTATAATTAGCATTTTTTAGCATTTTTGAAATTTAAGAGGGAAAAATGCAGTTGAAAATCGAATATCGTTCTAGTTACAAGTAACAAATTAAATTAAACCAAAGAGATCATGTTTAATCAAACCAAATGTCCCTTCAGTCTCAATGAATATACTCCAAATGACCCTTAATAATACTGTCTCGATTATGCAGTCCATGCTGACCTTTCAAATTCTTCCCCCATATTTCTCCCCCTTGCCTTATTATCTTATAAAGTACACATATTAAATGTATAGTAATTGAATGGTATTCCATGCTAGTAATGTGGTCCAATTTTTTAAAAAATTATGCTGAATGCTGGGAAAAATTCTCTATTTTTATTTGTTGCACTAAAAATACACTCCTTCACAACAACATACTTCCTTTAATTGACAATGAAACTGAGATTACAATTGTGTTCAACAAAGTTTCTAAATACCATCTATTCTCTCTTATCAGACGAGTCCAACTGCAAACTGCAGCTATACAGAGACCTGCCATACCCTGACAAGTTCGTCTCAGTAAGGTCTTTGATTTGTTTCCATATGATTGACCAATTTTCAGCAAGGTAAACAAAATATCAATAACTGCTATTGTAAAGCTGGAAACTGTAATTAAAAGTTTGACGCATCGACGATAAACATTATGTTCAACTGAAAAGTTTGTAAAACACACGTAGACTTTCTTTACCACCGGTACAGTTGCAAAAACTCTAGTTCCAAACCCTATGCAGCTCCGAATGACTTGTTGCTATATCTCAACTTGACATAATTCTTGGAAACTCTTTTCCATTTCAGACTGTTCCAGTGGCCTAATAGTCAGAGCATCTGCTTCAGATGTGGGAGGTTGTGGATTCAATCCCTTACAAAGTCATACCAAAGACTTACAAAAATGGTACTAACAGCTGCCTTGCTTGATGCTTAACATTAAGAGGTTAGTGTTAGGACTGGTCGGACTTGTGTCAGGATAATGTGACTGGGTGGGACATTATGCTACATGTCTGCGTTACAATGCCCCCGTGCTAGACATCACCATAAACTGCCACACTGCAGACATCATAGCGATATGATTGAAAAACTGATAAAGCTATGTTAAAATACCAAATCACACACATATTTTTCCAATTCACATGACGCAATAATCATATCTCCCACCACGAGACAATACTCAAATTGCCACTTATGTCCAATAAACATAATTGTGTCCATTCCAGCTTTTCTTCATAAGAATCTTACTCCTTTTTATTCTTCTGTGTCGATGTTCAACACTTTTCTAGAAGCCTATTTTCCATTTCATCTTAAACGTTCATCTCTTTCTGGAAGCTATCTTTAAAAATTTTATAATCAACAGTTTGATCATGCAGATGCTTCGCATGAGCAAATATGTGCAGTTTAAAGCATCTGGTGTACTGCTGTAAAGTTAGTCTGGTTCACTGACTAATTTCACAAGTTCTAAGATGAAACCCAGATCCAAACAAAACAAACATGAACCAATTATCCACATATCTCGGCAATACAAATTTTCCTGTAGTTTTCTGCAAGTATGCCATAAGGCCGTATTTTAAGGGTACCGTAATATTTTTTAAGACTTGTGGCAAAATTTTAAGAGTTGGCAGGTCTGGCATAATGCACTGGCAGCTCTGGGTCTTTGCAGTTTGTAGAGAGTAATCAGTAGAACAAACAGCATAGACCCTGATCTGCAAGTTTATAATGCTATGTCAGATCAGGATCTGGTATTTTTTGCAATTTACTAGACTATAAGCAAGTATATACAATAATGCTGGAGCTAATCATGCATGTAGATTTGTCAACCACATTGTTATCAGTGGTTATATTGTTGTTTGTTTTGATTTTTAAATTTCAAAACATATAAATGTATTTAAAAAATCTGGATTTTAACACAGTTTTGGCACAGTTATTTGCATACATTTTAGTGAGATCCCAAGTTTTTAATACTGATATTAGGAAGTAATGAAAGATTTTGTTTAAGTTATCCGGAGGTGGGGGGAGGGGGGGGGCATTTGTTTAATTTTATTTTCACTGAGCTCTTTTCACATACTATATAATGGTTAAAGTTATTAAATTCGTTAATCTAAATGATCTTACTTATTAGTAGTCTGTTGTTTTCTTGGCATTTGCACTGAACAAAAAAAGAAAGGCTGCATTACTTGGAGCTGTTAATCATAATTTTTTTACTCTTCTTGGTAAATTTGATCCTATTTAGAAGTTTAACAGTTATGAAAAACAAACTTGAATTAATTCATAGAAAATTATAACATTGTTTGGGTACTTAACGTAAAAACTTAAATTATTCTGTTATTAAAAACAAACTAATTTATTCATAGAAAATTATAACATTCTTTGGGTACATAACGTAAAATCTTCAATTATTCTGTTGTGAAAAACATACTGTAATTTATTCATAGAAAATTATAACATTCTTTGGGTACATAACGTAAAATCTTCAATTATTCTGTTGTGAAAAACATACTGTAATTTATTCATAGAAAATTATAACATTGTTTGGGTACTTAACGTTAAATTATTAATTTTTTTGTTATGAAAAGCAAACTTTAATTTATTCAAAGAAAATTACAACAATGGTCAATTAACATTAAATCTTCAATTATACTGAGTATTAAGTCCCCAAAAAGTGATTTCTGGTCAGTTGATCTTCCATGTTTGTCAGTTGCAATTATTCCCCCATGGTTTCATTTTTTTTAATAAAAAAATCACATTAGATATAAATATTAAATCTTTTTTTAATGACCTGTCCACCCCAATTTTAAAAGGGGTGCAATAAGAAATATTTTGGTTTGCATAATCAACAACACTATTAGCTACATTAATTTTGAGCTGAACTACGCAGATTTGTCTGACATCAGTAAACATCTTCACATGGTCATAAAACTTCTCTGGATATATTATTTTTCCATGTTTAACATAATTCTCTAGTGATAAAGTTCAAGGGGCATATTCTGTCTTTATTTAAAATACAATGGTGGGTTTAATTAGCCCTTACTAGTAGTAGTGCTTATAAAATCCAAACAGCTCCACAGCTGATACCTGTGTACTTTTGATTGCAGCTCTTCATTAATAAATAGAAAAGCAACTAACATGAATGGATAGGTTCTTTCAAAAGCTGTCACCGTATGGAGGAAATGCTTGATGTTTGTCTTAAAAGTCAGATGTCATTTTATTAACAACAATAAGCACCTGGTCTCTTGAGTTTTTTGGTTGCATGTATATATTTGCCTGTAGGTCTAATAAAGTGACCTGATTAACTGCTGAACACCACAGCAACACATGGACAGTCATATCATGCCAGGAAAATTGAAGTCATGTGCCTTGCCCAGTTATGCACCAGAGACTGGCCTTGCATAGAGTATGTGTTCAAATTCATAATATCCTCCTCTGGCTGAAAGTCTGGCATTCTAACTAATAATCTGCGAAGAAACTTTTTCATGTAATACTTATCGCATACACTTGTTTCAAAGACCATGTACAAACTGCACAGACCTAGATCTGCAATCACATAATGTGCCAGCAGATTTGTGTTTACGCAGTTTCTTAGGAATAATCGTCATAATAAACAATATAAACCCTGGTCTGCCAGCAGGCCAGAGTCTATGTTCTTTACAGTTGGTTGTTGTAGGGTTTAACGCCATTTTTCAGCACAAGATAGGTTATACATGGCGGTCAGTATTAATGGTGGATGAAGAACTGGTAAAACCCTGGAAAGAACCACTGACCAACGTGAATCTACTGGCAAGATTTCTCACATACCCACAATGGCTGAATCTGAGACTTGAACACACGCAGACAGAGGTGAGATAGCAGTGATCCATAACGGAGAGCGCTTTAGACCACTCGGCCACTCAGTGGGTCCCTTCTTTACAGCTGGACTAAACTTGTACATAAATATGTACAGTACTCATTTTTATGCCTATGAGTTTCAACCAAATGATTGAGCTATGAGTATGATATATGTACAGGAACATGGGAACACACATCAAAATCAAGCTAAATATAAATAGATTTTACTACTAGGAAAGTTAACAAGTTTAAAAAAGTTATGTATAGAGTGTTTCCTTTTATGACCTCATTTACAAACCAATAACATAGCATCATCAAATATAGAAAAATTCATTTGCTACACAGAAACATTTTGCCAAAAAGTGAAGAAAAAAAGTGAAAACAGCAATACTTACATAAAGATCATACAAACGATATTCTTTCAATTCTTACCTGTTGTATCGTAAACAGTTACCATGTTCTCCATCCATCACATTCCACTCCTCTCCAGTTATCCTATAAAAAGGAGACAAGATCTCCAGCATTTAAGAAAAAAAAAAGGACCATAAAAAAAAAAAAAAACCAGATCAAAAATGCATATCTGCAAAGACTGCATTTTAAAAAAAAAAACATTTTATTTTGTCAGTAAACTATTATAATCAAAGAAACAACTCACTCTGTTTACAATCATTTTGAAAGAAGAGGAATATGATCATTCAAAGACGAGATCTTTCAAAATGGTATGAAATTATTTTTGAACTTTCAGACTGTATTGTCATAAATAAACATTTTTTATGTGAGTAATAATTATTAAGACAATTTGTTTAAATTTTCTTGTAGGGAAAATGAAATCCTTCCAGACTTTTTTTTTTAATCGAATCTAGGCATTTTTACAAATGGCATCCAGCATCTAACTTCCGCCTGGCATTTTTACAGATATCATCTGGCATCTAGCTCCTGTCTGAGTATATTTACAAATGGCATCAAGTATTTAGCTATTGGCCATGCATATTTACATGGCACTCAGCATATAGCTATTGGCCAGGCATATTTGCATGGCACTCAGCATATAGCTATTGGCCAGGCATATTTGCATGGCACTCAGCATATAGCTATTGGCCAGGCATATTTGCATGGCTCTCAGCCAGGCATATTTGCATGGCACTCAGCATATAGCTATTGGCCAGGCATATTTACAAATAACATCAGCTTCTAGCTCCTGGCCAGGCATATTTGCATGGCACTCAGCATATAGCTATTGGCCAGGCATATTTACAAATAACATCAGCTTCTAGCTCCTGGCCAGGCATATTTACATGGCACTCAGCATATAGCTATTGGCCAGGCATATTTACAAATAACATCAGCTTCTAGCTCCTGGCCAGACATATTTACAAATAACATCAGCTTCTAGCTCCTGGCCAGGCATATTTACATGGCACTCAGCATATAGCTATTGGCTAGGCATATTTACAAATAACATCAGCTTCTAGCTCCTGGCCAGGCATATTTACAAATAACATCAGCTTCTAGCTCCTGGCCAGACATATTTACAAATAACATCAGCTTCTAGCTCCTGGCCAGGCATATTTACATGGCACTCAGCATATAGCTATTGGCTAGGCATATTTACAAATAACATCAGCTTCTAGCTCCTGGCCAGGCATATTTACAAATAACATCAGCTTCTAGCTCCTAGCCAGGCATATTTACAAATAACATCAGCTTCTAGCTCATGAGTTCAACAGATGAAATTCAAGATTTCTCATTCAAATTCAAACTAGGATGCTTTACTAAATGGTTTATGTGTTAAGGAAAATTTGATAAACATACCAACAGCATATTAGACTGTGCCATAGTATCCAATATATATTTTCCATAAATAAGCAAGAGTACTGTGAAGATAAATTGTAAACCTGCCATGTGATAAGCAGAATTATTATATACCTATCTTGTCAAACCCTCTTTAGCTGGTCAGATATACAAGTACTAAAAGATGCAGTACCAATTAACTTTTTGTACTATGTCACTCATACAAGATAGCCTTGCAACACGAAAGTGCTCAACATTAGCAAGCCGAGTGACAGTTCCTAATAGCATGTGCTACAATTATGGGTATCACAGCATAAACAGCAGGTTTGCATTTTCCATCAAGCATATGGTGATTTGCACTTTGATGATTTATCAAAACAATGTGCAGACCCTGTTTTTAAGAGGTGTTTGTAGCTTTAGAATGTTCAGCCTATGGCTTCTAGACTGAAAACTACAAATCACCAACAATACACAGAATTTATCAAAAAGGTTTTAATCTTATCATAGTTGACTTTGGGAAAGAACAAAACCTGCCAATCCTAACAAGACCCACTCAGTAAGATAGTTTTTAAAAAATTCTGTATGTTGGACCCATTTCAATAATGTGTGTATGAAACGCTCCTGCTGCCTAGTTTAATTTGGGTCGTGGGAACGCAAATCATCTTTCCCACCATGTGACATATTCAAATCAACACTTGATGTCCACTAAGCATAACTGTTGACCTTTCTGCTTTTTTTCTTCCAACAATCTGAATACTCCTTTACATCACAAAAATATGTGCAGTTTAAAGCCTCAGAGATACTCTGGCATTTAAGTCAGACTGTTTCCCTAACTAATTCCACTGAATCTAGATCCAATTCAAACATAGACAAGTTAATATCTGGATTTTACTGCAATCATATTTCCATAATTTGTGCTTTAATTCTATAAGTCAGTAATTTAAGCACATTTCTGTAAGACTTATGGCAAAATTGTAAGGGTTGGCAGGTCTGAAAAACTAGCATAAAAGTGAATGTGTAGCTGTGTTTTGGAGAAAAATACACCACGAGAGGAAGGAATACTCTAATGTATACTGTGACCTCAAATCTGTTTAGCCCCAAATGGTCAAGTGCCTTTCTGGTTTCAAATGTGAACAATCCATTATTTGGAAATGGTCCGTGGCATAGGGCTTTAGCTATTCTGTGGAACCTGTTTTCATTTGGGGTCCCTTACCGTAACATTGAACTTTAAACTACAAAAATCAATAAGTGTCTTCCCAGTTTCAAATGCAATCCATCAACAAAGTTTAGTCAAGGCATGCAGTACAAAACTAAAGTAGTTTTTAAAACCTGTTTCCCCTTCTTGTGTTTGACCTTGACTTTTATCTTTCTCTCTCCAAAATGCATACACAACTTCTCAAATGCATGCTGTCAACATTGTTTGGTCAAAGTAGGTCATAAAGAACAAAAGATACGAAAAAATAAAACTGTTCTACATGCCATCACTCTAACTTGAACTATTTTATCCCCAAATCAATGGGGTTTTTTTTAAATCTTGGATGAAAGCCACTTAAAAAGTGTAGTTATGGCATCTGGCATACTGTCAAGGAAGGAGTTTCTTTCCTTCAGTCTATATGGCCTTGATGTTTTGACCTAATATATTTTTATTTGTCCCAAACTACAGACTGATAAACATATCATAATACAAGAAATGTTGACAGGCATATGAAAACTGATCCAAATTGTTGACTGTAACTTCTAAAATGAAAATTTCAAAAATAGAGGAGAGGGTCTTCATACATGTACATGCAAATGTGCCTTCTTGTGCCTTTGCAGTATCTGTCCTCCATCAATAGTTAATCTGAAAAAGCAAGGAAAAGAGCCATTTATTCACACTGAGAAAGTCTAGCGAAAATTGTGCAAAAATATATCTAGATGACATTATTCACAATAAGAAATATTCTGAATTCCAAAGTATAAGATCCTTTAAAATATTGATGTGTTAAACATGGTAGATGAAAGAAAAATGTATTCCAAATCTTCTCAAGTTACACCCCAGCTTGATACATAACAGTACATTTCAAAAACCCTTAAAAACTGTTCCAAGCATGCCACTGGAGATTAATATGAAAATAACTGCAACCAAAGCCAGGGTCTGTATGTTGAGCCCACAACCAAAATTTGCTGTAAAACATGTGACCTTGACCTCAAAATCAAATGTCTAAATAAAAATGTCAGTGAATTGTCATAATGGTTCATCCCAACTAACAAGAAAAGAGATGTAGGAAATATGAGCAATAATATAATATTAACCAAAACTTAAATGCAAATTTTCCATCACTCTGACCTTGACACAAGGATAAAAAGGGCATGTGCATATCTCACCTCTTAACCTCATAATGATTTGTCCAATGCAGGAAGAAGAAAATCCATGAAAGGATTCTGTCCTTACACCTAAGGTCAAATGGTCAAACAAAGTGAATGTTACAAAATGAAATGTTTTAGTTTCAAAATCAATCAATCATCCCAAAAAAGAACAAAAATCAATTAATTGCTTTAGGTTATATAAGGAAATAAAAACAATTAGCCAAAATCACAACACAAATTTTACAAGACTGTGAGACTGAGTACAAAGTAATGGTGAATATTGAATTAATCGTCTTAGGGTCAAACCGCTTCATGCCAAAGATGACATCTATCATAGAGTGCATGAATCTTCAGCATTTACCATACAAAATGAACTAAACTGAAAACTTCAAATGCTGTTGATGCTGACTGTTGTTTAAAAAAAAATATACTTTGATAAGCAACAATGTAATACCACTAACAGTCTACAAGACTTTTTAGGGCTCTTCAAAAGCCATTAAAAGGGCTGTTCTCCAATCATTAGTATTTTAAGATGATGTACAATTCCAGATTTTAGCAATTTACTATAAAATATATTCTTGATGATTGGTCAATATTTTTTACATTCCAAATCACCCTGGAAAAATTCCTTGCTGTATTTCCCCTCTGCTACCCTTTTCCATTGACAAAGGCTTTTACACTAAACTTTTTACAGTGCTACAAGGTCATTTTGCATATCTACAGGCAATATAATAATGACATGGAACAAAAACTTGTGATATAGTAGTCTGTGTCATAAGGACTCTACTTGAAACTCTAATTTTAGCCAACATTTGTCAAAGGAGATCATAAATCATCTCAAGCCATCACAATAACAGAGATGCAGAATAACAACCTTGTATGTCATTAAATGTTGTACATACTCCCATGTAATTCAAGTCAACTGCAAACATAAAAGATCCTGATCTGCCATAGCATAAAGTGCCTACAGATCAGGGTCAATGTCATTTTTCTACTGATTATTCCCAACAAAAAAACTGCACAGAATTAGATCTACCAGTGCATGCAACAACAGATCTGGGTCTGTGCAGTTTGCAGCTGGACTCTTCTTAAAAGTGAGTGTTTTTTACATCACTACAGGAAATCCACCAAAATGGCAACAAAAAAAACCCACTATTATGATAAATTATTCCATTGAATCTTTGAAAGGTTTAATTTGGCTTTTTTAAGATGTGAACTAAATATGTATAGCCCATTGCAAGCCATAACATATCAAGTTCCAAAAATTAAAATATTTTAAATTTTTTTTTACCATATCAAAATTTAATCAGGCAATCTACAAACATAACAAAGCAAACTAAAATGCATCTATCCTGAACAGCATTTTTTCAATTTGTGTCAACAAAATTGCATGCCCTGCACCCTAATACCCCACCCACCCCCATTCCTAATCCCAAAAGTTCACAGGGGCCCCTGAAGGAACCTGACTAAAAAGAATTTCCAAGAATCCAATATAAAATCATATCTTCTTTTTAACTGCTGAGTGTTCAAACCATCTCCAACATTCTTGACTGATAAGGTTTTCAAATTAACCACTTTCAATTAAGACCATCTAGACAACATAAGAAGTCTTTTCCTGCAAACCTTAAGCTGATACAGCCATCCATTCTTGGAGTAATGACAACATTTTCAGGATGGTCACTGCACTCTTGTGTCTATAATGAATGTCCAGGAAGCAGCATTTTCATTTCAGATGATTTCATGAAAAGTCTTCTGGTGAAAACCTTATGCAATTTTTGACTTTGTCATCAAGAGGCTATGTAATAACAAGGTTTGCAAGATGATTTGTGGCAGTCATATTTTGTTGCTGGTGTTGTTGCTGGTGTAGGGTTTAATGTCATTTTTCAGCACACGGTAGGCTATGCATGGCAGCCAGTAGTAAAGATGGAGGAAGAACCTGGGACCCCCCCCCCCCCCGGAAAGAACAACCAACCCACGAGAAGCTACTGGCAAGCTTTCTCACACACCCACCTTGGCCGAATCTGAGACCTGAACTCATGCAAACAGAGGTGAGATGGCAGTGATCCGTAACAGAGAGTGCTTTAGAACACTTGGCCACATATGGCACCAGTCATATTTCAGATGTCAGATTTCATTTAGGAAAAACTGGAAATCATAAAAAATATTTTAGTGAAGATCTGATGTTAAAATGACCATCTATCGGAAGTATTAACTATAACAAGATATTCAAGATGGCAAATGTGGGAGCCATTATCGTTTAGCATTAAGAAATTTTCTGGTGAAAGGCCCAAATCATCATGACCTTCTAATCAGGTACAAAGCAATAAAAAGATTTCCAGAATGGCTGCTGTGGTGACTGTATTGGATGCCAAGTCTACACCATTTTCATTTAAAACCCAACTAGACATCATAAAAAGTCTTTTGGCAAAAACTCTTATTTATTTTATATGACCTTGACCTTCAGAACAAGTAGTGATAACAAGATTTGCAAGATGACTTCTGTGGCAGCCATAAACATGTCTGAGCATCACCATTTTCATTTAGGACAACTAGACCACTGGATGAAAGTGTGTACAAAGTATCATGACAATACTCAAGAGTATTTCAGGAGAAGCAGTGAATATAAACTTGTGCAATCAAATGAAAAAATATATGGGGGTGGGGGTGGACTACAAGCTATCCCAAAAGCTCTCATGTGACTATAATGAATGAGCAGAGCTAAAAATAACCAAGAGTTCTTCAAAAGGATTAAAGCTCATTTGGCAGAAAAGAATTTGCAAGAATACAGGAGTCTACTTCACCCTTCTTACTGTTTTTTCTTTCAATTTTAAAGTATTTAAATCATCTAAGATATCAAGATATTCCAAAATACCAACAAAAATATTTACATATAGGTCTTAATCAGTTCTGAACACAATATCATGGAGAGAAGATGACTGAAATCATTTGAAATACTAAAGCCAACTCCCGTAGCTAAATCTCATCCACGATTATATTTCACTGAGAAAAATCTATAAGCCATAATAAATCTTGAAGTGAAAACTCTATTTCAATATAAATGTCCATATCTCGAAAGCTGTGATATGATTTTCAAGCTGGCATACATGGCAGCAACAGTGGATGTCAGATCGGAACAATTTTCATTTAGAACCATCAACATGCCATAATAATCCCATGCTGATATGACCATCAATTCAGGAATAGCAATAATTCAAATTTTGTAGCAATATCCAAATTTTCAAACTGGTCAACATGGCAGCCAAATTGAAAATGTTATATCCAGTCTTATTTCATTTTTAACCATATACAAGTCGTATAAAGTCCTTGTGTCATTATGTATGAACATCTGGCGAAGTAGGAAACAAGATTTTCAAGGCCGTTGACACAGTGTACACAGTGGATGTCAGATCGGAACAATTTTTATTCAGTATGTGATCAGATTCCAAGGTTCATGGTCCAAAAGAAAACCAAAGTATGTGGGCCCTGGTTACTTGACTGACAACATAACTTAAAACAAAAAAAAACAAGACTCCCCCCCCCCCCCAAAAAAAAAATAATTGGAGAGAAAAAAATGGATGCAACTATGATGGAAGTTAAATTCAGGATGCAAATGGCACTTTTTTGTAGTTAATGCTTCATTTAAATAACAAAATTTTTAAAAAAATAACCTACCTACTACTGTAATTTTTTTTTGTAATGTAACCAGGACCACTAAATATTTTTTATTTGCAAACTAGAGATAAACAAGGTGCCACTACAAAATTCCATCAGGAAAATTTGATGGGCCCTTGATATCCTAATAATGTTCCTGCAGAAAAACAAAATTAACATTGAGAAAAAAAAAGTATTTAAAAAAAAATTATTTGTTAATAAATGGGGCACATATCAAAACAATTCAAGTGAAACTGTGTTATAAATTGTATTGCTAACTGACACTGGCCCATCCCAAAAATATCCCAGAAATTTAAAATGAATTCTAATTTTAAATACAAATGAAACAAATTTCATTTGACTGCCTTAAGTTGCTCAGTCATGTATGACAATATTTTTATCAAAAGAAAATCTTTGTAAGTCCAAAAAGTTAAACAATATTTAAAATGGAAAGAAACTGTTGTAATGGCCTGTAGATCCAATCAGGTCATCTACATAATACTGCAAGTCTACCAAATTTCAGATCTTTGCTCAATAGTCCAAGTAAAGGTTTGAAAATGTAAATAAAACTTTTCTTGAAAATACAGATCATGCTGACAGGAAAGTTGTAATTAACAATAATTAGATATACATCTCAAAATCCATGTCCCCCCCCCCCCCCTCCTCCTCTCCTTTGGACTGAAACATGATATTCCGACATTACAAAGCAGACATGAATGTGGCAAGAATTTCAAATCTGTTGATGATGAGACCCTGATTTTTGGACTTGGATGGGGATGTAGAGTACATTATGGTCTAGTTGTAATTCTGTACCATGTGAAATTCCATTCATTATCACAAAATAGTATCACTGGTCTAGCTGTGATTCTGTACCATGTGAAATTCCATTCATAATCACAAAATAGTATCACTGGTCTAGTTGTAATTCTGTACCATGTGAAATTCCATTCATAATCACAAAATAGTATCACTGGTCTAGTTGTAATTCTGTACCATGTGAAATTCCATTCATAATCACAAAATAGTATCACTGGTCTAGTTGTAATTCTGTATCATGTGAAATCCCATTCAATATCACAAAATTGTATCACTGGTCTAGTCATAATTCTGTACCATGTGAAATCCCATTCATAATCACAAAATAGTATTACTGGTCTAGTTGTAATTCTGTACCATGTGAAATCCCATTCAATATCACAAAATTGTATCACCCTTCTAGTCATAATTCTGTACCATGTGAAATCCCATTCATAATCACAAAATAGTATCACTGGTCTAGTTGTAATTCTGTACCATGTAAAATCCCATTCAATATCACAAAATTGTATCACCCTTCTAGTCATAATTCTGTACCATGTGAAATCTCATTCATAATCACAAAATAGTATCACTGGTCTAGTTGTAATTCTGTACCATGTGAAATCCCATTCATAATCACAAAATAGTATCACTGGTCTAGTTGTAATTCTGTACCATGTGAAATCCCATTCAATATCACAAAATTGTATCACCCTTCTAGTCATAATTCTGTACCATGTGAAATCCCATTCATTAGCACAAAATAGTATTATGATTCAGTCAATCCCTGAAAGACATTAACCATTCCCCACAACTCTAGCCATTCCCAGCAACTCTGACCAATCCCCAAAACTCTAACCATTCCCAAAAACTCTGATCCATATGATTCACAAATCTGAAAAAAGGTTTCATTCTTCCCTAGGATTCAGTCACATCCCCAAGAGGCTGACATTTCCCACAAAACTCTGACCTTTCCCAGAAACCCTGACCATTCCCCGCAACTCTGGCCATTCCCTGCAACTCTGACCATTCCCCGGAAAAAATGTCCACTCCCAACAACTCTGGTCATTCCCTGCAACTCTGACCATTCCCAAAAACTCTGATCCTTGTGGATATATTCACAAATCAGAAAAAGGTATAATCCCAATATCTAAAGAACAATTAAATGCAGCCCTTAAGATGGTCAATGCAATGTCCCAAAATATATGGTAAATACCATTTTCTGATGTTTTTACACCATCTGTGTGTTCTTGGTGATAAGGCATTCATAAAACTCCAGTTACAAAAAATGCCAATCAACTGTTTAGTTCCAAAAACCTGACAAAAGAGCAAAAATACCATCTTCAATGATAAAAATGCCCCAAAATGTGTACATACAAAGGGTAATACACCTGTTAAATAGACTTTTCAACATTAACTGTGTCCTCTGACCTGTGATGACGTATCAGTTTCCTTTCATACTATAGAAGAATGGATAGAGCAATTCACCATTTCTTATCTAACAAAGACTACATGACAAATATTATCCAACAAGGAGAGAAAAAACCACTAAGTAAACACTCTTGCAATAGACACAGTGATTTATGAAGATTAATAGCTTCAATTCAAGGCCAAAATGGTTTCAGATTGAATAAAACCATCTCATAAGGTTAGAGAGTACTGTCTGGGATACTGACCTTCTGTAGCAAGCCAAAACCTGGTAAAATATCAAGGCATTTCTGTCAAATTTCAAAATTTCTATAGTTTTCTATTTAAAAAATTCCTCTGACTGGGACTGTGAAAACTCATGTGTAAGTAGTCTCTATTAATAAATTTTTTTTCTGGGAAGACACAAGTGTTTATATACTTGCTTTACAAATAACAAACAAACTTTGTTAGCAGTTTTGTTTTCCTTAAGAATAAGACCCCAAAACCCTTTCCATACAAAGCGGGTTAAATCCAACACTTTTACAAACTACTTCAATTGCATATAAAGCAAGCATGTGCTTGCTGTCTTCCAACAATAAACCCAAACTTTAATTTCAAATAACAAATCTGAGTTTGGCATGAAGATCTTTTCTATTATCTGTCTGTCCTGTATCTATGTGTGTGTGTGTGTGTGTCTGTCTGTCTGTCTGTATGTATGAATGTATGTATAACAGGACATTCTCACAACCCTAGCTACATACTGCTGATATACTGTATTGTTCCAATAATCTACAGGTATAAAATGCAAAACCTTCATGAAATAAATGCATCCAAATAAATTCTATGGAAAAATCCAACAAAATATAATGTAAACATGTTAAAATTCTTTAAAATATAAACAAAATAAAATGTAAGCATGTTAAAATTCTTTAAAATATATCAAAATAAAACAATGTTAATAATGGAAGTTAAAAATCTTTAAAGGTGAAGTAAAATTGTGTTATACAAACTGCATTCTTTGAGAATTTCTCTTGTGGTGCATTGTCAAACAGTTTCTTAATTGAGCTCACACAATAAACTTTTTGTGCAGGGTGAAATCTAACACACTTAAAAAGAATGTGTTCCACTGTCTGTGTAAATACTACATGCCAATATGTACTACATGTGAAGTCCATTCCAAAACAGGTCATGGGAGGGTAGCATTGGCTGTTTTATTTACCAATTGTTTACCCTTTAATCCAATGTGACCACACAGCAACAAAACAGGATCAATTTTCCAGATTTTATAATTGTCAAGATCTGGAATAGTATTCACTTTAAAAAATAATTACTTTCCTGCCAGCTTGTCCTGCATACAAGTCCTGGCTTGACCTTAAGTGCACAATGAAAATATGCAATACCATGTGTCCTGTTCAAAACAAGAACCTGCCCACCAGTCCAACATCAATATTTTCTGATTAAGTATCTGGCAAATAATACAAATTTATGAAACACAAATCAATCTGACCAGAGCTATTGCAAGTTGCTGATCCTTCAGAACAGAAATATTTAATTACAAGGGGAACAATAACCTAGTTGCTAGCTGGTCATTTTTTAAAACTTCTTGTATAGGTGATCATATTTAAAACTATTTTATTACAAATGGAGGACAGCATTTGCACTTTAAACATTTTATAACAAGAAATACCTTGTAAAATTTGGACACAACCAGACACATGCTATGTTCTGAGTAGACTTGAAAGCCGATTTTCTGATACAGAAACTTGTCAACTTCACAAAGATTCTGAAAATAGAAAAGAAAATTCTTAATATATGAAAACCAAAAGTTGTTTGACATAAAAAGATGTTAAGTACAGCATGCCTTCAAATGGCAATACTCACTTTAAAAAACTATGTGACACAAATACCATAAATCAGTAATCCAAAACAAAATGCTATTAATACATATCTAGAAACATTTTGCCTTAAAACTGACAATATCAGAAATATTTCTATGTCTGATGAATGAAATGTTTGGGTATGCAAAAGATATTGTAGTTTTTGGAAAACACAGTAATACCAGAACTTGCCTTGTGTTTTAGAAATTATGCACCTATTGTTGCTGAAATTAAAAAAAAATTAAAAAATGAATAACTAATGAGTTATTGCACAGTAATGAAGAAGTTAGCATGAGTAAAAATAAAAGAGTTTAAAATTTCAACTCATGTTTTATAAATCACAGGCCATTTGTAACCATGCAAGTGTAAATGATGGTCATTTTTGTTGTAGAAACCATATTGCCCAAACACAGACAGATACACTACACCATAACCTTCTACGTTTCATTAGGGGTATAAGAGTGGACAACAATGATGCTGGACAAGGTAAACTGTTAATTGCATGACCTTTTCGTGACATCTATGCAATCCTTAATTGAAGTGTATGTTAAAGTCATGCAGGCACATTTGCTCTGATTAAATTACTAATTTTATAACAGTTTCTAATGATTGGCATTTAAAGATATGTGTAAGTAAATTCTTGATAATTACACTCCTTACTGAAATTGCAGGTACTGAATGTCTAAATGACCTCTATAACTTGTACATTAACTGGATGCTAACAACCATAGACAGATACACTTAACATCAGGAAACAGAAGATTCTTTTTTTTATAAAATTAAATGACCATTACATCCACATTACTGTTATAAAAAATGGACCAATGTTCAGAAGATAATTGACCAAGTACATATGTGGGCCATTAGGGTAGACAGAGTTATTATGAGCCAAGAACATTAGTGGTCAGACTATTGGCCAAGTAATCCGCTAATCATATCTTTGATGCAGGTGGTTGTCACAAGGCAATCAATGTAACAAGTTTGGTAAATTTAAATGTATAGCATAGGCAAAGACATACTTATGGACAGAGAGATGGGTTGATCAACAGATGCAAGTCTTTAAATTAATCCCAAAGCTTTCAAATAGTGTGGGAACAATAACAAATATGAGTGGGGGGGGGGGTGGAGTCAATGATAAGTTAAATCAAGTTACACTAGTTTTAAAAAAGTTTATTAAACAAATTATATTTTTATTGCAGAATAATCATCAAACACTAATTTACCCTCTTTTTTATTTTATATTTTAAACCCCATACTAACACAATTTATTCGGCGTGGATGAAAAATTTTGTTGTTGTTTTTGTTGGTTATATATCTTTTTACTCATCAGATATGTCATGCCAAGAAAATAGGATAGATGTGTTTTTTTCCTCAAGGACACACCAAGTGAACCAACTGAGGTAATACTGGGTGGTTAATGAACCTACAACTCGTGGACTTTGAGTCTGACCACCAACCAAATGAGCTGCCATGATGAGCTACCATGGTTCCCCCAAAGATGATAAAGTCTGGACAGTTATTCACATTATTTTAACTCAGCCAAGGATAGATAATAGTTAGCCTTGTGCACATCACCTGACCCTAATTGCATCAGTAAAATATCAATACTTTTTCAAGTATCATGATAAACCTTGTTGATAGTAATGAGGTCTACTATCATATATATATATATATATATATATATATATATATATATATATATATATATATATATATATGAGAGACAGGTACGGGCGGGGGGATTTAATGGTATGTCAGTACAATATCTGGCTATGCAGCACTTAAAACAAATCAAGGTATGAAAGAATGGTAAAGCAAAACTCAGCCACAACCCCACCCCCCAGTAGGTCAGACCCAAGCAACCAGTTAGCATGTACTATGAGACAAAAGACAAAAGACAAAGATGCTGCAAAAACTCACTCCAAAAATGTATAAAATACAAATAAAATCTATAAAATAAATTGGCAAAATTGCTCTCTGTATGTGTATTTGTGTGTGCATTCAATTAATATAATGTTGCCTACTTGAGAAACAGACCTTCAGTTATACATTGATCCAAAACTAGTGAAACATTTGTACTTAAAAGATCTTTAAAAGGCAGAAAAGAACCAATTATTTTTCTATAGTAATTATATTTAGTAATTTTGGCTGTGTATTGATAACAATGCCTATTGCTTTTAAAGCTGTATAGAAATAGATATCTGATATAATCACATGTGGGCTAACTCCACTACTCCACTGAAAATGCAGTGTAAAATTTGATTGGTTGTTGCTATGGGGCAACACAGTCTACTGGATGACCTTCGCCCCAGACAAACTTGTGTAAGTGTGCTGTGTTAAGTGAAGAATGAGTCATAGCAATTCAGAGAAGTGGGGAGTTAACAGACAACTATAGAGCAGCAGACCACGATGACTGCTTACCTGTACCATAATAAAATAAGTTCAATTTACCTACTGGTGAACACTTCAAACTGGGCTCTTAAGGTCATAAAGTTTTCAACCTCTTAACAAGGAAGTAAATTTAAAAAGATGTGAATCTTTGTAGATTAATACATAAAAACAAGTTTTTAGATTTTTAAAAAAAATACACATTAAAGAAAAAGAAAGATACAAAAACATTAAAACCCTTTGGAGTAAAATACAGTTTATACACCATGTTCAGTGGCAAAGCTTTGAAGGTCACAGATCTAAATTACAACTGTAGTAATGTATATATAAAAAAAACATACTTTGTGTTTGAAGTGGATGATTTAGCATAGCAAACTCTATTTTCTGCATGACCCAAAGATGAGAATAAGCTGTTCTGCAATAAATGCATTAGAACAAGACAAGCTGTTATATAACACATACAATGTTAAAACACTAACACAATGTTACAATGAAACAAAGATAATCTATAATAAACACAAACTTAAAACAAAGCTTTTTTGTTTATCAATGCTAAAAGACAAAGCTGTTCTGTTTATCTATGCTAAAAGACAAAGCTGTTCTGTTTATCTATGCTAAAAGACAAAGCTGTTCTGTTTATCAATCCTAAAAGACAAAGCTGTTTCATAACAAATATATGAAAAGAAAGCTGTTCTGTAATAAATACAATGTTACAATGAAAAATCTGTTCTATAATAATGCCAAGTTATTAGATTTTACAATGAGACAAGCTATTCTGTAATCCTTACAATGTGATAAGACAAACTATTTTGTAATAAATACAAATAAATACAATGTTTCAATGAAAAAGCTGTTCTGTAATAAATGCCAAGTTATTATATTTTACAATGAGACAAGCTATTCTGTAATCCTTACAATATGATAAGACAAACTATTTTGTAATAAATACAAATAAATACAATGTTTCAATGAAAAAGCTGTCTCTAACAAATACGTCACAATGCAACAATGCTGTTCTGTAATAAATCCAATGTTATCAATATATTATGCAGAAACGAGTTTCATATTCTCAGAGATAGGAAATCAGTTAAGGTAATGAAGTGAGGACTACAGGTGATGTAAATCAGACAGCGGTATTGGTCTCATCGTTGCTGTACAGACTGGTCAAACTGCTCTACTCTTATAAATCAATTAAAAAGTGATCTTTTCTACATTTTGAGAAATTACTGAAAATAGTAGACCTGAAATATACCTTTCTATCAATGCACTATTAACTGCAGATTTCTAAAATATAAAGGCATGGTCATGTAGACATGAAAGATAGGAGACCACTACCTATTATATTCTGAAATAGAATTAATAGGCGCATAATGGGTGGCACACCCATTACAAAAAACAAGTCAACGTTTTCATACCCAAAGAGATGGGACACAAAGAATGGTGAAGTTGCATGCTCCCTATGACAGCAGCTGATACAGACTCATGATGTATGGCTCTAACAACAATAAACAAGAACAATAATAATAAACAGTCCCCCTGGGCTTGCAGGTCCAAACTTACAAAGCAAAACATTTACTCGGTAAACACACATATTAATTCAACTGCTATATAAAATCTTAGAATGTTATAAACTTTTATATCAAAATTTTACATCAGATCAAAAGAAAGGATTTTTTTTTTTTACCTCCTGTAATAGTTAGTACAAAGCCCTCGCTGAAATGTGGACAATGCTAACTACAGCTGACTGGATCCAAATGGTCACTCAACACAGATGATCACTGGACAGGAGTCATTCCTATTTTTTACGAAAGACAAAAATTAAACAAATTAACATTATATATAATTTGAGCTTCAAATATTAACGTTTTTTGCTTTATTTTCATGTCAAATGTAACACATTTCAAACCTCTAAACCTCCTCCAGCATATGTTATGGGATGTGCAGTTTCAGAATTTGTGCAAATTTCTCCGATATTGCACCTAACAATCCAACAACTGAACAATAATCATGTATAATATTTTCAAGTCAAACTATCATTCCTTGACTCAATACCTCTTACATGTAAATTATTATCCCGTTTTTCAAATCGAGGAGTTCCTCCCATCCCAACTTTCAGTCATAGTACAGACTCTCCTGTTAATTTCCATTTATGTACAACTTTTTATGGATTCTGAAATTGCTTTAATTACCTGAATTCAAGACCCAACAAGCAACAAGAGGTTTACTACCTTGGAAGAAAACTACATTCACTAGTTTAATGGCACCTTGACACAATGTTGGCTATATAATGCTGGCTGAAAGTTAATTCCAAAAAATATTTTTGCTACACATATTTAGTTCTCATCTTCAGTGCTCGTTTAATGACGTAAAACAACACTGCATGTCTCTCTCAGCAACAGCAATTGATGTTAATACAGATTTGCAAAGGTCTTATTAGCAAGACTTTCCCAACAAATATTTCCAAGACTTTCCCAGTTCATAGGAACCCTGCAGGCAAGAATGTCTTTATATTTACTGTTTTAACATTTGAACAAATGCTTAGGGCAAGATAGTGGGCTAAACCCATAAAAGATCACTCACCAAACGCTACTGTCCACATCGGTTTCAGTCTTGACTGTCACCTTTAACAGGCTTAGCCCATATCTTGTATGCTTATTCACTCTCCCATTTTAAATTATTGAGACATTAACCATTGCTGCAGTAACTCAATTACACTATCAGAGACAAAATTGTACACAATCAACACATGAAAGAACAAGACATATGCAGGATCATTCTAATAAGTACAATGGAGATATGTTATTGAAACATTATCTCTGGGTGTTGAATATTGTTTCATTGCTTGTCATGATTCCAAGGTCTTAAATTAAGTACCAGAAAAGAATATAAATCAATATGTTTTGTAAAATTCAACAAATAATATATTTTCTCTAGAATACAAAGTGAAAATTTAAAAATATACAGTATTGACATAAATTCAAAATGGTCCTACAATTCTATCACAAAATCCAAATGTATGAATTTCCAACTGAATTCCACTAGTGTTCCCCAAAACATACCAATATTGAATGTGTTGATGTACCTGTAGTCTTGGAACATGATAATGTACATATGACCTGAAATGTGTTGATATGTCAACAGTCTTCTGATGTATCACACAATAATACAATATGTAATTGCCTGAATTCACTATAATTCCAAAAAAATGTAATTCCAGTGATATGTCAAGTGCCAAATTTTTTGTCAGTGAAATCCATTAATTAATTCTTAGTCTAGCTGACAATTAACTGTCTTGGTGTAGAGTTTGGACGAAGGAATGTTTACCTAACTGGGTCACACAGTTAGAATGTTTATAGTAAGAACGGACTAGTGGATGACAGGCTTAAAAAAAAGGGAATTTCTCACGTAAAGCTGTCAAAATGATTTGAAACAAATGGTAGGGTGTTATTTCGACCCCAGGTGGCATTTTAGGCATCTTGATAGGCAGTTCTCCAAATGTCTGTAGGAATAGCATTTATTCCAATTGGTCAAATATGAAATCAGGGGTGTGTCGAACCCTGAAATCGGGGGAAATATATTCTCTGAGCAAATGAATTTGAACCAGTCTTGGAAGTACCTCTGAAAGAGACGGTAGTGTTAATTCCGACATAGGAGAAGACTCCGGAGGTAGTTTTAGAGCAGTGCCTTCGTAACAATAAGCTCAGAAATCCGCCGGAAATCAAACGGCAAAAGCACGCCAAAAATACAAGGTATTTAACTCAAATTCACATTTATCATGATGTAATTTATATGATGTATTGATACTATGGTACGAATAGTTCGGTATTACATTGATTTAATAATGTACTTTGATATAATGTTTCTTCGTTACAGATGCATGATGTGTTCATATTTTTTGTATGGATAGTTCGGGTTTTATGGCGATTTAATAATGTACTTTTGAATTCTGAATTAGCATTTTCACCTTATATACTTAGGTAGGTTAATGGGTGGTGTAGAAAACCCGCCGTGTACATTTATGATTGGAAAGTGTTACATTAATTTGAAGTTATCATATTAGTGAATATTGATTGTGTGCTATGATATATTGCCTCACTTTACGTAATGATTTACGGGAATATATATGACTTTCCCAAATTCTGATGTCGATAATTAACAATATAACTGTATTGATCTGAAGACTTGTGTAGTTTTGCTAGCCATATAAAAGTTAACACTGATAGTAAGATCTGATTGTTCGAACCAGAAAGACGGACGGACAATCTCAACTCTTAAAGCATAACGAGATACTTAGGGCGTTTTACCCTTTTCTTTTCAAAGGAAAATAGTTTGTTTGAAGAGAGAGAGAAATAACGAGAAGTCAAGATTCAAGGAGGGAAAAGAAGTTAGAAGTCAGAGTTGTGGAATCCCACGTTCACCAGAGGGCAAAGTAAAGTCGTGACGCAAGCAGAAGGAAAAACAGTCGTCAAACAAGGTCACGGTGAATTTACCAAGCGGTCCAATGTTTAATGAACACTCGATTTCGTGATGAAATTTGCTATCAGCTATTAACAGCTAAATTTGTCTATTTTTATTAATGTTTTGAAATTTAATTAATGTACCTAGTATTTTTAAACTTCAGTTTTAATGTATTTCTGAACTAAGTATATTCAGAAGGAAAGAAATTGTAATTTACTGTGTCTTTCTTTTGATTTTCTTTGGAGTAAATTCTTTATTTATCTTTACGGGGGCTTGTGTGTTGTCTTTGTTCAAGATACCGTCAGATTACCATAGCCATTCTAACCGGGCAAATCACACCGTAGAGGTCATCCTTTTGATAACAAGTATTAGCGGGAGGCGGTTTCGAGTGTTGTTTTACAAGTTGCGCAATACCTCTGACCAGCGGCTTGTGCGATATTGTACCAATAGCACTTGATACCGAAACGCCCGTTACATGATAAATGTTTTGAAAAAAACTAAATCCATCCAAATTAAAAATTGAACACAACAAGACTGATTCTGCTTCTGATATTAAGGCAAAAATAAGTAAATTTTCAAGTAAGCAACACTGACATAAAAAGCTAAGACACAATACTAGAGCCATAATATAGTCCATTCTGCTCTCAAAAACATTCAAAGTTGTTAACAAGTTTAGGAATTTCCAGATTAAAAACTAACATCCTATATCCAGATAGAAACAAGCATGTTTACCTCCAGTAGTAATAATCTGAATATATAAGCTACAATCTGAGAGAAATATTAGATGTGTATTATGCTGTTTACAATATAAATGTCACTGGTTAGACAAAGGTCAAGTACAAAATAATAATTCAAAAAGCCCAACAAAGTAATATACATAAAACTTGATTTATACAGTTTTATCCAGAAGAAAATATATTTCACAATAATCTGAATATATAAGCTATAATCAGAGAGAAATATTAGACCTGTATTGTGCTGTTTAAAAAATAAATGTCACTGGTCAGTTACACCACTAACTTGATTTTAGACAAAGACCAAGTACAAAATAATAATTCAAAAAGCTGAACAAAGTAATATACATAACTTGATTATTATATAGTTTTGTCCAAAGGAAAATACATTTCAATAAAAGACATCAATAGTTATAGTTTTAATTCACGTGACACTTAACAATATTAACTTTTTCCCTAAACTTTTGTACCTTTCCAGGAATTGGTTTAATTTGTACCCTTTAAAGGTCTTTTTCATGATAGTGTAAACCATGGTAGGTACAGAGATTTGACTACAAGGCTCAGAGATTGCCATCAGATTGCCTTTGAAGTGATGAAAACTTATTATTATTGACAACCTGTCTTCTTTCTGCCACAAGCAAAGTTAAACAAGAGACAATAAAAGTGCAAAGCAAAAATTAATTGCCTTATCTGGGACTTTGTTATGTATACAGAAATGGCCAGGTATTATGAAGACTACATAAATTTATCCACAACACCACCACCTTTGGAATTATCATGCCTGGGTCAGCTACCATGGTGTGTCAATGTGCATGGAACTTCACTCAAATTGCCTCAGCACAAAATAACCTACTTGTGTTGGTGTGCCATAAAGCACCAAATAAAAAGAAACTTTGGAATTAAGTTTGCAAAAACTGATCCTTCCCAAAATGATATCAAACAATCATTGAAATTCCTGCAATTTTCAGAGGCAATGCACAATTTGGACTGTATCCAATCTTTTTTTTTTTGCAAACATACATTTTCTGAAAAAGTATTTAAAAAATAACAGTGTGCCTGTATTACAGTGATAAACAGTATTACTGTATTACAGTAATAAACAACTTAAACTTCATTACAGTTTTAGTACACAAAGCACAAAGATGCATGAAGATTTAAACTGGATTAAGAATCTAGGCTAGCTTTCTCAAGGTACAGTAAGGTTTTGCATAGCTGCTATTAGAGAGGTAGCCACCTTACAACCAGTCCAGTCAATGTAATGGACTGTTACAGTAAATATCTTGAACTTTATGCTATTTTCATACCTTCTGACTAGACCTAATAATACTTGGTGTGACAACTTAATTCCAAGGCAATAAAAAGGTATCAGGTCAATTGACCACACACACTTTAACTGCTCTCAGAGATATCAATCTGCCATCACTTGCCCCTAGAGCACAACCCCCTTGCTGAGCTGATGATTTATGACTCTTTAGTGGTTGGTCAGTGTGGCTGAGAGGTACTAAACTGGCCAAGAACAGTAAGAGGGTATTTGAGAGGCAAGTAAATATCTGGAAAATTATGCTATTTTGATGTCTATACTTAGAGCATAAAAAATCCAGATGTTGAAATTAAGTCTAAGATCATTTTCTCAACCATTTAAAAGAACAAATTTTTTAATTTTGCCCAGTCGTTTCAATTGACTTAAGGTAAAGACAGTCTCAGGTTTATAGCATCAACTCAGTTTATTTCTGGAGAATCAGGTTAAATAAGAGTTGGATCCAATATATGGACTAAAACTGGAGGGAGGGAGGGAAGGAGGGAGGGAGGGAGGGAGGGGGGGAGAGAGAGAGAGAGAGAGAGAGAAAAGAAAGAAAAGGATAGAAATAGGTAAAGAATATATATGGAGTATCAGAGAGGTCAAGCACAGCAAGATGATCAAAAACAGATGCAGAGGATTGATCCATGGTCAAGTACAATAAATAATGGCCAAGAACAGGTAGAGAGCATCCAATGACAGAAACAACAAGATGGTCAAAAATAACTATAGAGAATCCAAGGTTAAGCACAAAAAGACTGTTAAGAAAAGTCATGAAAAATCTGAGAGGTCAAGCACAATAAGTTGATGGTCAAGAAAAGTTGTTTAGTATTTGCCAGGTCAAGCACAATAAGATGGTCAAGAATGGACACAGATGACACTATACTATGGATCCAGAACAGCCAAGTAAATGTGTCAATCAATATATAACATAGTTCTGTCTTTGCATTGGTACAACATTGGCTATCAGACCACAACTGCCACTCCCCATCGCTAGTCTTTTCAGGTTTACCAAAATATTTACCAAGATATTTAAAAAATAATAGTACCTTGTTTACATGGTATCTTTGTCAATGACTTACTCTTCTAGAAATTAAATGGTAGACTGTAACCTTTGTGAAATTGTAAAACAGTAAAATAGTGTAAATGTGTTTTCTGGATCATGCACTTTCTGCTTAGTTCATATACCGTATATCAGTATGTTTACATTAGCAATATAAAAAAACAAGCCAGTAAACCTGTGATGAAACCATTTATGATTTAGTAAACTTAGGCAGGTACGTAAGTACGTATGGACCAACCGACCCCCCCCCACACACACACACACACACAGAACATAACGAAAAATTGTGCTGGAGAACTGTGAGCCATCTGAAAACAACCAAAGCGTATCTGAGAGCCAAATTTCAACGTTCCCTCTAAGCAAATGGTAGATGTGTGCAGTATGCTCGCTGCATTGTGCAAGCATTTTGTGACTTCAGCAAAATAAAATTGATTGTCAATTCAGTTGCATGGAGATATCTGAGAAGCTGTGCAGGCACATATGCATGCAGTTTGCAAGAAACATTGTTCCAGATCCAAAGAGTTGGATACAAAATCTGGAATAAAAGGCAAAATAAGTGGCAAACATCCTGCCTAAACATCGTTTCCCAACATTTTCATGTATGAGACCCCTTTTTCGCTTTCAAAATATTTTGCAGACCCCCACATTCTCATAGCTGTAGTTTTAGGCTCCATTACCTAAGAAAATAGATACCCATTAAAATAAACCTGTGAGCTTGGAGCATAGTTACATGTGATGTTAACGAATCACTGAAAGTGACTGGTCAGTAAAAAGTGACTGGTCAGTAATAACTGACCTATTGCTACTTGTCAATCTTGCTAATCAATTAATCAATTAGCGAGCATAAATTAGACACCTTGAGGCATTCATTAGGTCTGCCATTTTCACAAGCTTCTTGTGGCAATAATCAATTGATTATGATAAGTATTTACAAATTTTGCAATGGTTTATTGATTTCTAAATCAATAAGGGTGAAAATAAATCAGTGGGAGCCTCATAATTCTGACAGGCGATACCCTGATTGTCTAAATGGAGGAATTAGATTATTCCTTCCCCGAAATATAGAAAAACTTTCATGGATAAAGATCTCTTTTATGATCACGTGTACAATCGACTGAATATGGATTCAATTGATGGCAATTACACCATGTTTCATAGATGTATGAAGAAAGCATGTCCTCATCGATGGCTTAAAGAAAAACAAAGAAATTGAAATTGAAAATGATATGTAAAACTTAATGTTTCTAGAATATGGGTGTAGAACCCACTAACTTTCAGGCTTAGATGTATATTTCTTTTCTTGCAAAGGAAGGACTGAACCCCAGACTGTATTATTATAAAGTTTGGAAATTTACATTTTAATGTTTGATTGTCCCAAAACTAATTTATCGTCTCGAGTTTTCAATACCTGAGTGACTCTTTACTGTCTCACTTGGCTGGAGGGGTGAGGATACAAAAATGTAAAAATAAGGAAATACAAAAACAATGGTTGCAGATAAGTAAGCATGTAGTTACATGTTTACATCACTGGTAAAAATTCCATCTGACGAACACAGTAGAACTTTAAAAGTATTATGTACAGTAGTATATTTCAATACAGTGATTATTTACGATTTCGTTATTAATTTTTAATTCATTTACATCTAAAGCAGCATAAACATTAGTCCAATAAAATTAATAACAATAAGATTATTTACTAATTAGATTAGCAATCTTTGCTGTTCTGTTTACAATAATTAGTTCTCTAGTAGCTTTGAAATTCATTTTTATTACTTACTCAAATAAAAACATTATGGTTATTAATATACGAACTTGAATTCAAATATAAATATTGTCTACTGCAGTATAATTTATGCAACTTTGTAATTTTACATTTTTAAGAATAATACAAATCATTTTTAATTAACATATCAATTAACACATCACTTAAACTGAAACATGTATTTCCAGAATACTTCATATTTGTCAGCGGTTCACAGGTGGTCACATGATCTGCTATCACAAAATGCAATGGCACTTCTGGGTCTGTGTAGTTTGTTAGGAGTATATCAATAGATCAAACAAAAACCCTAATCTGCAGGCACATTATGCTATGGCAGATCAGGATCTTTGTTGTTTGCCGTTCAACTGGAAGAAAGTATATACGGTTAGTGAAGCACAAGGTAAGTCATGTAAAAACATTGTCATAACAGTGAAACTTTATGCTGTTGTTGTTGTTGTTGTTGTTGTTGTTGTTATTGGGTTTAATGGCAATTTTTAGTACAAGATAGGCTATACAAGGCAGCCAGTATAAAAGGAGGAGGAAGAACCATGGAAAGCCCATCGACCCATTAGAAGCTACTGGCAAGCTTTCTCACATACCCATGTTAGCTGAGCCTGAGACTCGAACCCAAGCAGAGCAGAGATTGCAGTGATCCCTAACAGTGAGTGCTTCAGACCACTTGACCACTCGGAGCCCCAGAACTTTATGCAGCCTTGCCTTTCCTCCACCATGGAGAAAGATGTCCCATAGAAAAAAATTTCAGATTCCTAATATTACCTTAATTGACTTCAGTAACAAATTCTAGACTGAAGGAAATGTGAAGTTAGCAGCTGGGCTCTCACTAAATATTTATAGACCCCAATCACATTCTTAAGATCAATAAGTGTTATAAAACAAAGGACCAAGCACCAGTTACCCATCTTTGATCTTTTATCTACCCACAAATGGCCAAAACAGACAGACAAATCAATAGTTCAGTATTGGTGAGTTCAAAGTCTTGGCTGATACTGAAAAAAAAAAAATTGATGTCACATGGCAATAAGACAGAGATCGGCTAATTTTGTTCAGTATTCCAGAACCACATAATGAAATACTGGTACAGGTCCACTGAACTGACAATATTCTTTAACCTAACATCTGAGGGAAATGTTCAATTGTTTAATCAGATATCCAATCCATTATTCATTCATCTTTTTCAAAATAAATTACTCCAACCTCAAAATCAAAATCAATATCATTTACACAAGTCAAAAAGGTAATTCAAAATTAGTATAACATTGATTTTAAAAAACAGTCTTATTTGATACAGGTCCAGAATTAATACAAGTTATATAAAAAAAATATATTTAAATAATTTTTAAAAGAATAAAACAATGTCCTCCCTCCCAACAATTACATCACTTAGACAAATGAGCAGGAAATGAACAAAGAATAAAACAAAACATGAATAAAAAAGCCTAGTAATCTACATATTTCTAAAACCATACATGCCAAATTTTATTTCTCGACCCTAATTTGTTTTTGCTAAATCATGCTAATAAGGATTTTGTTCCCAACTGTCCTTGAAGACCAGATAGCTAGAGAATATGCAATAAAAAATAAATTAGAAACATTTCTGTAGTGATCTGAAAATCTACTCAGAATATCTATATACCATGACATCTAAGCATATGTGTATGTTCAGGTGATTTTTGCTCAAAAGCGTTTGTTAAACATGGTTTTTCATTTGTCCAACTCCAAACAGTTAAAAAAAAGCATGTTCTTTGTTTTTATATTAAAAAGGGAAACCTTTCACAATGAAATTTCTTGCAAACACATTCAAAGCCGGCATATAAAAACTTAAAAAACATCAATATGCTTAGACATCAAATGTACTGGAAAATGTGTCCTTTTTTGTTCATTTTATCTGCTGCTTCAATTTTTTAAAATAAATGTTGTATTAGAATATTCTTTCTTTCAGAAATCTACTGGAATTCTACAGAATTTTACCCAACAACACTATTTTATACTACTCTATAGTTGTAAAGCAGGCCTATTAGATATAAAATATGCAATACTCAATTAATGTGCATTTCCAGTCAAGTCCAATGGTTAAGTTTTATTAGTTTCGGTCCTCAAACCTTTGTTGCAGGATGATAATTAAAGAGTTAGTTGTCACCAATATCTCTGTTTTGTGATGGCAATGGCTATACAAATTTTGTTTTACATTTCTGATCTATACTGGTACACTGCCACACTGTTAATGATAGTGTAATCAATGACAGTTCATCTACACTTTTACCAGTCTTGAATTGCCAGTGAAAACAATACCATGCAGGGAATTAATTCAGATTAATGTGAGTTTGGTCCCTTTTCTAACTAAAATAGCCACTGTAAACATTATCATGCAGAAAAAAACTATGATGAAAGTGATTTTGGTCAATTTTCTAACATAAAATTTCTGGGACAATTATGTTTCTTTGTTTCAATAATCATTTTAAAATTTAAATGTTCAACTTTTTAATTCACACTATACAGCCAGTATTGTGCTAACGTATTCTGAAAGTCACAACCAAATATGTTATCCTCGTTAAAGATAGTTTATCATTATTATTATTAAAGCACCCACCTACCCTACCCCCCCCCACCTACCCACCGTGACTGGGCATCCTAAAATGTATACAATATAAAGGAACATTCTTTTCTGCCATATCAAAACAGGAGTACCATAATGAACTAATCCCCAAAAAGAATAGATAAATGGGGGGACGGAGAGAAAAGGTATATCTTATTTTTAGTCATTGTTCTTCAAATTTGATTGACAAGCTATACATTGTCCATCCCTAGAATTGACAGCGATTAACATGTTACGGTGTTGGACCAGTCTGGGTGTACAACTGTGATACACTTGTCTATGAGATGAGTAAAACTGGAGACTGCACACACCCAGATCTGCCTTTGTATAATGTGCTGACAGCTCTGGGTCACATAAGTTTGTCTGAAGTAATCAATAGAACACTGTCCCTTATCAAAGGCACAATATGTGATGGTAGATCAGGATCTTTGCCTGTTACAAGTGACACCAAATAACCCAATTCACCCCTAGAAGCCATATTGTATTGGGTGAAGCCCTAGAAAGAGTCAGCTGTACAAACATGTATCAAAAATTACCTTGATTAACCACAAAAGGTGAGGTTAGAAAGCAAACAGGCAGCAAGCAGTCCACTTGTCCAATACACCTTTACTCGTTCACATGTACATTACACAGTTAACCTGCCCAGTAATATATCACAATATACAATGTATTGGGCCAAATAAAAGTGTGTGCTTCTGGATACCAAAGTTCTTGATGACCATACATTTTTTTAGGAGACAAAACAAAAATTGGGAAAGAAATAAAAATTCAGTTGAAAAAAATAACAAAGGGATGTAACAACAATCATAATTGTCATACAGGATCCTAATCATATGTTTAGTCAGGAGCTATTTACCTAAGCCAGTAAAATTTAAAATGTTGGTCACTGGGACATATTTGCAATGAAGGTGTGTTATAAAAAGGGATGACCGCTCCGGTGGTCTAATAGTTAGAGCGTCTGCAGCAGAAGCGAGAGGTTGTGGGTTCGATCCCTGGCCAAGTCATACCAAAGACTTACAAAAATGGTACTATCAGCTGCCTTGCTTGGCGCTCAGCATTAAGAGATTAGTGTTAGGACTGGTTGGCCTGGTGTCAGGATAATGTAACTGGGTGGGACATCATGCTACATGTCTGCGGCATGATACACCAGTGCTAGACATCACTATAAACTGCCTCACTGTAGACATCATAACGACTTGACTGACAAATTGTTAAAGCTACGTTAAAAACCCTAATCAAACAAACAAACAAACAAAAAGAGATGCATACAATCATCTAGTTTAATGATTCTAGCAATAACAGAGCTGGAGAAAAAAGCTTGAAAACAAAATCTTTAGCTAAGTCAGTGATGCATGAGATATGGGTCAGAGTCACCTACCTTTGTCATATGGTTATATTCTCAACAACATGCATCCCCTCACCAAGTTTCATGAATCTAGGTATAATAGTATACATACAAGCTACAAAAACCATGCTGGCCATGAGCTAACAACAAACAGAAGCAAATATAATGTGAACAGTTGGACACAGTGACCTTCTTTTATGGTAATGGTTTGGTACTAATAGTGATAATTACAATACAATTACAATACAATTACAATACAACTACAATAATTACAATTGATGATTCTAGCATGAACATTGCTTCAGAAATGAACTTGAAACAAAAACTTTAACTAGTCAGTGAAGTATGAAATATACAACACAGTGACCTACATTTGTGATAGAGGTATAGTACTTATAAAGATGAACCCACTCATCAAGTTTCATAATTCAAGATCTAACAATATCTATATAGTGTACACACACACACACAGACACAAACTGAACTAACACAAAATTTAACAAAGAATGTACAAGTTAGCCCTCTCCCTTGATGAGAAGTACCAAGAAACTCCTTTCAAACTGCTGCCTAGGAAGCAGAAGGAAAGAATGGTTGACATAATGAATAATCTTTTGTCTGTGCAGATACCACTGCACTGGCACCAATGTTGGGGGACAGTAAAATAGCTCTATTTGCAAGAGACAAGCTAAATTTCACACATCGTCTTACATATTCATTATTGTAAGATCTACAGTAAAGACCCTGTGGCATTTGGACTAGACTTAAATGTAAGCAAATCCTGCAATAAATTTTGTTTTCTTCATGTTTGATAAAAGTTTAAATCTATCTTCTCATCAAGTTTTCTGACAAATACAGTCATTGCTCAGTACATGGCATCTCAGTATAGTAAAGCCGAAATACAACATCTGTATGACCAGGAATCTCATCATTTGGATGAATGTAGACCTGATATTTGAAAACAACCTTAGTACAAGGAAACCTGACTTATCAGAGTTACACATTTTTGTGATGGAAAACCAGATCCTAAGGAATAAGAACAAAAATTATCCTAGTTATGAGAAAATCCAACCAATACAACCAACAAAATTTAAATGTTTGGTCCTTAAATGGCTGCAAAGTTTTACCTCTTGTAAACATATGATTTTCAATGAAAAGATCTGTCTGTACAGGAAAAATATCTTTTCTCCCGAGACCTCTCCTGTCTTTATTTAATACTTCCAAGCAGAATAAATTATTTTCTGTCTTCATGGTAAAATATGGTTTCTTAAAAACTATTATCTCTTAAAAACAAAGAGCCAACATAACAAATTGTGTTTCCCCTCCTAATATAATTCCTGTAGTTGATTAAATATATCACAAAATCATTTCCTTGTTCAAATCTCCAAGTGCAAAGGAAACAGAAGCATTTTTTTCCCATACTCAGCAAAGCTGCATCACAGGCTTTTACCGAGATAGATTTTTTCACAATTGTCCTGGCAATGTCGGTGACATTACTTCAATTACCATTAATTAAGCCCTTCATAGCAACTCATACTAATTGATCAAAATTAGCAACATCAGCCTTTCCCTGATGCAACTCTTGTCGTAAAGTTTGCTGTGTTGAGATTCAGACTTTGAAAATAGCCCAGAAAGTCTCTTCCAAATCAACCAACAAAGGAATTTGAAAAATAGTAGTGTTTATTGACCCTTATGTACTAACGTGCAGCAACTTATGTTTACAACAGTAAAAACCAAGAACAAAAAGACTGGAATTGCAGTTCTTGCTCATTGTTCCAAAGTAATTATCAGGGTCTCGAGTGGCCAAGTGCTGTAAAGTGCTCAGCTTTACAAATCATGGATAATAAGACTTAGAGCCATTCTGTAGAACAACATGGATGATAAGCTGATGGGAATAAACGACTCCTAGTCATGTATGCCATTTATACTTTCTTACCGCAAACAGTGTAGACTCTGATCAAATTATAACATAATGGGCCAGCAGATTACGGTCTATATGGCTTGTTCTCCTGATTACTCCATATACACACATACATGGATACACACATCCACACAGACAGACACAAACACACACAATTATTCTGATAAATAATATGTTTCTGGATTTTTCTGACACGGAATACAAATCGGAAAAATGTGCTTATGTGTTCAATTGATTACTTTGCACGAACATGTACATGCACACACAAGCACTCGCACACTTTGAATTATTCCAATAAATAAGTAATAAACTGTGGTTTTTTCTTTGTACAAGATGCAAAGTAATACAAATCAGAAAATTGTACTGATATTCTTTAAGATTCTAATACTTTATACTTTTATTATTGGAAAAATGGCACACTTCTGGCTCTAAATGAACCACAAATATAGCACTTCAGGGAAAAGGCATTTGTTATCATCAAAACAGATCATTTTAGGATATTTTGCCTTACAAGAAAACCTTCTGCTTTACAAGATAGTTTGATAATTTGCCATTCACAGGCAGTGAATGAAGCATTTCATAAAAAAATACATTCGTCTTTCATCTGATGAGATACCATTTGCAATATTATCTATTCACTTCTTGTAAACCACAGCCAAAATTACTGAAGAAAAGTTCATCTGTTGTCTGTCTTGAGCCAATAATTGCCTGAAAATTGACAGAAAAGATTAGATTCAACTTTTCCTATATCAGCATTTCAGTTCACATAATACTGTAATAAGCGTCTGACTGCCATGATAGTTAGAGTCAGGTCTCGCTAACAACACACTGACTGACAATAAAAGCATTGTGTGTCTGATAATCAAGGTGATCTTCTAGACCTCCCACCCTACCCAGTGCCTTGCATAAGGATAAAGTCCAAGCTTTCCAAATGATTAAGTGAGCACACCAGTCATGATGTTTAAGATCAGAACCAGTCAGCCTCTTAAACAGTGATGCACCATCATCGAGCTGCTGAGGCAACATATGATGACAATAAAAGCAATTATAAAATCTTGATCCTGTTATGGTGTGTCTGATAATCAGGGTACACTATGATTGTTATGATCTACAATGATTAACATCTGTGGATCACCCAGGGTGCAACAGTGACAGGTGTATATTTAAAGTGTGCCAATGTACTACCAGCCATAATTTTTCATTTTGGCACAAGAAAATAGCATCTTTTGTGCTCATATGATCTACAGAAATGACATGACCCCAGAAAACAAAGACAGATCATTACAAAACAAACATAAGGTGATTAATTTCAGTTGGTCACATAAATGTCTTTGTACTGGTGGTTTTCAATGGATTGGACACCAATCAATAACACACAGTGGATGATCACAGATTTTAAAAAATCTACGAAAGAAAATGTGCAAATCTTCAGCAACTGCACTGCTGCTTTTTTTCCAAAGTAACATACAGGAAGGAAAACAATAATGACTTGAATGTCCAAATAAATTTTGAGGTAAATCATTATTTGAGCATGAAAAATTCAAATCTTGGTATGCAAGCCCTACAACAAGAAAGGCTTTAAAAGAAGTGCTTGAATTTCTTCAACAAACAATAAACATTTACAGATATTTGTGACCCTCATATTTTCTAAATGACCCCCACCCCATTTCTGGAACGAACACTGATTGTACAAGTAATTATTCTCTCGACACCCTTGATCCTGCACTATTTTTATTTGAAGAAAAAATCTAACTCACTCAAATTCAAATACATCAATCAGTTCCAGATAATTTGTCTGTCACATGAATAAAGTGACAATCAGTCTAAAATTTAGTAAGTAACCACTAATTATCCACAGGTAAAAGCATTGTAAAAAAAATTCTCAACTGTTATGCTTCAAACCCCTGAGCTATATACATACTTACTATTGGCAACACACCTTTTTAGAAAGGTATAGATAAGCAGGTATAACTGGTTTTCTTCCTGCATTTGCTACTATTGCTCTTTTTTGTGTGCAGCATTTCATTAAAGGCTTCAAGAATGCAAGTCACAATTTGCTTTGACTTTTGCTTGAATTTGTCAAGTTGGCTTTATTTATTTTGTTTCTTTAAAAATGTTTTTTGCTTTCTCAAAAGGATTTTAGTGAGCAACAGGAACTTTATAAAATGCTGGAGTCACAATCCAGAAGACACGTGTCCAATACCCACCCAGGTCATCTCCTTTGGCATGTCTTTGAAATGGGCACCTGTCTTTCATTTCCTAAGCATGATATAGCCAATGTGTTAAAGGTGCCATTAAAAGTTTAAAACCAAGAAAACTAAATTATCCAGGACTTGATTTTTTGGGCACTCTACTTGACAATAAAAGTATACCATGGCAACCAAAATCACTGCATGTTCTTCATTGTATACTTTTGCAAAAAAGGCATATGAACATTTTGATCCTGTACAAACCTCTTTTGTATGCTACTGTCAGGTTTTGTAACTGCCCAGTGTGTCGAGTTGTTAAAAAACAGCATTGATTTCAGCAAGTGTCAGCGAAAATGCACACATTCTTTCAAAAAGTTGTTAAGAAAGCACTGGTAACATAAAATTAGTTCATAGATGAGACTGTCATACCAAAACTTATATAAATGGTACTAACAGTTGCCTCACTAGGCATTCAACATTAAGAGGTTAGTGACTGGGTGGGACATCGTGCTACATGTCTGCAGCATGATGTGCTTGACATCACTATAAACTAGTGCTTGACATCACTATAAACTGCCACACTGCAGACATCATAGCAGTGTTACAGCATTTTTATTAAAGCTAAGTTTAAAAAATGCAAATTGCAAATCCAAGTTAATGACACTAGAAAAAAGGGATCTATAACTGAAGCATGTCAATAATGATTTGGCAAACTTTTATAACTACTATGTCGCTGGTCTGCTCAGTTGTGGAATGATATGTACCAAGTCATGTTTGTTCTTTTAATTTTGCTGTTAAAATAAAAATTACAACTCTAGCTACATGCCTATATAAAGAGTCAGGCATCTGAGTAACTATAGTAAAGAGAAACTACAACTCATAACAAATGCCTTTATAAAGAGCCTGGCATCTGAGTAATTATAGTAAAGAGTAACTACAACTCATACGTGACATGCCTATATAAAGAGCCTGGCATCTAAGTAATTATAGTAAAGAGTAACTACAACTCTTACCAAATGCCTTTATAAAGAGCCTGGCATCTGACTTACTATAGCAAAGAGTAACTACAACTGTTCATGCTACATGACTATATAAATTTGTTGCTGTTGTAGGGTTTAACGCCATTTTTCAGCACATGATAGGCTATACATGGCAGCCAGTATTATTGATGGAGGAAGAACCAAGAAAACCCACGGAAAGAACCATCAACCCACGAGAACCTACTGGCAAGCTTTCTCACATAACTACATTAGCCAAATCTTAGACTCGAACCCACGCAGGCAGAGGTGAGATGGCAGTAATCCAAAATGGAGAGCACTTTAGACCACTCAGCCAATCAGGGCCCCTGCCTATATAAAGAGTCTGGCATCTGAATAACTATAGTAACAAGTAACTACAGCTCGTACCACATGCCAGTATAAAGAGTCTGGCATCTGAGTAACTATAGTAAGGAGTAACTACAACTTGTACCACATGCCTATATAAAGAGTCTGGCATCTGAGTAACTATAGTAAAGATTAACTACAACTTGCACCACATGCTTTTTATAAAGAATCTGGCATCTGAGTAACTATAGTAAAGAGTAACTACAACTCATACCATATGCTTTTTGTAAAGAATCTGGCGTCTGAGTAACTATAGTAAAGAGTAACTACAACTCATACCACATGCTTTTTGTAAAGAATCTGGCATCTGAGTAACTATAGTAAAGAGTAACTACAACTCATACCACATGCTTTTTGTAAAGAGTCTGGCATCTGAGTAACTATAGTAAAGAGTAACTACAACTCATACCACATGCTTTTTGTAAAGAGTCTGGCATCTGAGTAACTATAGTAAAGAGTAACTACAACTCATACCACATGCTTTTTGTAAAGAATCTGGCATCTGAGTAACTATAGTAAAGAGTAACTACAACTCATACCACATGCTTTTTGTAAAGAATCTGGCATCTGAGTAACTATAGTAAAGAGTAACTACAACTCATACCACATGCTTTTTGTAAAGAGTTTTATTTCCCAGAGATTAGGCAAGTCCGGCTTCTGCTATGATACCAAATGATATGGTTTTGTACTTTAAGTCACAGCAACATACAAAAGTCGGTCATTAAGTACCAAAGCAACTGGAGTAATGCGCCTTGCCCAAGGTCACACCACAGTAGCTGATCCAAGCTGTATGATGGTAGGATTTGAACCCACATCTTTTCAGCTGTGAGTCCAGCATGCTAACCAGTGAGCCAAGACAGCTCTTCAACACCCTACCCCACCCCACCTACCCCATTAGGAAGCCTGATATAAAAATGGAGAGCAAAAGACCTGTATGCAGGTGACCTCATTTTTGCTTCAAATATATTATCTTCTCTGCCTTTTTTAAAAGTGTCTATAAAATATAAAAGTTTCCAGAGTATCCATGCCAACAACTTCACACAAATTCATACACAATTTCTGAAATAATTTTGCTTAGTAGACAAGTAAAATATCTGCCACATCTTTGTAAAGTCCTCATCTTAGAAAAAGTGGAAATAACATTCAATGCAAAAGTTGTACAGCGGATAACTTATTAAAATATATGTAAAATTATTATTTCTTTAAAGTTTCTAAAACACTGAAAATATTTCTCAAACTGCCAGCATTATCATTAAGAGCTCATCTCTAAATCCTAGGCAGATTTTAAAATAAAAAAGAACTCCAATAGCATTGCACAGACTGCATGCGGTCTAATGCACCACACAATGCACAATTTGCATATTTATTATTTAATTATTTATGCTTTCAAATCTAATCATCGACTCAAATAAAATGATCTTTTAATTTAAATTTTAAAAAATTTTTTTTTTTCCAAATCACTTTAGCAGCCAGAGGTGTCACTCATGAAAACTGTATACAGATCTATCAGAATTTTTGGCAAGTGTGGGTTCTTATTCAGTCATAGTTCGTTATCATCAACACATAATAGACATTTCCAGCTGTGAATTTCAGACTACTCCAAATCATTTCACCAATCACAAATGTCACTGCCATAAATAATGTAATATACAAAGTTATAACAAGTGTAGGCTCTTATTCACTTAAAACGTCTTTGTATTGTCCATCTTCACAAGATCTGACAAACAAAAAAAAACAATTCTAGTTGCATATTTTGTTTATATGTTGAAAAAATTTAAATTGGGCTGTCAAGAACCGACTATTCAATCAACAGAAAAAGTTGATGGTACGGAGATTTGGGAAAGTAAAATTCTCTACAAGTCTCACCATCCTACTTCTGCAGCATGGGCAGTTGGTTGCCTTCTGGCTTTTTTACATTACCTTAAAACTCAGCTGGCTGAAGCAATTGCTTGAAGAGTTTGAAACACATGAGACAACCAGTATGCCCTTCACTGGGTCTTCAGCAGGTATGCGCAAATCCGGCATGTTTGCCCTGAACACATTCATTACATTACAGGACCTACCCACCAATATCTACATACTTATGTCAACAAGCCACCTATTTCACTAATTTTTTGCCCTAAACACAATCAACACAGTACCACACACACACACACACACACGCAAAATCAAGTCATCATAGTTATTATTCTTATTATGGGGTTTATTGCCATTTTTGGGCATAATTGATAGGGTATAAGCAGAGACCAGTATAACAAGGAAAACCTCAAAAGAACCACCAATTCACCAGAAACTAATGGCATGCTTTCTCATGCCAACATTACCTAGTACCCACAATGGCTAAACCCAAGATTAGAACTCTCACAGAGGAGAGATGGCACTGATCTGTAATGGTGAGCACTTTAGACCACTCAGCCAGTACTGTACTTTCCGGCCTATGAGTCAATACTTTTTTTTCTTGAAAGTCAGGTCGCCATCCTATACTCTGAATTGACTTATATATGGATTATGTCATTGAAAATGCATAGACTTATATATGGATTACAGTACCCGGTATGCTATTAAAATTGCTCTATAATCGGCATAATCAAAAACACGTCACAGAGAAATACAAATTCCTGTTAAATTACTAGGTCAATAAATTGTTATAAACTAATTTATTAATATTTATCAGTTTTGTCATTATTTAGTTTGCATTGTACATGTATTATCTTATTTCTCAAACATGAAACAAAAGAAAACAATTACCAGTATATAAAAAAATCACCAGGCAGCATTGCACACTTACAGTATATACTATATAGTGTACTGTATACTACCATGTTCGTTCCTAAAAAAAATATATGAAATAATTTTGTTTTATTCATCCTTTTTAACCATACTTCATTCTTCCTGATCACATTTTAGCAACTGGTCCAATGATGTTTGATTTTCCAGTATACTGTTTGTTGGACCTACATGAGTGAATACTGACAGCTTTTTCATTTATCTAATTCATCCTACAAAGGGATGTAATCCGTATTAACTCGAACGTTGTATGAGTATTTATAAAATACCATTGATTATGCTTTCTACTGAATCCCCTAAATAATATGTTTATAATTGTATTTGATAAAGTGTCTCAAATAAATATGGTTTAAACTAAACTAAAGTCAGATATACAGATGGTAATTTTCATATATCATGAATGATCCATTTTTAGTTTCACATTTCAGGTTTTAGCAAATTGTAATGTCAACACATCACCTATAATCATTCTTAACCAGCTGTCATTTCGGTGTGTCTCTTTGAATATACCAGTAGTTGATGAATTGGTTTTTGGTTTCTTACAACAATCAAAGCCAGTTGTCTCGATTCTTTAAACCCTTAAGTTGGCTTTGGCTACCGATACTAATTACATTATTGCCAGTATCCCATTGTTCTTTATCACTAATCCGCATCAATTAACACTACCCGTTTGTAATATCAAGTGGAAATGATGCCCACTCCCTTCTCTGGATGTAAATAACAAGTACTGGCACATTTTAATGAGTTAGGTATGTTTTGATCAATATTTTCAGTCATAATCATTCAAATAAATATTTGTTTTAATCATACAACTTATCACACAATGCCTCCCATTAAATCACGCCTGTCTTACACAGCGACCTTTAAACTGGTAGTTGTAAAGTTTGCAGAAGAAAAAGGTGGGAATAAAATTGGCGGCTCACAGAAAATATGGTGTCAATTCAAGATGCTTCAAGGATTAGTGCAATGCTAAGGTTGCATTATGCACTACAAAGAAAGACAACAACAAATAAACCAAATCATGGCTGCAAAGCAAGATGGGTTAATATTGAGGATATTATTAAAAGAAAATGTCTTCACAACAACATACCGCGTGTCATGAAATGAAATGGAGACAGACAATAATGAGAACATTTCCAATGATCTGAGCCCTAAGATAGCTGCCATTCTTCATTCCGATATGGAAGATAAAGACATACAGGGATGAACTCTTAATCATTTTTTTCTTAATTAGAAAGTGGAACAGTTCTATTCATCATCATCATCATCCATTTTGATTATCCAGGCCTTTTATTAATCCTCTAACGAGGGTGGGCCTGTCTGTTTCGTCATGAGAGTATTCAAAGCCTTTTTCCAGGCTCTACGGTCCTGTGGATTGATTCCGCTCAGCCCCAACGTCTTTCTGTCTCTTTTTGTCAACTCTTTCCATGTTAGCTTAGGTCTGCCTGGAGCTCGACTTCCAATAACTTTGAAGGAACGGACCTTGGATATCCACCCTTTACTACGCTCAACATGGCCCAGCCATCACATCCTATTTGATTGGATAATGTCAGAAATGTTTCTGATGGTGAGCTGGGTGAGGAGAGACTCAAATGGGACATTCGCCTCGGGATTTACATGGCAGATCCATCATATCATGGCTTTATCATTGCGATGTATCTTCCTGAGAGTTGTAGCAGTGACAGCCCAGATTTTAGAGCCGTATAACAGCACAGGTCTGATGTAAGCTGAGTAAAGATGACCCCTTGTAATGTGCGTCAAATGCCTATTCGTCAGGATTGGGAGAAGCTCTCTAAACTTATTCCAAGCAGACTTGCAACGTGTTGTTGATGCCAGTTCACATCCTCCTCCGGCCGATATGGTGTCTCCTAGATAACAGAAGTCGGCTATGACATCAAGCTTTTCTTCACCTACATTTACTACTGTCACAGGCCTTCCATCAATAGGTCGAGCGAGTCCACTACATCTGGGACACTTGTAGCTTGGATCAGGTTTGATAGGTCCATTGATTTCACTACATTTCTTCCTTGTGGACCCAATGTGAACAGCTGATGCAAAAGATTGAGTTTCTACCTGCGCCTTTTAGGCAGACGGCACATGGGTACTTTCCTGAGCTTTTCAGTGTTTCCCTATTCAGGCCAAAAATCAATACCTTGGATTTACCCATGTTGACCCTGAGACCTTTTTCTTCCATGCCCTTCTTCCATTCTGTCACACGTTCAACCGGAGCCTCTAGTGTTGAGTCAATGACCACTAGATCATCAGCATACAGAAGCTCATATGGGCAGCTTGTTCGAAAGTCAATTGAGAGCTCTTCCAGAACAGCGATAAACAATAACGGGCTCAATACCGATCCTTGATGAACACCAACATTGACATTGAACTCGTCACTGTAACCATCACCGACACGAACACGGCTTCTAGCATTAGAGTATATGGACTGTACAGTTTTACAGGTAATAAAATTAATTACAACATCGATGTGCTTTCAATTATAATTGACATGTTAAATAATATTATAAAACTGTTCATTTGTGTAAATTTGATACTGCATTTCTCAGTGATACCATGAAACCAGAAGTTACTAGTATAGAACACGAAGCCAAATTATTGATCTGGACTCATTTTATGGACGAAGCATAGGAAATTTACAAAATTAGTGAATTCTACTTGTACTCCACATCAACTTATAGGCAGGAAAATACAATATATAGGATCTTCCAATGAGTAATGGGGACTAGTAGGGCAGCTTCTTTACCCTATATACCAATATAGCTAGAATAATTTTTCCAGACTGTACAAGTCGATCATGTTTCTTTAGGATCTGGAATATTAAAAAGTTGTCAAATTGAAGGTTTTTAACATTTTCTGTGTGGAATAAAAATGGAAAAAGATGCAGAATGGTGACAATCAAACTCAGTTATGATCTCACTGTACCGATTGGAAACATGGACATTACAAATGAACTCTGTTACGGTTTTATTAATATCATGCTTCATGCAAAATTTAGTTCAAAATTCAAAAATAACTAAAGCTTTAACTGTACAGAAATGAAAGTTGGTGGTTACGACAATCACTGTGGATGGGATCCCACTGAACAGTGGAAGCGAATGCTGAAATCACATTCGACGATGGTTTCATCAATATCAAATAACTGTGCAGAAAAATGGGTTGGTCTGAAAATCAGGGGCTATAACTCTGCAATATGATGGCACACGGTAACAATAGCAGACTTAATCAATGTCTCATCAATATCTGGTTCACACTAGGCTGAATTTCACTAAACAATGAAATGGAAAGCTTATAATCAACCTAAGCCTATGTCTTGACCATATGAGGTTGTATACCAAACATGGATGAAATCTAATATTAATTAAAGGAATAAATGTTGTTGTAGGATTTAACGCCATTTTTTTCAGCACACGATAGGCTATACATGATGGCCAGTATTAATGGTGGAAGAAGAACCAGGAAAACCCACGGAAAGAACCACCGACCCACGATAAGCTATTGGCAAGCTTTCTCACATACCCACTTAGAGGTGAGATGGCAGTGATCCGTAACAGAGAGCGCATTAAACTAGAGCTGTACCGATTAATCGCCCGTACGCGTAATCGGGCCGATTATTAGCACAATCGGTATAATCGGGTATCGGCAAAAATAATCGGTGCCGATGCAAATAATTTTTTTAAATAACCAATTTTTCCTGATAAAAGTTGTATATACAGTCGCGTTTTGACTGACCGTAACTTAATCCTTTGTAACACTAGAGCTCGGGATATATGCAGCATGCAAACAAGTTGCTCATTAACTAACACTACTGTATAGTCGAATAACCATATATCGAGATAAACACATCGAACCATCAAATAATCTTTTGTAACAAAGAGATTGCTCTAATAAAGTATTTAAAAAGAATTTATCTTGCTGCAAGTTGTGCGAAATTTTCAACTCCAGCGTCCGGTAACATTTATAAACTGCAGTAAACCAGACTAAAGTACATGTCGCTAACCGCCATTGTAGTGCCAAAGTCATATGAATAGCCAGTAAGATTAACATCAAAGGGAGTAATGATGGATATATACACAGTCAATTTTGAGGTTTGTGTTTTTTCTTTATCTTTATGAAAACTCACAAAACACCGATAGTCCTTATATCCCAGTGAGAAATTGTTTGAAAGGGCTTCAGTGTAGGTTTGAGTACGTCATCTGTATTTCAGTTAATCCGTAATGCCTGGAGGGTGAACGAACTCATTGTCTTTAATACTAGTAAGTGAGAATCATTTCCGGATTTTTTAAAATTATTTTTTATTTCTTTTGTTAGTGTTTCACCAAGCCACCATCTGGCAGAAGGGGCGGTCTCTCATAAGTCATAACAGGTTTTACTGTACCTTTGAAGCACCGACATATACTAAACAAATAAAACAATTCTATATCAATGTTTTACAATTCTCTGATGTTGCAGCAGCAATAACGAGTATTTGTTGTTGTCAAAGCAAGCCGACGACCTTTGCTCATAGAAAGTCGGCAATAAACTCAAAAGCATTGCCTCAATTTACATAGTGATTAGAAAATATTTATTGTGCTGCGAAACTTTCCTGTTTGCAGAAAAAAAAATCGCCCACTCCCACGGTCTGTGGACAACAGAGTAGTAATTTATTTGGACACATTGTTTCAAGAGCCCGAATAGATTGGATTATTAATATCGACTGTGTCCCTTGTACACTCAAAATATTACCTCATTTTGTAGGATCACTTATATCATTGAAAATGAGTAACTCGTGAGAGGTGATTCGTAGTAAATGAAACATCTATTACAGATTAGCTGAAATTTTATCTGAAAGAATACACTTTGGTCGAAACAACGAATAAAGCAAAATCTGCAACTAATATATTTGGGAATAAAAAATGATTTAAGTGACGCTATGCACACTTTGCACTGCGTAAGTACTGTACATTATAGTATATGGTCTCCTTGGTAAACTCGACCGACCCGCGAATTATGAAGGCTGTATTTTACCTTTATGTAATTTCGTGTTGTGGAAATCAGAAAATATGCACATGCAAAATAATAACAAAATCAATAATAAATAGTACTTTATAAAAGTTTAATAATTTTCGGGTCACCGAAAGTTACTTTTTTAATATGCCCATGTCTTAGAACACGGATATTTTTGTCCCAAGATGTACTGCCGTTACAATAGACAACAAAAACACCTAAAACCTGTAAAGTTTTGAAATTGGCCCACGGATAAGCCCCCCCCCCATTCCAGGCCTTTATTATTTTCTAAATTTGTCGGCTTATACCTGAGTACATAATATGATAATCAAATAATCGGTCTCATAATCGGTATCGGCAATTTTGATAATCGGCTATACGCGGTATCGGCATAATCGGCAAAAAGTGACATCGGTACAGCTCTACATTAAACCACTCGGCCACCTGGGGCCCTAAAGGAATAATTGTGCTAAAATAAAAAGCTAGATGAGATCAATGGAAGGAAACAAATGGACAGGCCAAATTAAATTTTCCCCCACCCCCATATATGAGAAGCTGAGAAGAATAAAATGTTTAAGTCATATAATGTAGAAGTCGCAGGGCAAATATAATTAATCATATGGTATCCCAGACTGAGGCCTCATATTGTCCCTGGACTATTAAACCAGCCCCAGGTCTCTCATACTTCCTAGATTATCAAGTAAGACAAGGCCTCTGATAGTCCCTGAACTATTAAACCAGACCCAGGTCTCTCATACTTCCTAGACTATCAAAGAAGACAAGGCCTCTGATAGTCCCTGGACTATCAAGATATGTTAGGCCCTGAAAACTATCTTCAGAAGTTCTTTGCCTTGTAAAGGAAGATGTTCACAGAATGTCAATTTTACCAATTCATGTTTTTCTTTGTCTTAGTTCAAGGTTAATTGAAAACATGCAAACAAAACTGATAAATCAAAAGTACAGCTAGATCACCACTCCCAAACCTTTATTGTTACTGTAATGATTTGCCATATATATTTATTTACAAATGGTGTAAACTCCTGACCAAGTCTGTAATCTCAGATGACACCTGGCTGATTCAAAAACTCTAAGATAAGTCTGTAAATTCAGGTAATACCTAGCTAATTCTGAAGCAGAGAATGAACGATAAATTTAGGAGAGGCATGGCCGATTCAAGAACAGCCATCAAATGTAGGACATACCTGGCCAATTCAGAATACCAAGTATATGTTGTTTTAGGTGACCACCCCTTCTGTCAACGAACATGGTCTCCAAAGACAGGTCTTTCACTGAGGGTAATTTCTCTATATAAGATGTTAGTTCCATTATATACTGAGAATCTGATATCTCAAGAAAGGTGGTATAACATTGCAACTGTCTTTTAAAACAGATTTTACTGTATTGCACCTATCATCAAAAATATATTTTAATTGCTCTTTGAAAGAGCATGTTTCCAAACTGGAAACATTGTGAAATCAGGGTCTATTTAAGACAATTTAAAAGAAAAGTTCCACCTCAAAAAACAAAAGAAGTCAAATTTCTGCATATATGAGAGAATTCATTGAAGAAATAATGGTTTGACTTCTGAAAATCTGCACATATTTTACATATCACCTCATTTTTCGAACATTTTTAAAATATGCACAAATTCTGCAATATTACATGCATTCTAAAACAGACCGTACTGAATGCATACAAACTGCATTAAAAGGTACACCTAAGGTCTCTTCCTACATCACAGAACAGTCGGAGCCCTCTTCATGCGCCAATTGCTAACTTCTCTCAACATGGCAATTCAAAATTAAGAAAAACAACTGACAATTTTCAAATTTAATGTGCCATCATAAAACTCTAATGGGCCATACAAACTCTTATTACTACTCCTTGGGCAAAAGACATGCCCTACTAAATGTACTCACTTAATAAGACGAGTCCAACTGCAAACTGCACATACCCATATATGCCAACACATTCTGTGATGGCAGATCTGGGTCTGTGCAGTTTGTTTGGAGTCAGTAAAACCAACATGACACTAAAGCAAATCAGGTTCTTTGTTCTTTCCAGTTTTATTCGACTTATAAGTAAGTATATACTGTATTTGAATCGATCACGAAACTGCCCCCATTATATGTAACAGTGTGCTTTTATCATTGGTCCCTCCAAGCAATCACCAATAGTATGAATGGGAATCACCACCATAATTTTATGAATTATTTTCTACTGGTACAGTTACTATTCTGAATTTCTATTTTACAATTTAACTCGGTATAGGATCTACATCTGTAAGTATTTCTATCTTGATTTGAGATGCATGATATTGGAATACTGTCATTTCGTATCTTTAAATTCAAATTTCATATTTTCACTATTACACACACCAGCATTCTACATGCATTATTCCATTTGTAATTCTCCACACTGCTATTTGACAGTTCATTTGTTTAAACCGGGCACCAAGTTAAATTACTTTAAATTTCTACCAAAACTTCTAATTGGCAAGTAAATTTTGCAGAATAGTATGTGGCTGGCTTGAAAACAAAACAAGACTAAAGTTCATTGTTATCGATCTTAGCAGCTCATATCCTGTCCCCAATTTATATATTAGTCATGTACTATCAAAAACAAGCGAGTACACTTTTCATACAACCTATTGAACAATTAACCCCGTTATTTCAAGTTACATTTCGTATAGTGTAATTTGGTGACCAAACGTTTGCAAATGTAAACTTTAAGTTTGCAGCCATCCTGCAACCAATACATTAGACCTAGTTGGAGCCCTGTTACAATTGTTTATCACCATAACAACAAAAATACTAACATAGTTGAAATTACAATGTAGCACAGTGAAAGTTAAAACTAAGATGTTAGCATAAGTTGGAATATTGTAATCAACATCATCTGTTGTCATAATTGGGCGTTACAGTAATGACCTATTACAATAACAGATGGAGCTGCAAGACTAATCGCTGAAGAGGCAGAACTGTCCTGGGTCCAGTATGTTGCAGATTATAAGCATGGAAGACTTCACGACATTTTTCCTATTTGAACTATGGGTACTATTGTATTGGTTAGCTTGCCAAATCAAATGAAAGAAAGAGAGATCATTATTGCTCAAATGCTCTCACTCACTATATTGGCAAAATGGAACAATTACTTTCTTTAAAATCACTAATTTAGTTCATTTTATTTCTTTCTAAAAACCAACTGATCAGGGATAAGAGATTGTTTATTGCGATCTTATCATAATCAGCTTAATCTTATTTATAGCATCGTTTCAAGTAAAAGAGATTACTCAATGGTGTTATTATTACAAAACAAGTGTGTTTTATTTGTGCTTCTATTATTTTACCTTTACCAATTTAAAAGCAACACATTTTTTAATGACAAGATCAAATGCTTTTAATATATTTGGAGTCAATAATGAAAAGATACAAAAGATTAGGACCTGAAAATTAAAATGCTCTGAGATCAGGAATGATCGTTTCTGTCAGTAGACCAGTAATATCTTACCAACAATAAACCATTATTCCATTACTGTTTGTAAAGTGTTTCTATAAACTGAATAGAATGTGTTATTAAATACTGAAAACATAAATAAGAATCCTAAATATGCACTGATGCAAGTGGAAACAATCATTCAACAATAAGAGGTGGTTACTGGACCATGCCGCCATAAATTGGCAAATTGATCATGCAATTCGTGAAGCACAAAACTGAGCAAAACCTTTGTCAATGAAATATTTTTCTTTCCTCAACCTCTACTATAAACAAACACCTACTTTATCAAAAATGTTGCATATCAAACAACAATTGGTTCATGTGGACCTCTATGGCACTGGGTCCTACTGGTCATTAACTTGCAATTTTTTTTTTAAAAGTCAGCTCTGAATACGTACATATGTTTCTACTTTAAACAAAAATGCGCAACTCCAGATATCCATTAGAAAGAATGAAGGCGTCTGACTCTAATTTAGCTGAAAATATGGCTTCTATATATATCTTTAGACTGAAAAGTTTCTGCAGTAAACAGAAGTACAAATCTTCTGAGCATATTAATGCAAGGAACAGCTTTATTTATCTTTCAAGCATCCGACAGACTATGATCAGTACTAAAGCTCTTCAGTTAAAAAGATAACATATCTGAAACATGCTTCCTGTCCAAACCTACAGAACTTCCTTCCCGCTTTCCTAAATGGAATGGTTCCCACTATGCAATACTAACAAAACTGAAGTATGGACATAGTTGTGCTTGTGAAGATGAGTAATGTACACAATACATTTGCATCAAAATTACTTTTACTCTTTGTCAGTTATGTCCAATAGCTTTTTAAAGTGAACAATGAATCATCAACCTAACAAATGTATTTAGAACAATATCTAGTGCACCCATGCAATTGAAAACATATCTTCCAGTATTTTATAACTCGTTAACCAAGTACAGAAATGTGTGTTCATTACTTTTTTAGCTACTACATATTTGTGCTTATGAAGATCAAGCAAAACCACAACAAAACATTCAATCTGAAATAAATTCAGTTCGTAAACAGCACCAAATAAAAATATGGTATTAACAATGAACTATCCCTTATGATGTAGCTACTTCCAAATAAAAATATGGTATTATTAACAATGAATTGTCCCTTATGATGTAGCTACTTCCAAATGAAAATATGGCATTATTAACAATGAAACATCTCTTATGATGTAGCTACTTCCTTTCATAGTGTCACACTTACTGTGAACTAGGATCTACAAGGCAGGAGACACTGTTTTACCCATCCTCCAAATTTTCAAGAGTCAACAGTTTAAAGGGACAAAGGAAAATAGAACACATTACACTAGTAGTGCTACAAAAAATAGATAATCCAATTTACTTTTGACAGTTCAGCCACCTAAACTTTGTCATCTGCATTGTAATATATTATCCTTGGACACTTACATTATTGTAATACACATTTTACTAAGTGTTACAGTGACTCATGAAAACAATGACATATCTGAATATATGGTTTACTTAAAGAAAAAGCTGTAATATGAAACTTTCCGTTAAAGATCATGCTCCTGTTTAACTTTAGTAATTGCCCATTATTTAAGAGCGTTTCTTTAACAATTCCCATTATTTTCTGAACTACTTTTCTTTTCAAAGTAATAGCTGATTAAATGACAATTTATGTACTTGCACAAATTTATTTATTTCTGTCATAAATTTGACCCCAATAAATTAAACTGTCAACACCACAGTTGTAACTTCAAACTCAAAAATATCTTCTGCTAGCATCTATCAAAGACTTAACATTACAGCCAAGCCAACAACCACAAACCGGGAAATATCTTATCCTAGCATCTATCAAAGACTTAACATTACAGCCAAGCAAACTACCACAAACCGGGAAATATCTTATCCTAGCATCTATCAAATACTTAACATTACAGCCAAGCAAACTACCACAAACTGTGAAATATCTTATACCAGCATCTATCAAATACTTAACATTACAGCCAAGCAAACTACCACAAACTGTGAAATATCTTATACCAGCATCTATCAAATACTTAACATTACAGCCAAGCAAACTACCACAAACTGTGAAATATCTTATACCAGCATCTATCAAAGACTTAACATTACAGTCAAGCAAACTACCACAAACTGTGAAATATCTTATACCAGCATCTATCAAATACTTAACATTACAGCCAAGCAAACTACCACAAACTGTGAAATATCTTATACCAGCATCTATCAAATACTTAACATTACAGCCAAGTAAACTACCACAACTGTGAAATATCTTATACCAGCATTTATCAAAGACTTAACATTACAGCCAAGCCAACTACCACAAACCATAAATATCTTATCCTAGCATCTATCAAATACTTAACATTACAGCCAAGCAAACTACCACAAACTGTGAAATATCTTATACCAGCATCTATCAAAGACTTAACATTACAGCCAAGCCAACTACCACAAACTGTGAAATATCCTGTACCAGCATCTATCAAATACTTAACATTACAGCCAAGCAAACTACCACAAACTGTGAAATATCTTATTATACCAGCATCTATCAAATACTTAACATTACAGCCAAGCAAACTACCACAAACTGTGAAATATCTTATACCAGCATCTATCAAAGACTTAACATTACAGCCAAGCAAACTACCACAAACTGTGAAATATCCTGTACCAGCATCTATCAAATACTTAACATTACAGCCAAGCAAACTACCACAAACTGTGAAATATCTTATTATACCAGCATCTATCAAATACTTAACATTACAGCCAAGCAAACTACCACAAACTGTGAAATATCTTATACCAGCATCTATCAAAAATTTAACATTATAGCTAAGCCAACTACCACAAACCATAAATATCTTATCCTAGCATCTATCAAATACTTAACATTACAGCCAAGCCAACTACCACAACTGTGAAATAATTGTTGCTTTCAAATCAATATTACTTTCAATCTTAGATTTTATCGTCTTTAATAACTTTTGCCATTTTGGGCACCAACATATATATGTGAATAATAAACATTTACTAGCAAAAATTAATATGGGGGGGGGAGACAAAAAAAAGCATGCCCATCAATTGTGATTTTGGACAAAATTGCAGAAACCCAAAAACGTGATCAATGTTTAGCGCTGCATATAGAATATGTTGTAATAATGCTACTGTACTGACCTTCACTGTAACACTATTGTGTTTACCCGCTTGTAGTGAGATTGTCTTATAACAAGGTATCTGAGACAGACAAATCTCAGTACAAAGGTGTAGACACTATTTATGGTGGGGCCCGAGTGGCCGAGTGGTCTAAAGCGCTCTCCGTTATGGATCACTGCCATCTCACTTCTGTCTGCGTGGGTTTGAGTCTAAGATTCGGCTAATGTGTTTAGGTGAGAAAGCTTGCCAGTGACACTGCTTATCATGAAGTACATGATACATGTCTCTTTATAGTGGGTATACATTCTGCATGGGAGTCTTAGTGTATATCCCTTTATAGTGATACTGAATAATGAAATACAAAATGCATATAATTGTATTATCTCTTAATAAATTGGTATCCAAAGAATATTCATCTTGCAACAGAAACCTTGTTATTGGGAAGGCATTATAGTAAGAGAGAAGCCTTAGATCTTAATGTGCTATTTTCAATGTTTTTGTTCATGAGACAGGCTTGTAACATAAAAATTCATCAATTTTTTGTGATAAAATTGCTTCTTACTTTTTAATGAAGCTTCTCTGCTTAATGTTGATAAGAAATAAGTTTGTTTTTCCACAAAAAGAATCATATGGCCCAAATTTCATTGTGTTGTGAGATGTAAATTGTCAAAATGATGGACAGATGTATACTAAATTGGTTTACATCTTGATTTAAAGATCTCTTAATAACGGAACACATATTTATGCATTTTACACATTTAGAGTAACAACAAAAAATTTAAATATTTTAATAAAATCAAATTAAACAAAACAATTTGTTTTTTTAGCATTTAGTTTCAGTATATTGCTTCTACCATAAGCTCAGTCCATATTGTATGGTTTTATACTTTATCAATATAATCTATGCTAGGTTCCAGATGTTCCACACACCTGAAATGTTGTTCTTGTTGCTGTTGTAGTAGGGTTTAATGCCATTTTTCAGCACAGAATAGGCTATACATGGCGGCCTGATCTAATGGTGGAGGAAGAACCTGGGAAAACCCCCGAAAAGAACTAACTACACACGAGAAGCTACTGGCAAGCTTTCTCACATAACTACATTAGCCGTATTTGAGACTCGAACCCACACAGACAGAGGTGAGATGGCAGTGATCCGTAATGGAGAGCACTTAAGACCACTTGGGGCCCCAACTTCAAATGATAGTACTTAATCACTAATAAGCTGAACAAATTAATTTCCTCCTAGTTTTTTTTTAAATAAAACTATTAAGAACATTATTCAATGAGATTTCAATACCCATCATATTACCAGCAAAGGCATTGTATATTCTATCACATTATTCCTGTGGATGTGGATAAATTCTTGCAAAATTTTAATTTTTAACAAAACAAAAAGAATTTTTTTTAAATTTTGGACATTATTTTGAGAATCAATGAGATCAAAACTTTAAATTTTATCATTCAATCAGTAAAATATTGATGCTGTGTTGTTGCAAGTAATCATGAAATTTTTGTTCAACTTTAAGCTAAATTTCTGAGGGTCAATTTTACGAATTTCTAGTTCACAACTAACTTTATATCTAACTTTGCCATAATGAACCCTATCTGCAAAACCATGCTTTTATGCACCTTTTACTTGTGTAAGGCGATGAATTTTGAATAAGCATTGAACCTTAAAGTTGAATGCATTGAGCATTTGAATTTTATCACATTTAAGCCATAAAAGTCTTTGTGATGGCTCACTTTGACCTTTCTTTGTTCATCTCCCCCATGTCAGTGTTAAACTTCAAATGGTAGCATTTCTAATCAGACAAGAAAAACCGCTTTGGTGGCTTAGTGGTTAGAGCGTCAAACAAACAATCTGACAGGGATGCTACAACGCTGTCCTAAGAAAGTAAACAGCTGAGCTACCTGCCGTAACCACTTGATAGTAACCATGTCAAATAGTCATTCTTCAAAGGGAAGTTGTTAATCAATGTAGTTCAGAGATTCTGGGATATGATGCAAGAAATGATTATCTGGGGGAAATATTTAAGGAACCACTGCTTACAAATTAGTCAGAGTAAATTAAAGCATACACTTTGGAAGTAATGTGAATTTAAGGTGACCACCTTTGTTGAAATTTCTTAGTCTGAAAATTTCCTGAGAGAGAAGTTTGGCTCCGAGGAAGGCTAAAGAGAATAGTGCTTTCCTTCGTTAAACAAGACGATGGACCAGGTGGCTGTCTTGTAAGAAAGACAGGTTTTTTATTGCTAGGATGCACAAGCTCATAAAAGAGAATAGCAATACGGTACTCAATTTTACTTTTATGTAATATTATACTTTTTTATTATTGTTTTATGCAAATTTGTTTGATATTACTTTGGATCTATTATGTATCGTTTATTCAATATTATGGAAATGTCTTGATGCTAGAGTTGTTATGCAATTTATCTCTTTAATCTTACAGGTACTAGTTCATTGATAGAATTGACTGATGCATGCAATGCAAATTTTCATATGTGTAGGTTTTCATAGGGCTATATAAAATAGCTTCCTTTGTCGGTTAGGATGATAATGGTATCGTCATTTAACGATAATTACCTTTTTATATTTAATTTTGCAATGTTTAAATAATCTTGAAGGTTAGGGATTGCTGTGAGCTAGAAGTTTCTGATTTTTATGCAATAGTAATCGACCATGTACCAGGTTAACAGATATAGTAATGTTAGATACATTACTCAAGTGGAAATTATTTATAGTCAATGTGAAGCGAGGGTAATGTTCAATCGGATTAAGCTAGTATGCTTCTGAGTAACAAAGTGAGGTATTTTATGTATCTCTAGAAAGTGGTATATAGAGAGATTAAGGGGTAATTTTGTCCTTTAAGGAAACAGCTTTCAGTGAGAGAGACAGGACAGTCAAAGATGGAAGTCTTGCATACAGAAAAAGTGATGAGTTCAGAATAAAGGACTAGAATTTTTTTTTCTAAAACAGAAAATTAAACAATATCTACATGACTTAGTAAAAGTTTCAAAATTCATAATGTTCCTTCCAACGTTTTGGCCCTAACCATCATTTTCAACTATAATACAAGTCATTCTTAGATGTAGACCTTCATAAATATTCACATCTCACATGATCCCTTCTGAATAAGGGTCATCATATCGGCGAGTGAATTTTGTTTAATCATTAGTCTTCAACATATACACTAGATGTCCATTATAATGTATAATGTGTACACAAAGACAAGTCTAGAATACGATGAAAATAGTGAAAATGAATGTTAAACATGTGACCTTACACATCTGAAATCTACATCAAGTATCACGCACATTAGACGTTACATCTATGAAATCATTATCAAGTACCATGCATGCAAAACAGAGAAGTTACATATGGGAAACCATGATCAGGAACTCTGTATGCAAAACACAAAAATAACATAATAAGTTGTTGATCGCGTGTGAAATATACACTTTACATTTGCATATTTATATTTTGGGTTTCAGGATAATGGTACCATTCAAATATTCGCATTTCTTATTTTAATGAATATAATGATTAACTGATGCAAAGGCTCTCGTTTGACGTTATCGTAAGTCACGTGTTCAGTATAAATTGTTGCCAACATTGTTTAAAATTAAGATGTTGTTGGTGGATTTTTATTATTTTATAAAATGACATGAAAGATAAACAATAAAAAAGGTTCACCATCCAACTTTCGCTAACAATTGGCATTTGTTTATCATTATTAAATAGAGGAGGCCTTCATCCATAATATAAAAATATCCAGTCTATTAAATTTTAAGTGAACTTTATTTTTAAACAAATTTTGGTTATCACTAATTCATTAATAAGTGCATTTATTAAAAGTCATTTTAGACTTTATTTATTAAAAGTCATTTTCGAATCAAAATGTAAAAATCTAGTTGTGTCAAGTATGCTACCTTTTAAACATGGATTAGCATTTTAGTTCATTTCATTGGTTATTACAATAAAAAACAAATTTTTATTTTAGTTTGTTTTAACACATGGGATAATAGGTGACTGTTGATAGGTTGTCAATATTTCCTTTATGTAAATTGCAGCATGTTTTATCAAGTCTCCTTCGGTCACATAAACCAGAGCTTTGATCTATCAGTGAATTTTTTTCTCATTAACTGCTTCATGTTAGCTGTTTCCCACAAATAATAAATTCATTAATGCTTTATATCACTCACTGCTTTTCTATTCTTTTTTATTTATCTTGTTTTCTGCATTTTTCTGTGATGTGATCTTAGGTTTTGTATCAACCCTCGATTTATCTTGGCTCCTCATTACTCAACACTGATCTATTAAAGATACTTTGTATACCTCGCAGTCAATTTGAACATGTCAGAAAGCTATATTACCAGGGTAAGCTTCTCATGGGTCAGTGGTTCTTACCATGGATTTCACAGGTTCTTCCTCCACCAGTTTATATTAGCTGCAAAATGAATGGCCTATCACATACTGAAAAATGGCATTAAACCAAAAACAAGAATTGCAGACCTTGTAAAAAAATATACCTTTTACCTTTTTTCTTGCAATACTTCATGTCTACTTTTATTTGGATATTCACTTTTCTATTTATCAATTACTTGCTCTTCATTCTTTGACTTTTTATTGGTCCTTTTAGTATTCAAACACTGACTTTCATGGGGGAGGGGGTTTAAGTTGTGTCTCTATGACATGATCTGGCTCACTCAATCTATGAGTGACTTCATTTTAGCCTTTTTCATTTTTGTCTTTTGATCTGGACCTTTTAAAGCCTTCTGTAACCTGAACTTGTGTTTAAAAGTCTAACTTATCTTGACTTTTTCAAAGTCTTATGTAGCCTGAACTTGTGTTTGCAAATCTCGCTGATCTAGTTTTGACTATTTTGCACCTGATCTTGGCTTTCTTTACCATCAAATGACTTGATCTTGACTTCAACATCATCATTCACTTTTAAACTTAGTTTTTCATTATTCACTAACTATTATGAATTTACCTATTTGGTATTAATTAGCATTTTTCATTGCTAAATTAGGATGTACAGTAGTCCCCCTCTTGAACGGCCCCCCCCTGACCAGCGGCCACCCGCTTCTTACGGCCAGAATCCCTTGGCACCGACGAGTTTGTATTCAAAAGTACCCCTCAAGAGCAACCACCCCTCTAACGTGACCAGCGGCCAGCATTTTAGTACAAAAAATGAAAATGTCCCCCTCATAAACGGACACTTTTGTTTTTTTCAAATGTATCCAGAACCAATAATTAATTCAAATCTTGACGTAAGGTAAGCAATTTTGATTATCTCTATCGTAGTGACACGTCTCCCGAGTGTCAAGTCGCTGTTAAAAGTGTTGACTTAAGATTTATAGTATATCATTATCTATAAAAGTCTATGTTTACATGAAATGGGCTCAATAACGTTATGATAGAGTTTGAGGTTTAACACCTATGTCGAGTTCTTCTCTTTGATGATTATAACCAGACGTAATTGTTACAATCATAACAGGGGTAATGCCGAACAATTTTATGTAGGAAAGACTTGAAAAGACAAGTTTATGTTGAAATAATTTGAATAAACAAAGTCACAGCCGATAAGAAGGTTTTACAGCAGCAGTGGGAAAATGGAGCAAATGGAAACATAATTATGTATGTATCAAGATGTAAATGACGTTTTTGTATCCATTTGCAATGTGCATGACAACAATTCCCGCTCGCATATCACACTTACGCCAAGAAAGATAAAATAGTGACGTATATTCAGTTGAAATAAATTTGTTATTATAACAAAACGAACCTATTAATGATTAATGTTTCATTTAGATGAAGATATTTAATGTTTTGAAGTATGAAGCTTTCTTACTACGTACATTACATATACATCTCATAATAAATTTAGCCCCCCTCTGGAAAGGCCACCCGTCTTATAAGGCCACTTTCCCGGTGCAGCAGGGGTGGCCGCATAAGAGGGGGACTACTGTACACCCTTTCCTTTCTCAATGATTTGATCTGAACTTTTATCACCTGTGATTTATATTTTTAATTTAAGCATTAAATTCTTAAATCTTTTCAAATTCATTGTCATAATCAGTAAAACGAAGCATTCTGCATTATTATTAGTAAGCATCTGTAATTGGGACAGAAGCCTATCATGGTCGAGAACAACCCCTAAAGAATCTGTTTTTTCACAATCTTGTCAATTATATCTAAACCTTACCCCACCTTACTTAGTGGTAACAGATATTTCCTTATGTCCTACAAGCTTATTCATTAGTTTGAAAATGCCTATTTCATCAAGTCATCTATAGCAGCTTAACTGTTTCACTATAATCTTGTCTGATTACTTGGTTCCAAAACATTCATTGCCTTAGGTTTTATTATATTTCATGAAATGTCATTCACTTAATTGATGCTGTTTTATCTCATTTAATTGAAGCTGCTTCCGGTTAGTCACTTGATGACCATTGTGTGAGTGGACTCGGACTCCAGTATTCACATTCTATAACTTTAACTGCTTCATGTAGCTAACTATAACAACATTCACTAGGACTGGGACTTTTCAACTAAGCTACCGTATACACTCAGTTATAAGTCAATCCAAACTGAAAACAACAAAGATCCTTATCTGAATTTATCATAATGCACCTGCAGAACAATGAGTTGTTTGACACAGATCTGCTGACGCACAATGCGCTGGCATTTCTGGGACTCTGCAGATCGCTGTTGGACTCAACTTACAAGCGAGTATATATTGTAACCCTACAATCTAGCTTGCTCATCTTTTTCATAAAATGAATTGCAATAAAATTTGTACAATAGAAATATTTTTTAATATACTTCAGCAAATTTGTTAAACATGCCCATGATGTGGCAGAATTCATTTTCTGATCAATCATTTTGTGTTGCATCAATTATTCTATATGACTCTTTAAATTTGTACTGATGCTGTACATGTTGTCAAATTTCCATAGCTTGAAGCATGGATCAGACAGCTACTGTTAAAGTTGAATGGTTCACTGTATCTAGAAGCTTACAAGTCATTTTTAACTCCAGACTCCAGAAATCCAAATCTGTCGTCATAAAAGGTGCATGCAGGTTTAGGTCTATGCAATTTGTTATGGTCAGCAAATATATGGTCAGCAAATATATGGTCAGCAAATCCCTGATTACATTCATTAACATCACATGTGAATTTCTAATCATTGATTGAATGTTTACAATATTAAGAACTGATTTCAAAGAGGAACTTCTCCAAAAGGCAGTATTTTTACAAAGTTTTAATATAATCAAACAAACAGAAATGCAACATGACTACAAAGGTGAAGAATAAAGAAAACTAAAAAAGATTGTGGACAGTAAAATATCAAGCAATTCAGGCTCGACGACAGGAATCTGCAGAAATATAAAAAAAACATCAGCCCATTCAGTAGTCAACAAAAGTGAATATCCAATCATTATTACATTTCAATATTTATCTCAAGAATTGTACACTACTGCCACATACTAATTGATTGATTAATTGATTGACAAATAGTTCTAATAATGAAACTTTACTGCTTCCCTCACTACAACAAACTTTCTTTCATGGTAAAGTTAATATGCTCACAAAGATCCATGAACCACAGCTCAAAATTCGTAATCATGGTCTTTGAATAGAAAATCAATGAACATGTCTCAGCTGATGTCAAGATATACCCACATGACGAGTTTGGTTTAGTCTATATATAATATTCTATGGTGATGGGGGGGGGGGGTGGTGACTGAATTGACATCATTCAAGGTTATCTTCTGATATTTCCACAAAACAGATTTGATAAAAATCAACTCATATTTATTTGTGCTATCACATTAATAAACCAGTACGTGAGCTACAAACTACATTCAGGATTTTCAACTTAAAATCAATGTTAGAGGGATCCTTAATTAACTTGTTAATTCAGGTCTCACAATAGGTGGTAGTCTGCAATCCCAAGGTTAGTCAATTTCCTGTTGAGCTAGTAGTTTGCGTATTTTCCGTAGTCAGATAATCTTGTTATTTTTTGTGGGAAAGACTGGTGAAAATAAAGCATGACAAGTAAATTTCTCAATCTACAAGTACCTCCAGCAACAAATGAAATTTAGATTATTGGAATCAAGCTCAAATACATTGGTCAAAAGTCATCTGCATATATACAAAAAATGCAATTAACCATGACATCTGATTTGAACCTTATGTCAATTAGATCGGGTTTTCAACTCCTTCACAAAGTACATACATTTGGGTGCTCAAAAATCTTCACCATTTTACTCAAAACTAATTGCATAACACAAGAAGAGTTTAATGAAAACCCTATGTTAATGCCACCATTCATTCACAACTACAATCACAAGATTTTCGACGTCTGCCATGGTGCTTCACTGGAAGTTGAATGAACACCATTTTCAAACAGGACAAGCTACATACATCTTCTTAGAGTTTTAGTGAAAACCAACACCATTTATACAACTGTCCATCCAGGAGCCTAACATGAGAATTACCATCATGGTATCCATTTTTAACAACGAATCATTTAGTAAAGAATTAACAAGAAATGCCAATCCCCACTGACGTAAAACTCAGAATGTCAGATCTGAAAATTAGAATCTAAAAATAAAAATACAAATATTTCAAAACTGTATTAAATAATTTACAATAAAACTTAAAACTTAGTGATTCAAAGTGCATTTTGATTGGAAAAAAATTCAAAAAGTCATCGTTCCCACCATGTTACATGCAGAAGTCCTTGCATAAAATATTGAAGATACTGTATTCAGCCAATGCAAATGACCTGCATATCCTATTTGGAATTTCTATATATCAATTATTAAGAGGTAAATTCATCACTAAGCCATTTTACTTCCATGTCTTTCTTGAACTTTTCCAAATAAGTGATCATGCTACAAGACTGCAAACCCTACTGATTTGAAATGGGAATGCAGCCTTTAATACACTGATATTTAACGCACAAATAAATTGAAATACTTAAAATTGTAATTTATTGTTTTAATCCTTACAATTTAAATCAGCTTTTGGAAGAAATATCTTTCCTGCCATGTGATATGTACTATCCATAAAGCAAAGAATACAAAGACTCCATTCTGCTGTATATAGTACACAATTTTTGGTCCAGATAAAACAAAATCTACCAAATGGGGATTTCTAATATATACTGCAAGTGGTTAAACATAAAAAGACCATCAGTATAACCATCCATTTAGAAAATATATCCATAAAAATAGTTTTCATATTTTGGGACACTTTTGATTCTCAACACAAAACTGAATATACTGTGTAAAATATTTTTTCATCAAGTTTCCACTTTATTTTTACAATAGTTGTTATTATTGTCATAGACTTTAATCTCAGTACTGAAATACAACCATTTCATACAACTGCAACAAAGTACAACAGAATTAAGATATGTACAACACCACAGGACAAAGTGCATGTGTGATAATTAATTTCTTACCTGTCACTTTAAAAGGTATAATTTAATATCTCGAAGTTTAACAAGTGCAGGACATGGTATCTTGACAATCTCATGTTTCTCCAATCCCGCAGACAATAAAAATGTGTCTGAAAATGAAAAATGTCACATGCATTGAAAAGTTATATATATATATATATCAGAAATGCCTAAGAAAATATGTGAAAACAGCACCTGAGAAACTGTTTTGCTTGATGCCACTGTACAACAAAACTGAAGTGCATCTTGTGTCTGAGGTATAGAAATACATGTAATTACATGACATAATGTAAAAAGTGATCACATTGTTTTATAACATATTCGAGTCCAAACAGAGATAATGACCCCTTACCCTTTCCAAAGCAGTTGTGAAGCACTTGACATTAAGTGTTGCTCAATTGCCCAAGTGAAAACTAAGGTCTGTGCAGATTTAAGCATATAAATTACCCAACCACCTGACACAAACAATTAGGGAATGCCATGACAAGAAATTTTTGACATTTCCAATCAAAATGAAAAATGTTGGCAAAATTCTGGAAACAAAACATGATCTTGTTGTTGTAGGGTTTAAGACCATAAAAAATAACATGACTAGTAAAATTTTATTTCACAGCATTTTGTACTAGTAACCAAATTATATCACTTGCAGCAATAATCCATTCTTAAAGCAAAACGGTCTGATCTAAATGTAACCCATGCTACTCCAAGTCTATTTTTTTTTCCAGTCCAGGCCGATAGATGCTTACATATCAATCATCTGCTTAGAAATATTAAATATATTTACAATACTACCCTATTTAATTCAGTTAAGACCTGTAATCCAATTGGCAGATTTAGCTGTATTAGAATGAAAATAGCTTAATTATTCCGGTTGACTCAAACATCAAGTAACCTTATTTTTCAACATTCTTAAAGACAAATTCACAACTGTTTACCTGCGTAAATTATATCAATGAAATGCCAAAGGTACTTTTTGTATGCATTTTCAGCTTCAAATGAAGGCAGATAAAAGGGTTTAAGAATACACAAGAAAGTATCTGAAAGAATGAGTAGAATAGAATTACAAGCAAAATGGAGCGAGATCAGCTGGTTTGAATTTGATAAAGATTTTTGTTTATATCTGGAAATGTACAAAGAAAATAATTTTATAATGGAATCATTTTTTATTTCTTTTTTTTGTCATAGACTCATCTATTTAATGTTTATGTTGCATTAATTTGTAATAATTTCCAATTTTGTTTTTAAGTTTTTGTTTATTAACAGCTTTTCCTGAAAGATCCCAAAGTTTGCTGTTTTCAAGTTTTATAAAACTTAAATTTAAATGTGACTATATACAACTTTGGCTACAATATTTTCCATTTTAATTTGACAAAAATCAAGTCCAGGCATGTAATGCATAGCACAGGGCAAGCAGATTCTGTAATCTGTAAGATTTTGCTCACAAAAATTAATGTTGCATTGAGCTCAGTTATGATAAACATTGTTTCACTCTTCATGCACTTGGAAGATTTTAACAAAGTATTCTTTCTGCCTGTTTTTCTTACAAAGGAAAACATAATTCCCATTATCTAGGCAAAATGTAACATCAATGTGTTTCTGTGCCATACAACACCAAACCAATCAGTTATCTGCACATCAATGGCAAGACATATGTATATAACGTTTCTGACAATTCCAGCATCAACATCAGAGTATTTATTGGACATTTTGTCTTTATATTTCTGCAACTGAGATGCAACAATGTCTGACACAGGATTCCTTGTGCCATGATTTGTTTTCTTTCTTATTAAGCTGTGGTTGCACGGTGGCTGAAGCAATGGATTCATGACCAAAAGGGTGTGGGTTGGATTCCCACAATACAATAAACCAAGTTCAACTACCACTGAGTGTCGTGATAGGCAAGAAACTGGACTTGGTGTGTTTTCTCAAATTTTCTTTTTATTGGGACAAAAAAAAAAGAAGACAAGATCAAATTATGGGGGATATTAAGACACAAAACTAAAGGCCAGACACAATGTGCATCTTTGCTACCTACAAGCAGAAAGATATATAGCTTTATTTTTATAATTAATCTCTATATAGAATATCTGTCAAGTCGATCTGTGTTTGCAGTTAGGATCAGCTTGAAAGCAGACATACAGCACAAGTTTTACCATATAAAGCCCACATCATTACGATTGAATTTTGGCCACATTGTGCCAATTGAACGTTCTACAAAATTATACATAAATTAATTGCATAAACTAGAATAAACCCTTCCAAAGACTACACATGTAGTTTAAAGATAAATATAATCGATGAAAAAAGTAATAAATATAACATCCTGAAGTTAATACACACAATAACAATGTGCTCCATTGTCAGCAGACACTGGCAGTGTATGTACCCGGGTCAAGGTCATCACTTCTGGAAGTAAGCATGGGTCAGGTACGTGATTCCTATATTCAAGTGGCACATTACCACAGCATCTCTTCAATTTATTCTATATGTTGGTTGCTGCTCTGCAATGAATGGTTGCCACTCTGCAATGATGGGTTTGCCATTGAAAAGCTTGTTATATGGAGTCTTCATTCCACATATTTTGCCAAGTGCATGTATAGACAAAACACTGATTTACTGGTATTTAACTTACCACAAGGCAAGTGTCATTCGGGTATACACACGAACACACAGTACATGTTCCCAAGCTTGAAAAAACATTTTATATGTTCAAGATGAAGATTCTGCTCCCCGTTAATGGAGGGGTTCAAGTTATGTGAAGGTGCGTACACAAGGTTTCTCAGGACCTCAATATACACGTAAATCTGGTGTTTACTGTATAAGGAATCTGGGTTTAAATATGCCATTATATATGGGATTACACCGATTGGAAGATCATTTGGTCATGTATTGAACAGCAAGAGATTGCTCATTAATGCCTTAATCTTTTCCAATCAATAATGTCACTACTAAACATAACATTCCTTGACTTTCCCAACTGGATCAGACTTTAATGATTCTGACACTCTTAACAGACTCCATTATCGGGGTATTTGTCCAAATCAGCTCTTAAAAATTCACCGTCTTTGATACTCGTAATTGACTCCCTTCTCACAAGTACATGTTCTATACATCTCTCGAGAATTCTGAATTCTGTATCCCTTTATCAGGAAAAGACATTGCAAATGGAAAAATGCACAGAAGATTTTTATGATGTGCAGCCAGTATCAGAGGGGAACATTTAATGGAATTGTCATTTCTCATATTCATACGTATTGTACGTTTTCTAATGTAGCATGGTGGGGAAAATTTCTTGCATGTGGTGGCTGAAGTTTTTCATCACATGACCTTCTGCACAGAACCCGACAAAAAAATCCCTGTTATCATCATATTCTTTCACAATAATAAAGATTACTGACAACACATCTTCCTTCTAATGTGTTGAAGTTAGTGTCCTGAATGACGGTGAATACCAGATTTGTTCCATTAAATTCTTAAGCTTTTTAACAATGTTCTGACACTGTAGCCGAGAAACAAAGTAAAATTAAGTGTTCATTCCAGAAATATAAAAAAAAGTCCAAGGGGACCCAACCAAGTTAAAAAATGAGGTTAAGTAGAAAACAAAGAAGGAAAAAATAAATCATAGATCACAAATACCCTGATTTTTTTCTTGTGTATTATTCCCCTAGGGGTGCAAGACCGGGAGTAAAATAATCTTTGGCATCAAAACTGGGAGTCAGATCAAGTAAAAAGAAACTTTGCTATCAAAACTGAGAGTAAAATTAAAAATGTGGGGGTCTCCGAAGCTCAAATAAGGGTATAGGGAAACAATGAAGTTACATATCCCCCTTAAGAATCTTTACTTTGAACAAATGTGTCATCAGAAATACAAGTAAATATTAAAAAAATTTGTGTATATGTGCTTAGTCTGGGTCCAAGGGCAATTTGCTGGAGAGAGATTAGAAAACATTAGAAATCAACTGAAAGACAAAGCAGATCCCAACTGCTGCAATTTGATACATCAAGTTTAATTTATCTTTCCTCTAGAAGAGTGTGAAATTGGAACAATTAATTCAAAAAGCATGATGACAGCCAATATGATATTTGTCATCAGGTGCTGTCTAATTCACAGGACCATTGTTGTTCCAAGTCTGAAAAAAACATCAGCAACTTAATAATAAATTCATACATATTAGCACACTTTTAGTAAGCAATGTTAAATACATGGAATCTTCCTCTAAGTTTTTGGTCAACAATATGTAATATGTTGAATCTGTCTCCAGAAGTTTTTGGTAAGCAAAAGTGGAAAAAAAAAGAATCTCTCTTACTCCCACACTCGACTGTTCATGGTGTTAGCTCTCATGGGTGGGGTGGAATAGTAATTACTCTGACCTGACGATGCAGTTTTAATATTTTTAAATTAAGTATCCATTTTAATTATATGGGTTAAACTTAAGTGCCATTCATACATGGTTTAAGCAAAACAAGCATATTTTTGTTTTCCAATTCACTGAACCCATACTGCTTTGCAAATTTTCAATAATGTAAAATATGTACCTAATAGTATGCACAACTCTATGTATAATATTCCATCATTATTTCAACATCACTTCTTAAATCAAAATTTATGTTTGCATTAATAAATACTTGGATTTGAAACTTGTTAAAAATAATGCAATACAAAATTTCAACATAAATCATTTATAATTGCTTAACCCAAGTACCTGCAGCATTACAACAAATGCACATGTATATTACAGATTGGTCCCTCAAAGACTAATAACTGACTTGGAATCTCTGTGTACAAGTATGCTGATTTCAGCAATAATTTTTCTAATGACCTCCTACAGGCATCAGTGTTGCACCTGATACACAGACTTGCAATTTTCTGATAAGCTTTTATTTCATGTCATCCAAACCTAGTTTAAGAAGTAATGAAAAACTTTCAGGCCCTTGTATGAATGTATGTAAATTAAGTGTTTGTGCTTTGCATTTTTAACGTATCGTTAAAATAAAAACATCAGTCATATCACTGTAATGTCTACTGATGTCTAGCTCTGGGGCATCATGCGAAAGACAGAGGTCCCAATCTCACTCGCATTATTCAGATACCAAGCAGACAAGTCCTAATACTAACATCTAATGCTGAGCAACAAGCAAGGCAGCTGCTAGATGGCTGTTCAGTTTGTATGTATGCATGGATGGAGGAGGGGGATAACCCAAATGCATACTCTTGTGTATGGGGTGAGATCTACCGATAATGTACGTACGCAAAGAAAATGTGGGAGTGAAACTTCAATAAAAATTTGTCTACTATATAACCTGTGTGACTAGGTTCAGTCAGCATATGAATTTAAGCAGACACTAGACAAACTTGTTAAAGTTATGCAGCTTATTTCTCTGATTCAGCCAGATGTTAGTGGACTGCTTGATTAAACATGTTAATATTATTAATTCTTGATCATTAGTGTGTGGATTAAATATAAGCCATTCTATAGAATTCAGGGGGGGGGGGACCATCAGGTGGAGGGGATTAAAAAGTATGAATGTGTACATGGAGGTGGAGTGGTCAATCTTTGCCAGATTTTTTCGTATATACTGTACTAAATGGATGGCCCCTACTACCATTTTTATAAGTCTTTGGTATGACTTGGCTGGGGTTCAAACCCATGACCTTCTGCATTCAAGGCCAATGTTCTAATCAATATAAATTGAAGCGGTCCGTAAATTAAGAAGTATTAGTATGTAACAATTTGTTTGTTTGATTCGGATTTTTAACGTAGCTTTAACAATTTTTCAGTCATATCGCTACGATGTCTGCAGTGAGGCAGTTTATAGTGATGTCTAGCACTGAGACATCATGCCGCAGACATGTAGCATGATGTCTCACCCAGTCACATTATCCTGACACCAGGCCGACCAGTCCTAACACTAACCTCTTAATGCTGAGCGTCAAGCGAAGCAGCTGTTAGTACGATTTTTGTAAGTCTTTAACAAGTAGTATGTAACAAAGGCTGCCAGTGGTTCTTCTGGGTTCTTTTTCCACCAGTTATACTGGCTGCCATATTTAGTTTACCGGTATAATGTACTGAAAAAGGCACAAAGCCTACAACAACATTCTGTGTACAACTATTGCTCAAACAATAGACAGTATGTTTGATCTTTAAACTTCAAACACAACCAAGCACCAAACAATGCAGTGATTGATAAAAGATTCTCACCTAAATTTATAAATCAATAACTGAAAATCATCAAAAGTAATTCTCATTGCTAAAAAAGTTTTAAAATTTGGGGTAATGGTTCATGAATCACAAGAAAAACAAAAGCCACCAAAACATGCACATGGTTTGGAAATGTTGTTAAACAAATAAATAATGTTATCCATCCCCTATAAAGAAAATAACCCTACTGTTGATTGACAATTATTCATTCAAACAGATTACTAAGTTTTAATTAGTAATTATTTACATGGAAACAAAACTTTTGATGTTGAAGAGAAACTTTAAGCCGTGGACATAATTTTATCACATAAAAGTTATACTTGATTCTACAAATCTTTATTTACCTTACCTTGCTCTCTGAATGAATGATAATAACATCGTCAATCGAAGATGTACCTCCAAGACAGCATTATATCCCTTGGAAGGTTCATACAGAGTTTGAAAACCAATTTTAATAAGAAAATAATGGAAACACTAAAGTCTTCAAAACATTTTTTTAAGTGCTGGCACACATTCAAGTCTTAAAAAATATTATTATGTTATATCTTGATATTTTAGTTTCAAAACACAAGTTGGTCAGTTTTGATTATAAAAAGATATTTTTTGCAAATCTGGCAATATTATTATGGAGGGTAAAGAGTTAACAGTCAATCAGCATGTGAATTTGCAAGAGTTTGTTTTGTTGACTCAACTGATATGAACACCTTCTAATGCCACATGCACTACATTTCCCCTGGGGCTCTAAAAACTACTTCACTGGGTTGAGGGGGCATCTCAAAACCCATAAACTACTACCACAAGGTATATATGCACAAGAAACAAACTAATAAGACGAAATCATTTGGCTTTTCTAATCAAAGCAGTCGAAGATCACATTTTTTCAATGATTTAGTCACAAAATCTGATCGGTAACTTGACCACTGGTTATCAATTTAGACATCTGAAGCCAAACCTTCTTGGTTGTCTATGTATGTACCCCACCTGTCCTTGATGATACAAGTGTATACATGCAAACAATAAGTGTACTTATGACAAATCATGTTCATGCCTTGAGTTAAATGCCATTTCTAAGCACACAAGATATACATGGCAACCAGAAAACTGGTGGGAAAGAACTTTGGAAAACCCTGGAAAGAATCACCAACGCATGGGAAGGTAATGGCAAGCTTCCTCACATACCTTCAGTGGCCAAGTCCAAGACTCGAACCAACATGGAGAGATGTGAGAAGATTGTTATTGCTAAGGTGTATGTTTTAAACCACTTGGCCACCTTTTGACACTTCAATGAAATAACTGGAAACATTAATTACCAATTGAAGATATTTATTCTGAATAAAAACTTAGCCATTTCTTAGGTTCGACAAACCCTGGAAAATGCATGTAAAGTAATTTGTACAATTTTTCCCTGGCAGTATTTTTGAAGTCATCAATGTGCTTTATATTGAAATTCATCAATTTAAAGTGCTCAATGAACTGCATAAAAAAACACATAAATATAAATAACCTGATCTAAAAATTAGCCTTAAAAAATCAAACAATAACAATAAGCAAATAATAATGTTAATTAAAAAAAAACTTATTGTTAGAACAAATATTAAAGTGTGCACATTTTTGACGTAGGTCACCAATCTCAAGGTTTTATTTTTGGCCTCAACAACTAGCCTAGTTCTGATATAAAGACCCTAACTCTAAAAATAAGCTTTTGATAAAACATCAGCCTTCCTTTCATACTCTCTGCAACTATTAGATGGGAAGCAAATGGGGGGGGGGGGGGGGTCCAGAAGGTACATGTTAACATTCTTATTAGTTACAGATTTTTATGATTGTCAACTTATTTTCAATCCAATTACCCTTAAAAGCATTAGTGATTGTATGCAGTTTGGAACAGTATAGCTTAGCTTCACCTCTGTATTGGAAAGTGATTAAATGAATGAAGGAAACAAGAGTGGAAGTTGGTGCCACCATTCAAGTTTCTGCTTCCCCCTCTAGCCCAACAATGATCCAAAGAGATTAAAATGAGTACCTTATCATGGCCATACTCAATGATCACCCACATACAGAGTATTTACCTATACTTACTATTTTATCAAATTCCTGACCTTTCCCGTTCTTGAACTAAATGGATCAAGTTCCCCTTTCATGTCTGTAAATAATGAACAAAAAGATAGTTCAAATACACATTATTTGTATCATAATCCAAATAGGGTTTTCATTCACCATATTAAGAGAGTCCCTGCCTTTTTAAACTCTATACAAAATATTGCTGGGACTCTTATTGGGACTCTTGAAAGGACTCCAAGTCCTGAAATTCTGATAAAAAGTCAGCCTTTATCATGATAAACATCATACAATATAAGAACTAAATTGTATTTTTTTTTAACTACTGAACTTTCAAGACAAAGCTACTGAATGAGACATTTTTCTTCCAAATTTTCAGGTTATATCTACTTTCTTACCTGTTAAACTAAAAACAGCACCCAGTGGAATTCTCACTGAACCTTAAAGATTTTGAATACAGACAAAACTGGTCACATGATCATATACATTAGGCATGCATAAAAATAACGGTGGACTGATTATTTTGGGCTGCAGACATGTCAAATATTACCAAACACTACCCTGATGGAAACTTAATATTTCGTTATTGTTCCAATAAGGTAAATGTCATTTAATCCTTGAAACATCCCAAAAAACTCATACAAGTACTCAGATGTTAGTTAATTTGATAGTGAGAAACTGGTATTACATCACCACAAGTATTTGATGTTGACAATCTAAACTTGATCTTTAACAATCAAATGTTCATCTTTCCACAACATCTGCTGAAACCAAATATCTTCTATGTGGATTTCCTAAATATTCTATACAAGACTGTTCAAATATAAGCAGGGGGAAATTACAGCAACTAGCACAGTACCTGTTGCACAGCAGGATTCCAATCATCATAACTGGTACAAAAAAGGACACAAGCTATAATAAACACTAATCTAGACCTATGGATCTGTTTCTTCGTGTGCCTACACCAACTTGATAACTGGATATTATAAATGTTAGGACATTTTTTTCTTTGTGCTCTATGTACTGTAGTCAATATCAGCACATCAGGCATGGTTGCTGGACAAATGCCTGGCTTATGCAGATTTTGGCAATGTAGAATCCTACTGACCCTTGACCATTAAGTCTGAGATTTTCAGACCTTTTCTGACACAAAGAATCATGAGTTTGCTGGAATATTTTGTCCAATATTTCACAAATTATGTCTCCTGTATGTCTAGAGGGTCATATGTTTTCATCAGGATTTTTTTTAAAAAAACTCCCAACATTAATAAATATAACAGATGACAATTTCCATTTTAAAACAACACATTTCATGATCACTTTATTAAAAATTTGAGGTAGCAAAGCGTTTCAATACAAAGTCTGAATGACAGCCCACAGAGTATTGTATTTTCAAGGTAAAACCAGAAACTCTTATCTGGGATTAGTCTTGAATTTATTCAAATGAATTATTACTATGAAAACGAAAATAATGCTGAAAAAATTAGCTTTATTAATAATAAATGATCAAAGATAACAAGTATATACTAATGTTGAATGAGAGCAAGATCAAGAGCAGAAAATAAATATTGCAGCTGTTTTTAAAAGATTATTTAAGCATCTATCTCATAAAATATTTATAAGTAAATTTCCTGGCAACATATGATAGTGTGTAGATTTAAAGCAAAAAACACATTTAATATAACCGCTACTTGTCACATTTCATATTACCACTACTGGTGCATGAAGTACTGTCAATTATTTTTATTAAAATTTTCCACAACTTGTAAAAGGGCAGTTCTTCCCCCATGCATATGGAATCATTGGTGCAACACTGGAATGCTGTTGTACAAACTTCTGCAGACTGAATACCTTCACTTCCAATGGAGACTTTATTTTATACTCAATATATAAATTAAATCAAATTCAAGATTTTAACAACAGCCCAATTAAAAATTATGCAAATCCAAAGGAATATATCTCTTGTGAAAAGATGATGTGATCACATGGCTAGTTTTGCCAATGTTCAAAATGCTTACAGTTCAGTACAATTTGAATTGATTGCTAATTCAGTTTTGAATTTACCTGCAAGAGTATAAGCATAATTAATTTTTTTCAAGAATTTTTGGGGAAAAATTGTCTCATCTGCTAATAATGTTATGCAGACTTTCAAACCAATGTCACAATTGGTTCTAATTTTAACTGGGTCAAATAGTTTTCCTGAATCAAGTACATGCAAATAAATTATCTCCTAACCAAAACACCATCTAAATGTTGCTGTCACAATTTTGTCTGCACTCCTTAAGTTACAGTCTTCCACAAATATTTCTCACTGACCAAATATTCCACACCCGAGTATTCTGTTACTTTCTTCAATATAGTTTTCTAGAGGTGAAAGTAATGGTACGGCCAGTTTGCTAACTTCTTAACTACAACTAGGGCCAAAGGAGAAAAAATAAGCGTGTGGTTCCGGTTACCGTACATTTTAAAATGGCCTCGAATTTTTTCCAACTGAACTGAAAAGAATCACATATCAAACAATACAATTGGGGACCCACCACGATGGGTTCTTTCCACATTGGAAATAGCAAGTTTAGACGAAATTGTGAATACGGGATAGACATATTTTATAGGGGGGAAAACAATAGTCAATAACAAATAAATAACAAAATATGCCTACCCTTTTATATATTCACACCATTGCCAGAACCACGCACGTTTTAAACTCGTCGATATCTGAATACATTTTTTGACATAAAACATGAGGAAGTGTAGATGTATATTAATGGCAAAGACCATCCACGTGTCGTCTTTTAACAAATTTTGACATGCGATTCGCCGTTAGCTAAAAGTCGGGTCAACGTTGAAACTGGAGGGCATGTGTGCTGCAATTTGACAGTCTAAATGAAAATAAAATATTGAAAGGGTTTTATTTATGCTTCTATCTGCAATCCCGAAATAACTTAAAATGAACCTTTCAAATGAGAAACTGTTTAAATGTTTCTTTGGTGACAAGACGTAAGTTACACTCAATGGAACATCACTGGCAAAATCCCGCCTTCTACAAAGAAACGAGGTCGGTCCGAACCACTTCCAAATGAGACTGAGACTGGCTCTTCGCTATCTGTTTTTTTTTTTTTTTTTTAATCTTTTAACAATCCATCCATTGAACGTTGTACATCATGATTGCACGCTTTACTAAATAATAAATTGATCAACAAATTTTGTCTTTTAAAATGTCCTACAAAGTATCGATCTTTATCTTTTCCTACATCTTTTATGGTGTCTGTTCTTATGATATATATCTAATATCCTTGAATCTGACGCAAGCGATGAGACGAAAAGCGACTATTGATTTGAAAATCAGGCGTAAAAAAAGAAGAACAATACAGGCACACTAAGAGAGAGAGAGAGAGAGAGAGAGAGAGAGAGAGAGAGAGAGAGAGAGAGAGAATTTAAAAGATTAGTACATACAATAGGAGAGAGAGAGAGAGAGAGAGAGAGAGAGAGAGAGAGAGAGAAAATTTAAAAGATTAGTACATACATTAGGAGAGAGAGAGAGAGAGAGAGAGAGAGAGAGAGAGAGAGAGAGTACATCATAGTCATCTTCCCACTTTTATCTTTAATCACGAAGCAGACTATCTGAGTGTATATCATATGCATTTTTAGACACTTTTTATGAGAGCGACAGATTTTTTTAAGTCATCAGCATTTTCCCCACTTTTATGTACAAGCCATTTAGCTCCAGGGCGTGAATTAGAAATTAATGATCAGCAAAAGGTTCAACAAAAATGTTAAATCTAAATATTTGGTACCATTGTCATTGATCACTACTATCAAGTTTAGTGGAACAGACAGGCAGATAGAAAGGAAATATTTTTGGCTTATCCTAACAAAACGACAAATTATGGCCCAATAATGAATAACAGTTACGTCTAATATCTTTAACAGAGATTGCACTCAGCTTTTCAAAACCTATCAAGTTCAAAATCATTGATATCCAGCTTACATACAACACCTGGACAGACATCAAAATGGTCTGGCCAATAAATAAATCTTTATATTGACATGTGACATATCATTGGTGTATATTACTTGTTGCGGGGAATCTATATTTAGACATCTGTTCAGAATAACATTTCCGTCAGTCACTGGTAAGTGCTGCACGCCTGAGAGAGAGAGAGAGAGAGAGAGAGAGAGAGAGAGAGAGAGAGAGAGGTATGTTACCATTGTAGTATTCAAATCGCACAATTAATATATTTATTAACAACATTTGGCTACATATCTACATATTGTCATGGCTCAGAATACTTTTCGATTTTTTTACGTAAAAAGAGATTCAAGACAAAAGCACCATTGGCTTATAAATAATCTTTTTCTCATTTTTTATTTTCATTTGCAATTAGCTTTCCTAATATCATCGTTGAAGAAGACGAACGGGGTTGCGCTTACTGCACAATATTTAAATTCTATCCGTGAATATTTTGAGTCCCCAAACTTTCAGATATATAACATTTTGTGTGGTCTTTTCGTTATCACAAGTGCATGTCACCACAATATGGAATAAATGTAGGTCAAACGCTATGGAAATTAACCGAGTTATACACATACATCAGAGTAAAGTGCTGGAAACTCCGCGATACAAAGAAATCCACATAAATTCTACTGATTTATATTACATAACTGACCACATTCCGGTTGAAAAACGCAAAAGACATTGATCTGGGATAAAAATAGCATTCAGGGCTGCCTGTCAATCAATTTCAAGTTTAAATAAATTTTGAAGTGCACGGTGGTGCATCGCAGTTGCGCAAGTCGGAACTGATTTCGTTGCAGTTGCACATGCTACAAATGCGCCGTTGTGAATGCATTTCTATTTATATCCCGCGCTGTGTCTGGGTCAAAATTGCTGTAGTCAAAAGAGGAAAAAATGGATTTTCATTATTTTTCAACTAAATTCATTACGTAATCTCGTAATATTCCTTGGAAGTAGTTTGTGAAACGTTGGAATACGTGGATATATTGCAAGGGAATTTAAATGTACGGATCTGAGAAAGCAAGTTTTTGTTGGGACGTGTCACACGGTAAACAAGTGTCGGGGTTGTGTGAGACAATTTGTTCATGGCGAAGTGCCGAGGTAAAGTTACAGTTTCAAGTGGTCCTTAAGACGGATATCCGTGGGGCATATGACCTGCAACATGGCAGCAGCATCAACCCAAATCGATTGCTCGGTTCAGATCAACACTTGGTTAGTGAAGAAAATTAGCAACTACCTGTTCCTTTTCAATCAAATCAAATTACTACACGTCAAAAGAGTTGCTAGACATATTGATACGTGATTTGAGATCTTTTTCTTGAGTCAAAATTTCATAATAGTAAAAAAGATTTCTCTTATTAAGTGACGAGGAAACAAAGTGAAATAATGCAAGAATCGCGCCTTGCAGTTATCTCATGGCAATTAAAAGGAACTCGGCGCCACTTATTAAAAATGGTGGAATTAAAAACGTAAATATCGGATTCCTATGCATATTCTCTTACTGGATTCGGAAAGAGGTTGCAATAACATAACACAAAGTTCCACAGATTAGCGGCCAACAAACAAAAACGCTCACTGCGTAACGAGGTTACTATGCCCTTGATACAACGAAAGTCAAATCTAACCTGAAATGACCTCGTATTCTGCTTCCCATTCGAAAAAGGGAAAGTAAACTCAGACAATGATAATGAACAGTATCAAATAAATTCAAGAAGGTAAAATAACCATGTACATGTTACATGGTCAAGCAGCTCACCTGATGTATTGCATGAAAATCTTGACCAGGTCTTGATTTTTCAAAATGTTATCCATGATGTAACGATCTCCATAAACCCATTTGGAGGAGACCGGCGTTCTCATCATTTACAAGCTTGGAGTATTCTGTTTATCGTCTGCTTACATTCCAGGAAAAATCTTGCAACATTTCGATTCCAAGGAAATCTATTTTCCACAAATTGATGGAAAAAGAAAATAAAATAATGTGCATTGTGTGTATATGAATCCATTTTATCTGTCTTCTGCAAGGAAGGAAAGTATGGATGTACATGACCCTGTGCCAAAAGTTGCAGACAGGCTCCAAATTCTCCCAACCCTCTTCATAATGGTGTCAAAAGAGGCGTGGCCCGAGCACGTAAGCTGAATTATGTGTGGTAGATTTTTTTCTTCTCTGCTCATGTGATTGAAATCTCGAATGCGATTGGTAGATATTAGTTCCGTTTTGCTCCCTTTGTCCTCGACACCTGTTGATTTTTAGGAGAAAATATGGGCTAACATGGCTTCCATTCCACATCATAAGCAATGTTACAATAAAATAGCATCATGCACACCATATCAGTAATTGATTTTTTTCTCTCATTATTATATTAATATCTTAACTATAGTTCGTTTTTCTTCAACGCTAATAGCTTCCACTAAAGTTCGGTTTATTTTCCGATATATTGTTTTTATAGAACTTTTAGCGTTTACATACCATATCACTCATTGTGTGATTATTTTCAAAAGGAATGGAATAAAATGATGGGACACTCATGGATTCAACATTAGAAGTTCCCAATGCTAAAAGTGTTTCATCACATCCATAATTTATACGTGTCGTTGCAGAATAACTGCCAATGATTTGAATGCAAATTGTATGGATGCGAATATCAAATGTGCCTTCTTCGTTGAACCACGAAACTCCTTTGAAAAAACTAGAATTTGAAATTTTTCGATTTTAAAAGAACAATATACCTCTTTAAATTCATATGAAATAATAAGTCACAAAAGTTTTAATGTTGGACAGATGGAGTCATTCGAATTCGAGCCAAACGCCATGGAACAAAAGAAAGCCACTGAAAAGTCATGATGGCTGCCATTTTTAACATATCGACAGTCAAAATCTACATCATAAAGATACTTGACTATTAAGGTACATATCCAAAACTACTAATATTACATAATAAGTATATTCCAAATTAAATCTATATTGATACACATTAAACGCTTTCGGATAATTCTTAAATAAGGCGAAAACTGTCAGTTTCCCCGCAACTTGTTCCTTTACTTCAGCGTTTACTTCTTCAGGCAAGGGAAGTTTTTAAAAAAAAGATTAAATAATATTTGTCTGATACAAGATGTATAACTCCTACGCGAGATATGATTATATTTTAAAAAGAATAAGCTTAAAAAGTTTGGGGAAAAATTTGACGAAGCGGTTGCATATTTGGTATAATTATGTACCGATGTCCATAGTTTTAACCCCCAAAAAAACATTCCTACAAACGGCCATGTTTTTGATAGCTTCCCTCAAAATTTTTGGGCAAATGTCAGTGTTATATTACGTTGATTTCTGTAAAATCCTGCACTGTAAAACTATATAGTTATTTTACTCTCGACCTTTAAATTTAATTAAAAATACAACTATTAGCTGTAACATAGCCAGTTACTATATAGTGTGTCAGTTTGATAAATAAAGTGTAAAACTTTCAGACAATTAACAGATTTTTGGGTGTGCGGGATATTTTCAAGTCTGGCGATAAGCAGTGCACATTGCACACTGGATGTTTTGAAAATAATTGATTTATTAATTATTATTTTTTTTTTTTGCAAATCATTTTTAGGCACAAAAGTTTCTATTCATGCTGAATCTCAATAGTTAATTGTTTAAACACTAACAGAAAACAAAACCAATTGTCAGTTGTTTAAAGATACAAATGTAGATTATAAGATGGCGATGAAAGACAGACGTGTGTGTATATATATATATATATATATATATATATATATATATATATATATATATATATATATATATATATATATATATATATGAAACAGCAGTACGTATTTTCAAAATTTATTTATTTATACTGTATTGAAGTCATTTAGTTCATCTGTTGGATTGTCAAGATGGGTCTTGTTAGTGAGACATTCTATAGTACTAATTCGTAATTTAAAAACTGGATTTATTTGAAGAGTTAACATGTTAACACATCATTATAACGACGTAAATTTATTTATTTGGTTAATTAGTGACTTATTGTAAAGCACTTTTTGCCGCTCAAAATATTTATGTTTTTTTTGGAACGCGTCTTGTTTTAAAAAACCGTGCTTTCATTGTTTGGCGTGTGAGAAAGAAGGAATCATGTGATTTTAACACACTTCAAAACAGTTTTATTTATTTATTATTTATTTTAGCATATTCATATTTTGTTAGTATTTAAGTTGAGAATGGAAACCCAAAACTATTGAATTTAAAATGTTTAGGAATATATATATATATATATATATATATATATATATATATATATATATATATATATATATATATATATATATATATATATATATATAGACTTTTAGCTATTCATACAAAGATTTTGTACAACGGTACAAATGCACGTGACAGTTTTCCCCCAGTGAATTTGTTTTGTCTTTTTGATGCAGGAATAACGCCGAATTATTATTATTATTATGTTTATGATTTATCGGGATAGAAGGAAATATGGAATGGAAGACGGATGGGTTA